>JARHVA010002160.1:2250000-2437500 GCA_037957365.1 Torreya grandis | reverse complement strand
AACAACGAAGATATTCCAGCACAAAGTCTAAAAAGTCACTTGTTTTCTTATTCAAATAACAAAATATGATCAACAATTTGAGCTCAAAGTCTCAGTAATGTCTTTCAATTTGGGTAGAGTTTTTGTTTCTGATAATAGAGAGAGATCCCTATAAAAAAATAAGAGAGAGTCCAATATATAGTGCTCCAAAAAAAACTTGGGTACTTTGTTTCACAATAATGGCCTATGATGCATTGAATGCCTTTAATGTATTTTAAAATTTGTCCATGGACTATGCTGGAATTGAGCATCAATTTTTATTATGGCCTGCCTGATGTGTTTCTTGATGTGTGCACAGTTGTTCACTCTACTCAATGCAAAAAAATAGGCCATGCCATTGAATATTTGCACTCTCTGATGTCCACTTAGTGGACTACTTCACCTTCTAGAAACATATCCCATGCATGGATATTTCTAATCTTTATCCATCATTCCCCCTTTCTTAGCTATATTTTGTCCTTTTTTGTGTAATCTGAGCTCTCAGACTATTTTAGTGGATATCCTATCACCTTAAATTTGATGTCTGTGGTGACATCATTGGTCACTAATTTGTTTGAACCATATTTAACTTGTGAATGTTCATCAATTCCCTATTCAATCACTTTTTTGAACCTGCCTTTGGAATCATCCATCGCTACTTCTTTCTTTGCTTGAGGTTGTCTTTGTATTGGGAATGCTCTACCTTTGATATTTGTCACAGTCTGCTACTTTGAAACTTTATCAACATACAAAAAATGGGACCCAAAATACTTCTTGCCTGAGTAGATTCAAAAGTGGAACATGGATGCAGAGACTTGTCACACTCCACTGAGTTAAAATAGGACATGTGACACGTTCTGCTTAACTTATTGAAGCTTTAGATACCTTTCGAGAGATTTGTGAAATATGACACATGGTGGCTTCTACTGAGCTTTTAGAAACACTATAGAAACATTTGGGACTCATTTGGATTTACATAGATGATGACACTTAGCATATTTTTCTTACTTTAGAAACTCACCCAAGGCCCACCACAGTCCTTAATAAAAGGAAGAAGCTGTGGATGTTGACACTTGGTGGCTTCCACCAAGCTTTACAAGGGACATGTGGCACATTCTATAGTTTATAGAAAAAAATTATAATGTGTCTCAATAGATGACACTTGGTAGCTTCCGTTGAGTTATAATGGGACACAAGGAAGAAACTGTGGATGTTGACACTTGGTAGCTTCTACTCTTGGGCTTTTTCCTTTCAGGCACTCTTTTGAACCACTTCTGTTGACTACCCTCTACAAGGGTATTTTTCCTTTTGAGATTTAGGGTACTGCTTTGAACCATCCACTTTGAACCTTTGAACCATTGAACCTTTTTGGTTTAAGGTTAAATGGTTCAATGTTTTAATCACTTTCTTGTGTTCCACTCGTTCACTTGACTACTTGAACCAAACACATTAAACCAAACACTTTGAACCAAACCACGTTGAACCAAATGCTTTAAACCAAACCACATTGAACCAAATGCTTTGAACCAAATGCTTTGAACTAAAACTGCATTGAACTTTTGAACCGTTGAACCTTTTTGGTTCAAGGTTCAATGGTTAAATGGTTCAAGCCTTCTTCTTTTCACTAAGTCTTTTGAAGCTATTGAAATTTTTGAAGTGGTAAAACTTTGAACTTTTGCTGATGTCATTAAACCTTTAAACCCATTGAACCTTTTGGAAGTGGGGTTTAGTGGTTCAATGGTTCAATGGTTTAATCCTTTGTTTGAAGCTTGCCAATGAACCTTTTTAGTTAAACCAAAGCATTGAACCAACCTTGAAAAACACTTAAATGTTAAGAGCTTGTTTCTTTCCTATAGAGTCCCTAGATTTGATTCTACAAAGTCTATAGAAATGAACCTATAGAGTTAGTAGAAATGAGTTCATAGAACTGGCAGAGTCCATAGAAATGAGTCTGTAGATTCCATATTGTGAAGTCTATAGGACTAAGTCTATATATTTAAGCCTATAGAGTCTGTAGGACTGAGTCCATAGAAATGAGTCTATAGAACTTAGCCTACACAGTCCATAGATTTAAGCCTATAGAGTCCATAGATTCAAGCCTGTAGAGTCTGTAAAAATCTTTAAAATCTTAAATAATGAAGAACTTGAATGCTCAAAACAATTTTTGAAAAGGGAAGAGAGGATTTTGGTCTGTTGAACCAGAATAGTTCATATGTTGTCCCAAAAATGTGCTAACATTTTTGAGGACAACAGCTGGCTCCAGTTGCAGAACTTCTTTCAGTTGAAAACTTGAAACAACTGAGGGGAGTAGAAACCAAAATCTTGAGTTCCTTAAAGTATGCCATTGGGCTATGGAGTCATGCTACCTAAGAAGAAAGGCTCCAAAAAATTGAAAATGAATAACATAAATTAGAAACGAAGACTATATAAATATACATATGTACAGGTGAACTTATTTGATACTTCAAGAATTGAAGTGCTTCAAATGTTGCCCATTACGAGGCAAAGAAAAGAGTGTGATATCTTGATACTTTAGAAGGAAGCTATTTTGACCTTTGAATTGATGGATAATAAATGGGACCCTCCAAAGGGATTCAAACTTCCCATGCATCCCCTTTGGTTCTCTCCTTTTATCCCACAATAAGACTTGATCTCCAACCTAGAAATCATAGTTTTTTGCCTTCTAGTTGAAGAGATTTTTCACCAGACTTTGATGGGCAGAAATTCAATCCACCACCATAGTTCTTTGCTCATTTAACTCAGTTAATTACATGATCCTCTTATCAATGGAGCTTTCATATATTTGATCTTCAATTGCCTTAGCCAATTTTAATGCTGGCAATTCCTGGGTGATTGGTATCTCAACATTGAACCCATAAAGAAGTTGGAAAGGAGACATACCAATTTCCATTTTTAGTGTAATTCTATCTACCCAAAAATCATCAACCAATGCTTTATGCCATGTCATTTGGTTGTCATCCACTAGCTTGTTGATGATAGTCATCAAGTTCTTGTTACTTGATTTAGCTTGTCCATTCCCTTGTGGAAAATATTCAAAAGAGTGAGAGAGGGTGATCCCATAGTAAAAATAGAACTAAGTAATATCTTGGGAAGTGAAAGAAGCTACATTGTTTATGAAAATCTTGGTTGGGACCCTAAACCTAGAATGATATTCTCCTTGAGGAGTTGCACACTACTTCTGAAGTAACATGCTTGGTTGGGATAGCTTCCACCCACTTGGTGAAGTAGTCTGTGGCTGTGAGGACATAATCATGTCCAACACTTGAAGATGGGTTTACAACACCAATGAAATCAATTCCCCATTTTTGAAATGGCTCTTCTATCACCACTAGCTTGAGATGCAGGGACAATAACTTGGGTCTTCCAACAAACTATTGGCATAGTTCACATTTCCTTACCCACTTGTATTCATCTTGAAAAAGAGTAGGCCAATAATATCTGGCTCACAAAATATTGTGGGTAGTTATAAGAGAAAAAAAATGTCCTCCATAGATCAAATTATGCAAGGACTTCAAAAGTTGGTTCTTCTAGTCTTTGTCCATGCGACGAAGGAACACTCCATCAAGGCTCCTCTTGTATAGGCCATTGTCTGAGAGGACAAAATTGGCATCTTTCAACTTGATATTCCTCCTTTCTTTATAAGATAGGTAAGCAAGACACTCACCATAAGTAAGGAAATGATTAATACCTAAATACCACTCATTCATTGTGGAGATAAAGAGGACTATTAGCGTGTCTTCTTTTCTGATTCTTCATGCTCTATTTGTTCTAGCTTATTATTGGCAATCAATTGACATAGGCCTTTTCCATGCACCAGCTTCATTGGTTTGATGACTAGATAAAACTCCTAGATTTTTTCAACCCAATTTCCTTTTTTCATCCTAAACTCCTGATAATTTAATATGGATTTGACTATGGTGTTAGGAACCAAGGCAATATTGTGTGAATTTAGGATGTAGAAGTGAAAATGATTTATTGCCTTCACCACTACATAAGCATGCTTCTCTATGTTTGAGTACTTTAGCTCATGAGATTTGAGAGGGAAACTCATGAAATAAATGGGAGATTCCATACCTTCTTTATTTTGTTGAACTAGAATTGTTTAAAGCATGTGTTTAGAAGCATAACTATATATGGTGAACTCTTTGATGTAATCTGGACAAACTAGAGTTGGGGCATGGGCCACAGCTATCTTGATGTCTTGAAAAGCTGACTTTCCTTTATCAGTCCATCTGAAAGTGGCCTTTACCTTCATCATGTCCATAATGTGGTGATTCTTCTTGGCAAACTTAGTAATGAATCTTCAAAAAAAATTCACCTTTTTGAAGAAAGAATGAATACAGGCTTACTTGTGGGTAGAGTAAGCTCCTAGATGGACTTGACTCTCTCTGAGTCAATATTTATGCCTTCTCAAGATATAATGTGTCTGAGAATTTTCCCTTCTATTACTCCAAAACATACTTCTTGGGGTTTAGAGAAATGCCATTCTGGCAACATCGTTCTAACACTTGTTACAAATGGTGCACATGATCAGGACGATGCTTGGAAAAGACTGTTAAATCATCAAGGTATACCATAATGAACTTACCCACTTCATCTTTGAAAGTAAGGTCCAATGCTCTATAAAAATTGGCACCAGCATTTATCTGACCAAATGGCATTCTTCAATACGCAAAGGTGCCCCAAGGTGTGGTGAAGGTAGTCTTATGTTGGTCTGCTTCACTAACTTCCACTTGATTGTACCCTGAGAAGCCATCTAGCATTGATGATTAATTTAGATGATTAATTTATATTCCTAAAATCTACATAGAGGTGAATTTTTCCATTCTTTTTCCTTATAGGAACTATGTTTGCAATCCATGTGAAATGATAGATTGGGAAAATTATTCTAGTGTTTAGCATTTTCTATATCTTAGATAGAATAGTACTTGATATATTTGGATTATACTACCAATATTTCTACTTGTAAGGCACCAAATCATCCTTGAGATGAATTTCATGGTGAATTTCCTTAGGCTTGAGTGACTTTAGATCATCATAAGAGTATGCCAAAACATCCATGTAATGGCAAAGTAGGTCAGTAAATTTGAGTTTCTCCTCTGAAGTATAGCATTTCCCAATGTTCATCATCTTGGGATTTTCCTTGGTACCCAAATTTATCTTATCAAACCCATAGGAGGAGATTGAATACATTTGTTGTTGTTTGATGAACTTATCATGCTTGTCAAACATTTTCTCAAGAGAAACTAGTCCTTTAGTAATTTTATTCCCTTTTAGCTATAAGAATTATTCACCTACGTATAAATTCATTTTAGGAGCTGATTCAAGTTTTTGGAGCTTACTACCTTCGAAGTGAAGGTGTTCGAAGCTATCATTTTGTTTCAAAAAGGTGATGATTTGGTTGTCACCATTAAACATTTGCCAATGATTGGCATTATCAGGCACACTCAATTAAAAGACCAATTTGATAGTGTACCTATTTCCTTTGAAGTCTAGATGAGGAACTAAGAGGGTTGCTAAAATAGCTAGTGCAATAGCTCAGTCATTGAATTCCCTGGGTATGACAGACATGTTGAAAGCATCAAAGCTTTCAATTTGATCCTAGACTAGATTGCGGTAATGGCATAATCTCTCATTTTTAGTTTGATACAGGCTCCTTATCTGACAAACCACCAATTCATCATCTCCTTTGGCATGAAGGAGTTTAATGGCTTTATCTCGAGTAGCCTTCAATCTAAGTAATAGATATTCGTACTCAGCTATGTTGTTGGTGTTGTTGAACTGCAACTTATATGAAGAAGGAAAAATATCTCCTTGAGGAGATATCAACACAATCCTAGCTCCTAAGTTGGTAGAATAATTGCTACCATCAAAATCTAGGATCCAAACATCATCAAAAATTGATCTTCTATTAGATATTCCTTCATTAAAGAGGGAAGATCCTTTTTCATTTATACTTCACCCTACCAATTCTTCTGATGTCTCACCTCAGTCGATTCCTGGATCACCACTTACAAGACTTTCATCTATTGAAACATGAATATCTTCTGTGGTTAAGAAGTAATTACCCATGCCCAAAGATTCAAATAGAATTTGAGCTTCAGGGGCTGATGTCTGAGTGACAACATATTTTGATTCCTTTTTAGGAAGCAACCTATACATGATGCCTTTGACATGGATCCTCACTTCAGACATGTCCATGCTCAATTCTCCACCAACATCCTTATAGAAAATTTGCCCTAAAATAATGCCATATGAGGCTGGAACATCAACCACCATGATTGTCATCTTGATTCTTTTGTTTGGGAATGCTGCAAATGCAAATTGGGCATCCTTGATTTGACCCAACAAAGGTACTTTTTTGTTATCCATGGAGAAATATCTCCCAAAGGTTCTATTCAATGTGAGACAAAGAGATTTTTCCACCTTGGTAGGCATGACATTGTTAGATTCACTTGAGTCTATGATGTAATTGCTCAGTTTGTGACCATTTATTAATAGGGAAACATAAAAAGGCTTTATTTTCTAAGGAGTAGCTAGAGGAGTAATGAAAAGATTGTTTGGGATGGACACATTCCTTGGGAAATCATGAGTTATGTTGTTAACATCTTGTCTTGCAGGGACAAATTTATTCTTGATACACTAAACTAACCTATCCAACTACTCAGGATTGGCTTGTAGGAATTCAAATTCAGTTATTTGGATTTTAGTTTTCTTGACATGGTTGACTATGTTAAATTACTGAAATGGAATAGGAAGAGAGGATGGGAGTTCATCCTTTTGGTTTTTGGGAGGGGGATGAGTAGCCTACAAATTTGAAGTAGAAGGCATAGGGATATTTGAGGTGCTTACCTTTCTAGCAATCACCGGGTCCTTTGGCTAGAAAGGCAGAGTGGTCCCACGCTTAGCAATTGAAATTACTGGTTGAGGTTGCTCCTCTATCTTCTCTTTATCAACCTATTGGGCTAACTAATTCTTGGACTGGGTGAACATAGCATATGATCCCTCATCTACTTTACCTTCACTTCTGGGTTCATCTTGGTAATTTAGAAAACCAATGTTGGAGTTGCCAGCTAATTCATTTTCTTCCTTAGTGAAGAGATTAGCATCATTTTATTGGTTCAATTTAGGCTAGAAAGAGAAATCAAATTCTATTTTGAGATATCCAACTATTGGATTGGTTGGGGGTGCTTTAATGAAAAGTTTTCCCTATGGGGAAGGAAGATGATTTGGCTATCCTTGGTTCCTAGCAGCATTGCCTTGGTATGACTAATTTGGGAATGTCCTCCTTGGAATATCTCTATATGAAGGAGCTGAAGATATACCTTGTGCCATTTTATTTTTGAGAGCTAGCAACTCATTTTCCAACTTATGCACCATTGGATCAGTGGTACCTATAGATGGATATTGAAAAGATGAAGAAGATTTACCTTTGTTAGGATATCTCGTTATCTTTCCTACCAAGATAAGGTCATCTTCTACCTCAGTAACCAAGTCTTGAGTAACAACAAGGTCTATTTAGCTAGCACGTCTTAGCAAAAAACTCACTTCAGATAGTTGAGAGTTGATGAAGAAACATTTGAGGTTTTAAAGTGTTGGCTGAGCAATTATAGGAATTGTATTCCTGAGCTTGTCAAAATTGGCAATGAAATCCCTCATAGGCTCATGAGGTTCTTTCTTCATCTATGTGATTTGGGCTAGCAAAGCATGTGCATCTTCTATAGGTTTGAATATGGCTTCAAAGTTGGCTTTGAGAGTGTTCCAGTCAGTCACAGTCTAGGCCTACAGATGATAGAACTAGTTTACAACAACACCTTGTAAAGTTTCCATGAACATCCAGACTACTACATCCTCATGCTCCACACCTATTATGCCACAGGCTATGCTGAAGCATGCAATATGTTCATTAGGATGAACCTTCCCATCACCATAGAACTTGGGGAAATTTTTCCTTGAACTAGATGGTAGCTCATTTAGAGGTGGAGTTAAATTTATTGGACCAAAGGAGTTACCCCAAGGACTTTGAACTGCCATTGTATGACTATGGAAAGGTGGAATACCAAATCTTAGAGGGGTAAGTATTGACAAAGCTTTATTAATAGTAGAAATGGATGCTTTACCTAGTAATGGAGACTTGACTTTAGTAGGAGGAAAGCTCCTAGTTTGTTAGAGGTGAGATGGTGAAAGAAATAGATCAAAATTACTTTGTTGTACCAACTCAAATACAAGGTCAACAATACCTTTAGCCCTTTAGCTTTTTGTATACCATGGATCTACCAGAGTGTAAAAATAAAAATGAAAAAGAACTAGCACTAGCACTACTTCAGCTTGAAGCTTGAGGATTTAAACTACGCATTCTTCCACAGTGAGATAAATAGATAAGACTATAATGATAATGGATAAGACACAGGTGATGTTTCAATTTGAAGCTTGAGGCTCTAAATTGCACAAAATTACTGTGTCCCTAGCGAAGTCACCAAAAATTGTTGGGTGAATATTTTTTCACCAGCTAACTAATGAGTAAAATAGGTCTCTTTAACCACAGCATAAGGAGATTGGTTAGCTAGATATGTAGGTTTACTACATCAAAAGGGGACGAATCTCTCTATGATGTGGTTGAAGAGACTATTTTGCTCATTAGTTAGCTGGTGACAAAATATTCACTCAACAATTTTTGGTGACTCCATTGGGGACACAGTAATTTTGTGCAATTTGGAGCCTCAAGCTTTAGATTGAAACATCACCTATGTATTATCCATTATCATTGTAGCCTTATCTATTTATCTTGTTATGGAATAATGCACAATTTGAAGCCTCAAGCTTCAAGCTGAAGCAGTGCCAGTTCTTTTCCATTTTTATTTTTACACTCTGGTAGATCCATGGTATACGTGAAGCTAAAGGGCTAAAGGTATTATTGACCCTATATTTTATTTGGTAGAAGAAATTAATTTTGATCTATTTCCTTCACCATCTCACCTCCAAAAAACTAAGATCTTTCCTTCTAAAGTCAAGTCTCCAATATCAGGTAAAGCATCCATTTTTGCTATTAATAAATCTTTGTCAATACTTACCCCTCTGAGATTTGTTATTCCACCTTTCCATAGTCATATAATGGCAATTCAAGGTCCTTGGGGTAACTCTTTTGGACCACTCAATTTAAATCCACCTCTACATGAGCTACCACTAGAGCCAGTTTTTGTCCCCAAAAAATATCACCAAAGAAGAGGAGTGCCATGGTATACATGAAGATAAAGGGATAAAGGTATTGTTGACCCTGTATTCAAGTTGGTATAACAAGGTAATTTTGATTTGTTTCCTTCACCATCTCACCTCCAACAAAGTAGGAGCTTTCCTACTACTAAAGTCAAGTTTCCATTACTGGGAAAAACATCCATTTCTACTATTAATAAAGCTTTGTCAATACTTATCCCTCTAAGCTTTGTTATTCCACCTTTTCAACTAAAGGAAGTTCCCTAACTAGAGAAAATTGTTGTTCCCAAAAAAATTCACTCATTTTTTGGACAACATATGAACTATTCTAGTTCAATAGACCAAAATCCTCTCTTCCCTTTTGAAAAATTGTTCTGAGCATTCAAATTCTTCATTATTCAAGCTTTTTTAGATTTCTATAGACTCTATAGGCTTGAATATATGGACTCTATAGGCTTGAATCTATGGACTCTGTAGGCTTAAATCTATGGACTCATTTCTATAGACTCAGTTCTATAGACTCTACAGGCTTAAATCTATGAACTCAGTTCTATGAACTTCATAGGATGGAATTTATGGACTCATTTCTATGGACTCCACTAATTCTATGAACTCATTTCTATGGACTCTGTAGGTTCATTTCTATGGACTCTACAAATTCAAATCTATGAACTCTATAGGAAAGAAACAAGCTCTCAACACTTAATCATTTTTCAAGGTTAGTTCAATGCTTTGGTTTAACTAAAAAGGTTCATTGGCAAGCTTCAAACAAAGGATTAAACCATTGAACCATTGAACCACTGAACCCTGCTTCCAAAAGGTTCAATAGGTTCAAAGGTTCAATGACATCAGCAAAATTTCAAAGTTTAACCACTTCAGCAAGTTCAACAACTTCAAAAGACTTAGTGAAAAGAAGAAGGCTTAAACCATTGAACCATTGAACCTTGAACCAAAAGGGTTCAATGGTTTGAAAGTTCAATGCAGTTTAGTTCAATGCAATTTGGTTCAAAGCATTTGGTTCAACATGGTTTGGTTCAAAGCATTTGGTTCAATGTAGGTTCGTTCAACGCAGTTTGGTTTAAAGTGTTTGGTTCAATGCATTTGGTTCAAGTGATCAAGTGAATGAGTAGAACACAAGAAAGTGATTGAACCATTGAATCATTGAATCTTGAAACAAAAAGGTTCAATAATTCAAAGGTTCAAAGGTTTAAAGTGGACAGTTCAGAGGAGTACCCTAAAGCCCAAAAGGCAAATTACCCTTATAGAGAGTAGTGAGTAAAAGTGGTTCAAAGGAGTGCCCAAAAGGAAAAAGCCTGAGAGCGGAAGCTGCCAAGTGTCAACATCCGTAGTTTCTTCCTCATGTCCCGTTATAACTCAATGGAAGTTTCCAAGTGTCATCTACCAGGACACATTAGAATTTGTTTTTAGAAACTATGGAATGTGCCATGTGTCCCTTATAATGCTCAACAGAACCTACCAACTATCAACATCCATAGTTTCTTCCTTTTGTTTTGTTATTGAGTAAGGACTATGGTGGATCATAGGTGAGTTGATAAAGTATGTGGAGCATGCCAAGTGTCATCATCTATGTGAATCCGAATGAGTCTTGAATATTTCTATAGCATTTATAAAGTTGCAATAGAAGCCACCACATGTCATCTTCCATAGGACTCTCAAAAGGTATCTAAAGCTTCTATAAGTTGAGCAGATGCCACCAAGTGTCCTCACCTATTTCATAATGGGAAATGCCACATGTCACTCATTAAATTCAAAGGAATCACTAGACAAAAGAAGGTGAAGTAGTCCACCAGGTGGACATTGGAGAGCACAAACATTCAATGGTATGGCCTATTTTTCTGCATTGAGTAAAGTGAATGAACAATTTTACACACATCAAGAAGAACATCTGGTGGCCCATATTTAAGACCGATGCCTTATTCTAGCATACCCCATGTATAGAATTTAAAATGCATTAAAGGCATTAAATGCATCATAGGCCATTTTTGTGAAACAAAGCACCCAAGTATTTCTTGGAGCACTATATATTGGAATCTTTCTTATTATTTTGGATATCTCTCTCTATTATCATAAACAAAAACTCTGCCCAAATTGAAAGACATTACTGAGACTTTGAGTTCAGATTGTTGAACATATTTTATTATTTGAATAAGAAAACAAGTGACTTTTCAGACTTTGTGTTGGAATAGCTTGGTTATTGGGGAAATTGTTCTTATGTTTTTTTATTTTATACATTTTTTGTCCATTTAATTGAATAAGTAGAATTAGTGAAAATAACCAGAAAGGTGTCTGAAAGCCAATTGTGGACAGACTTTGTGCCCCCACAATTGCCTTTAGTGTGTTTTCTTTCTATTCTTGTGTAAAAGATCTTGGGATGACTTTATGTCCTCATTATCCTTCGTATTCTATTTTTGTGTAAAGGATCTTGGGATGCATTTGTGCCCTCATTGTCCTTTGTATCTCACTCTTGTGTAGTTGAGGTGGAGACTTTGTGCTACATCTCAGCCTGCTATGTTACTATGCCCTATTAGAGTTACTTGTCACCACTTGAAAGATTCCTATTGTCTGTTGAAAAACACTTTTGAAAGAAGAGGAGTGCCTTCTATCATTTCTTAAAGATTTCTCCTTTTATTTGTGAACATCATCTCTAAAAAAAGAGAGATTGATGGTGTTATCATACCCTTGAGTGTTATTTTTTGCTTATATATAGTATATAGCTCCTGCATATTTATAAGGAACCTCCCCTTGATGAGAGGAGAGATTTTCCCCTTTTGATGTAGTAAACATGCAAATCTAGCCGACCAATCTCCCTATGCTATGGTTGAAGAAACCTATTTTTCTCATCAGTTAACTGGTGACAAAATATTCACCCAATAGTTTTTGGTGACAATAGCTGGCTCTAGTGGTAGGTCATGTAGAGGTGGAGTTAAATTGAGTGGGCCAAAAGAGTTACCCTAAGGACCTTTAACTACCATTGTATGACTATGGAAAGGTGGAATAACAAATCTCAGAGCTAAAAGGAGTGCACAGAAAATGTGATTCTTGGTGGAGAGTTCCATTCACCCATCACTGATTCTGGGGACAAAATGGTTTCCTACTATTTTATCAAGATGGAATGCCATTTTCATTATCTCACAATGGGCAGCATCTGAATCACTTAAATTTTTTAAGTATCAGATGAGTTCACCTATACATATGTACATTTGTATAGTCTTTAGTTCTATTTTGTGCTTTTCATGGAAACCCAATATATAGTGCTCCAAGAAATACTTGGGCACTTTGTTTCACAAAAATGGCCTATGATGAATTTAATGCCTTTAATGCATTTTAAATTCTATCCATGGGCTATGCTAGAATCAAGCATTAGTTTTTAATATGGGCCACCTAATGTGTTTCCTAATGTGTGCACAATTGTTCACTCTACTCAATGCAAAAAAATAGGCTACACCATTTAATATTTGTGCTCTCTGATGTCCACCTAGTAGAATGCTTCACCTTCTAGAAACATATCCCATGCATGGATATTTTTGATCTTTATCCATCATTCCCCCTTTCCTATCTATATTTTGTCCTTTTCTATGCAATCTGAGCTCTCGAGCTATTTTAACAAATATCCCATCGCCTTAAATTTGATGTCATAGTCTAATCCTTTGAAACTTTATCAAATTATAGCAAATGGGATCCATAATACTTTTTACCTAAGTAGCTTCAAAATGGGAACATGGATGCAGACACTTGTCACGCTCTGCTGAGTTAAAATGGGACATGCGGCATGTTCCACTTAACTTATAGAAGCTTTATATACCTTTTGAGAGTCCTGCAGAAGATGACACATGGCAGCTTTTGCTAAGCTTTTATAAATACTATAAAAACATTTAGGACTCATTTGGATTTATGTAGACGATGACACTTGGTGCATTCTAGTTACTTTAGCAACTCACTCGAGGCCCACCACAGTCCTTACTCAATAAAAGGAAGAAGTTGTGGATGTTGACACTTGGAAGCTTCTATCAAGCTTTACAAGGGACATGTGGCACATTCTATAGTTTTTAGAAACAAATTATAATGTGTCCTGGTAGATGGCACTTGGCAGCTTCCACTGAGTTATAATGGGACACGAGGAAGAAACTACGGATGTTGACACTTGGTATCTTTTGCTCTTAGGATTTTTCCTTTTGGGCACTCCTTTGAACCACTTTTGCTCACTACCCTCTGCAAGGGTATTTTGCCTTTCGAGCTTTAGGGTACCCCTTTAAACCATTAAACCTTTGAACTGTTGAACATTTTTAGTTCAAGGTTCAACGGTTCAATGATTCAATGGTTCAATCACTTTCTTGTGTTCCACTCATTCACTTGACCGCTTAAACCAAACACTTTGAACCAAACTGCATTGAACCAAATTCTTTAAATAAAACCGCATTGAACCAAATGCTTTAAATGAAATTGCATTGAACTTTTGAACCATTGAACCCTTTTGGTTCAAGGTTTAATGGTTCAAGCATTCTTCTTTTCGCTATGTCTTTTGAAGCCATTGAACTTGCTGAAGTAGTTTAACTTTGAAATTTTGCTGATGTCATTCAACCTTTGAACCCATTAAACCTTTTGGAATTGGGGTTTAGTGGTTCAATGGTTCAATCCTTTATTTGAAGCTTGCTAATGAACCTTATTAGCTGAACCAAAGCGTTGAACCAACCTTTAAAAATGCTTAAGTGTTAAGAGCTTGTTTATTTCCTATAGAGTCTATATATTTGAATCTATAGAGTCTATAGAAATGAACATGTAGAGTCAATAAAAATGAGTTCATAAAACTGGTAGAGTCCATAGAAATGAGTCTGTAGATTCCATCTTGTGAAGTTTGTAGAACTGAGTTCGTAGATTTAAGCCTGCAGAGTCCGTAGAACTAAGTCCATAGAAATGAGTCCATAGAACTTAGCTTATAGAGTCCATAGATTCAAGCCTATAGATTCTATATATTTAAGCCTATAGAGTCTGTAGAAATTTGAAAAATCTTGAATAATGATGAATTTGAATGCTCATAACAATTTTTGAAAAGGGAAAAGAGGATTTGGGTTTGTTGAATGAGAATAGCTCATATGTTGTCCCAAAAATGTGCTGACATTTTTAGGGACAACATTCTTAACTAAGGGAAAGGGTGAAGGGATAATGCTAAAACTAAAACTAACAAGAAAACTTGAAATAGAGGTGATGCACCAATGTTTTTATCACTTATGCCTATAACTGACACTCTTAAAAATCAAATTAGCCTACATACATTCACTTCACTTTAGGTTTTTGGATTTTACAATAGTGTTTCACATAAAGGTCTTAGCAATGCTCACTCCTAACATAGAAAGAATGAAGGTTTGTTGAATTCACTTCCAAATTTAGATTAAGATAGAACCTAGACACTTAATATGACCTTAAGAAACTCACATATGCTATATAAAGGTACAAAAACTAGACATTAACATATGAAAGCTACTAATTCTCTAGGTTATGTCAATGGAAATCACACATACACTTCACACAGTGACCTAAAAATATAAGAAACCAATATCTTATTACTTCAAAAGGTTATATAAATTTTTTTGATAGTCTTTCATCATAGGTAAATCATAATGTGATATGTTACTTATGGAAAATAAAATACAAATAGAATAAATAGTAGGAGAGGGGAGGCAAAGCATCTATGAAATAGGGGTGACTCACTTGCCTTCACACCCTTAAAATCCTACATAGTAATTACTAAATTTTATCTTCCTTGCCATTTACAAAATAATGTAGGGGTAGAGGTAGACTTATTTGTAAGGCTTGAAGAAGTCATGGGCATTGATTCCTGAAGTTTTACCCACACAAGTAATTATATATTTTCTTGCATACCGTATATCAATTGTTGCATGTCCTCTTTGATGAAGAATTCCTCTCCATGAAAATAGGTATATAAATCCTAATAAATTATTAAATTTAATCCTTATCTTCAATCATTTATGATTTTTTTCCACTTTTATCACTTTGTTTGGGTTGTTAGAAGACTCATGAAGTTTCTTTGACTTGGCATAGGAGAGATGGAATGTATTCCTAGGATTATTAAAGATTATTTCAACCATTTGAATCCTTGTTACAACTAAAATCTAACATTTTATTACTCTTAAATTGGCATAAAATATAATAAGTAACCTTGATAAAACTTGTTGAATAGTTTTATGTATTGATTTGATGATTTGTCCACTTGAACTCCTCCTTCTCCAACTTGGCATAAAAGGTGAAAACTTGAATTTTTATTAAATAAAATAATATACCTCTATATATGTACCCTATATATCATATAAGAGTTAAATCAAGTCACTTGAAAACATCTGATTTTGCACTTATAGCTTGCATTTTCTCCTAACTCCTTCTATCCCTAAAAACATGTAAAGCTCTTTATGTGGAATAATTTGTAGATTTTATTGGAAAAATAAGGATATTTTTAAGAACCCATTATCCCTTTACTCCATGACAAGTTTTAAGACTTTAAACCAAGTTTAAGTACACCTTTTCATCTGGTATCTTTCCCTAATTAGGCCTCAATTAGGCCTCTAGGCCTTAAAAACAAATTTAATTCTCAAATCACCTCCAACACAAGTGAATTTTACAAGTGTTTCATTTATTTTATCCATTTCTTAACCATTATCCAAGACCAATTTAAAGTTTTGAGACCTTGTACGAATGGGTAAACAATGAAATGGTCAAAACCCTAGTCTAGGAATTTGAACAAGATTGAGAGGTTATTGTAGTTTTTTAAGAAGATATTTTCATGCTCTAGTGATTGTAAATATCGTATTAATATATGAAACACATTAACACAATTCAATTCACTGAGTATAGGTATTTTTAAGTACTTTGTAGGCCTATCTATAGGCGTTTTTGCTTGTAAAAAAATGCATTCCTCCCTTTTTGCCCTTGTTGATGACTTTTATTAAGAGACATAAAGATGTATGTATAAGGTTATGGAATATTTATATAATATTTATATACCTCTATTCTTTATTTTGAAACCATGTCATATATTGTTTCCTCACAAATGAGGCTATATCCATGATTTTGGGTCTATTACGTATAGTTTTGTACCTTCACATGCCAACCAATACCATGATCAAATTCTCATGAGACATTTGAAGATAACCAAGGTAATTTTAAGGTTTAATAATTACATTTTAAATAATTATAATAACACATTCTCTCATCAACTCCTTTAAGAGAGTTTATCAAGGGTTTTAGGAGCATATCATCTTAATGATGGTTCATAAAGCATAGGGGAATCATCTCAAAAAAATACTATAAAGTGGGATTAGAGATACCCATTAAAAATATCATATTATCATAATATCCCATGTAAACTCTCCATTCACTTATAAGTAATATAATATGACCTTCATGTTGTTGAATATGCATTTTATGACTACCCTACATTATTAACACATGTTCATGGCATATAGGTCTTTAAAAATTAAAATATTACAATGATAGTGGAGTCTGAATACCTAAATATCATATCTAATTTACATATTGTCCCATTAATCTCCTTATTAAAGTTATGATTTTTTAAAAAAATATAGTTTGGGTTGGCTTATTGTATGTATGAGGTCTAGAAGAGAATTCAAGCCTGAAAATGTAATTTTGGAGTTTGATTTTAGATAAAAATTACATAAGGTGGTTGTGAAACTCATATTTCCATGTTAAAATGATCATATTCAAAAAAATTCTCCACATTCCTACTATATTCTCCATTTTCTCATGCCTAGGGTTTAGAAGCCTAACACTACAAGAGACTCTAGTTGATTGTGTTATCAATTTTCCATCCTTAGTGAGTTAAATGATCATGATACCATTATAAAACCTATTACTCACCATAATTTATATTTTTTTAATCAAAATTATCTTGTAATAATGCAAATTTTTATATCTTTATGCATAATTTTTATAAGTTTGTGGGAATGTACTCATGCCTATCAAGCCTAAAAGGAACATTACATAGTTTTAACAACCTTCAAATGTATTTTACTCAATAAGATATTTTAAAATAGGTTTAGTAGAATTATCATGACATTCCAAAATTTTCTTCATTCTCATAAACTTGTATTTCATGCCTTCTATAATCTTCATAAACAAACTTCTTAAGAAGCTTACATAGGCTTGGTTGTAGGTGGAAGTTTGATCTTAAGTCCGATCATGGGTCAAGCATGGGTTCATAGTTTATATATTCATGACATATTAATATTTTAAAAATATTCACACATGAATTCACCCCTATTATTAATCTCAGACCATAGTTCTTAAGCATACTTTTCTCATGTATTTAGACATAGGCTTGACTATACTGTCTTGACTATGTTACCATTTTCTTCACTATTTATGAGTTTTGAAACCTGAAGGGATTTTTAATAGGTTATATAAACCTCCTAAATTAATTTAATACCTAAAAATACCTATTTAAAATTCAATTATTTGTGCAAATTCCCAACCTTTAAGATCAAGCATAAATAGTCTTCATTAAACCTATAGATGTCATCATTGTTCATGGTATGGTTGTAGGTGATGAGTTGAGAATCCTTACATGTTATGATTTGAATCTTATCCTTCCTTAACTAGGTTATTAGAACTTATTTTATAGTTTTTATCTACCCATACCTTTCTATAAAAATAATTCCTCAGTACCAAAATATGATATTAGATGACTTTATTCACAACCTGGATGTAAAAGACTATTTGGTCATTTTTGCCTTTATACAGATAGAGGAATATATGATGAGGTTGAATAAATGAAAAATGTGTATTAATACTTTCATTTATCTTATATCACCTTGAATTATATTTCATAATTATCAACGTAATGTGAAATATCTTGATTAGTATGAAACCAAAAATTGACCTTTACCTTAAATGTTGTTAAACAATCTCAATTTCTCCAAATGGACTAATGGAATCTTTATTGGTGTTAAAGGGATTAAACAATAGGAGGAAATCACATTAGTATTTTAAAATATTCATATGAGATTAATATTTATTAGACCAACCTAAAATATTATAAATAGTAGAGACATCTTATTACCTTAAACTTTGTAAACAATTAAACTATGTTAAAGTGTGCTTCAAGGACCTCATTTATGATCTTGTTTTATAACTCATTGAGTGGTTGACTGCTACAAACCACTTCAATTAATTTACACTTGTAATATTCATGATAAAACTCACCAATTTGAATCTCTTTAAATATTCTAAGACCTCCTCACACCTCTATCATATATCTTTTAATGGTGTTCTACTCATTTTTTATGTTATCTTGATGTCACCTTAATAACCTCCATGGATCCTTGGTTAGCATTTGATTGAAAGTATCTATGTTTAATTTATATTTATAATTAGACTTAAAGGTTTTATTGATTCCCTCTCCAAAATATTCCTTTTTCACACATATCTATCACACTTCTCTTCTGATCATGATATATAGGCCTTAGTATGATATTTAGGCATATAAGGCCTAGTTATATATTTTACTCTCATGAGTGTCACTAGTCACCTAGAAGAACCTTAGAGATTAAAGTGAAACTAATTAATTATTTTCCAAAAACCTCTTTGTTTTCATGACCCCTCTTTTAAATATCATTTTCCATATTTTCTTTACCTTATTCATTGATGTCCATGGGGAAAAGTCTATGTAGTTAGTCCTATAAGTGATCTCTTAAGTCTTAAGAGAGCATTGTATTCGAAATTTAAAATGAACTATATTTTCAATATGACTCAATAGTTTATCTACATTTATTTACCTACAAATATAATTTTATAAACTCCTTAAGATCTTTTTACATAAAGAACTCATGTTTTTATGAGTGCACCTTGCCAAAAGACAACATCAATATAGGCTATATCAAGGAAGATATCATTAAATATGGAAGAATATGAGTTTTTTTTATGGTAATAGGTGTAAAATTAATGAGATATAAATTTTATAACCCTTAGAGATGAAGACACTAAGTTACCAAACCAAAACATGCTTCTTAGTTGTTAGTATGCTAAAAAAATCAACATAGGCAACCGGATCACTGACACTATTATCTTATCAAAATAAGGTACCTAGAAAATATATCATCAAAAAATTATTATTTTACCATTAAACCAATCAAACATGACCATTTTGATTCATTTAATTCTAAAGTGAATAAATAGAGGAAAACTTGGACCCTATTTGGATGAATTGGACACAGTGACCCCCTTACATTCTTAACAATTTTTTATAAATATGGGGAAATGAATGTGAAAATAAATGACACAAATTTTAAGGTAATTAAGGTCCCTATAATTTCCCAATAAATTTTGACATGAACTTCTCTCTCTTATCATACTAATAAAAAACTACTGACCTTCCTTGAGTTGCCAATGAAGCTGATATGAGGGATAAATGGGTTTTATTAATTTTAGACTCCCTTAAAATCATGGATTTGACCTTGGGGAGGATATATTAAGTCTTGGAGGTACTTTAAATTAAAATATACCTTGGAACCTTTTACAAATGCTATAAAAGATCCCTTTTTAACATTAAAAGTACCATAATCACTTAAGAAACCTGATTGAAAAGTTTCATAAGGTATTCATAAGACTTCAAAATGTTTTTACATTTGTGGTATGATGTGTACCAACAATATTATGATGATTTAATTCAATTGAAATATAATAACTTCTTTGGAAGCCATCAAATGATCAAAAAAAATAAACAAATGGGTTATGATGTTAGTATTGAGTTTCAACAACCAGTTTATGTACTTTTAGAGAATGACATGACCTTGAAATATGCCATGTGATCTATCAAGACACTCTAATCCATTTCCTTCACTTGGACCACTATTGAAATGGGCTTTAAAGTGACTATACGAACACAAAGGTGTGATAAACACAACCTTAAACCTATCAAATCTACCTTAAAATATATTGACCAAGGTTTCAAATGACCATTCCAAAGAAATTATAAGATCAATACAATAATCAATAGGGTAAACAAGCACGATAAGAATTTTTTTCAAAATATAGGGGTGATAGTTTGGCCTAGGAGGTCAAACTTGTCAATATTTTGGTGTCTCGGCTATGGAGGATGACTGCTATGATTATGAACTAGTAAGTCTGCATCTCTTTTGGGCTCATGGAGTCTCATTCACACTTTTAAATAAACATGATCAAACTCTAGAAATGACTACAACTCTTAGCTTAAGACAAGATAACTAAATGATTTAACTTTTTATGGTTTTACACATGTAATTCCTATATTTGGTTAAGGAGTTGAGATAGCTAAATTTGTTAAATAAATTGCAATTATTAAGCTATTGATTTATTATGACCTTTGGATTCTTTTGATTTTATAATAATAGCAATAAATTGGGAGAAAAAAAGACTTATCTAAAAATATTTCATCATGGATGATTTAAGTTTTAAAACTTGATATTTGTTCATTTTTAAGTATTATAAGTAGGATTTTGATATTTATATATTTATTGGATAGTAGCACCTAGTTTGGATAGTAGCACCATCCATGTGTAATTTACTCAATGTGGCATTAATTTCCTCTTTGTGAGACTATTATTGTTTTGAGGGAGCACCTATGATTGTGTCTATATGTTCTATTCCTATGTGACCAAAGCCTATAGTTGCATATTGTACATGAAAAGCTTGATTTTGTGTTCAAACCCTAGTTCTCTTTGCATGTATGATATGAACAAGAATTTAGTGTGTTATTAGGATGGATTGGAAATCATCAACACCCTTCTATGTAGAGAGTTTCCTACATAGAAATACTTTGAAGAGGTATCAAGTCTGATCTAGTTTTTTGACTTAGTGCTTGATGTATGTGCAAGTAAATTATATAATTAGAGTGCACTTTGATGTTGTGAATGTGTTAGATCTTTAGAATTCTTGAAAATTGGAATTAGGGTTGATGTTGATGGTATTATGAAAAAAGTATGGAAAATAGGGATAATGTAGCTTTATTTCACACAACTTTATCTTTGGTTCAAATATATTTTGCTTCTATTTTACATATAGTCAATAGAGGTGGATTAGACTTATATTTATAGGGTCCTATTGCTTATTTGGATAATAAAATGACATTAGGCCAACCTTAGGAGGGGCACACATTTGAAAAATTATTCATTACAAATATTTTGGCATAAGGATAGTAACACAAAGCTGGGGACACTAGTTTCATGTCGCTATATTGTCCCAAATTGGTGCTAATATCCTTTTGGTAGACTTTTGAGAAAGTTGGATTGGGGTTAGAGGTGATAGTTAAAGGACTTATCTTAATTGGTTGTAACTAAATAAGGTAGACTGAATGGATGGAAATATATGTCAAAGGATATAGAATAGGTCTATGATAAACCTAGGGATAGGTTAATTCAAGAGATGCTCTTAACATCCAATTACCACTTTTAGGTGATTACATTTTCCCCTATTTATTTTAGTAATGTAACAAAGTGAAATGACTAGTATAAATGAAAAATAAGTGTACCTAGACTTATCTTGGAAGTGAAAACTATGTAGATACGTTTGAATATATGAATTTAGGTTTGTTTATGTGAAACATGATCCAAAGAAATGTCATATAATGAATCATGAATAAAATTAGTCATTACTAATGAGATAATCAAAATCAAAATACAATGTAAAAATGAAATAATTTAGTAAATAGAGAGAAAATGAATGAATACACCTCATTAGGTATGTGAACCAATGCATGAAAATAGTGACATCATGTGTGTGAATTTGCATAGTGATCATATCATTTAATAACTTAAACTCAGCTGATGACTTTCTCAATCCTCATATGGGTGGCTCAAGAATTCATTCTAATTTTGACTCCATCATTGCCCACCTCTACTTGGTGGACCTTGATATCTATGAATAGTTTGGACAAGACTATAAGTGTATAAAACCCTCTCAAGTAGGTGGATAAATAAATCAATTAGGATATGAATCCATCATTAACCCATGTGTGAATTATATGCATTTATAGCTATACTTTGCTAAATGATAAAAGTATCTGAGTAATATATGTATTTAGCTCCATGGCCACTCAATTATATTAGGTGGCTTTGGGCCACTCAGGAATCCCAACCACTACATATGGAATAATTCATGAATCTGGTGACAACCTAGAATGTGATATGAAGTGTATATAGTGTATAGAATGACATGGAATTTGCCACTCCATCTCATCAACCTATCTAAAGTTGAGTATATGGATATTATATACTATGCCTAATCTATTATCTAAGTATTTTAAATCTAAATCAAGCATGCAATAGATAATTATTTGCAACTAATCTAAATGTATGAATGATCATGTCACACATGATTCCCCCAACTTTGAGTAATTGGTATGAATCTAAATTAAAATGATTGAATCTAAGCTAAATATAAACATAATTACAAAACTTGTGACTATATCTATGCAAATCTATATTGTACCTGATGTATTAGTCTAAATGATCTAGACTCTCCTAAAGCTAGGGTTACTATACAATAGAACCTTATAGTTGATAATAACTCCTTATGGAAATAGTGTTATAATCTAGGCACTAATGATTGCCTGGTCTAATCTATGTGTGGTCTAAACTCATTGTTAAACCTCTATTTTTTTGTGTCTACCCTAAGTCTAATATCTATAAAGAACCCATGTATTGAAATGTATCTATGAAAAGAAAAAATAGGAGCCTAATCTTTGTAAAAACCCCTATAAATTCCTCCTATTATGAGGGTAATTTTTAAACCTATCTAAGAATTATTATTTAATGAAGTAGTTATACAAAATGTGTTATCCAGAGCATGTGTATGATATTATAATATAGTTTTTAAACATGGCATCAAAATGTAAATGTATAAGAGCAATAGTATGAAATGTAAAATGTATGTTGCAATTTATCATTACACAAGGGTGTCAATATCAATGTAAACAATGTATATAGTATTAAGATATGAGTAACTACCTAAGGGGATGGGGAATGATATCTATCAAGGCCCCCAAGTATGATAGGCAGATGCATGAGGTCCTCCATGGAATCCATGTGTGTGTGTGTGTGTGTGTGTGTGTGTGTGTGTGTGTGTGTGTGTGTGTGTGTGTGTGTGTGTGTGTGTGTGTGTGTGTGTGTGTGTGTGTGTGTGTGTGTGTGTGTGTAAAAATAAAATACAAGTGCCATGGTGTAGAGGCATATAAATAAGAAAACATAAAAACACATGAGGCATGAAAAAAGTAATCCAAGGGTCCTATTGGGACCAACATGACCCCATTATTTTTAAATTGGGACCCTTGAGAAATCCTTATTATAAAACATGGATGTTTTATCATGTCAAGGTCTTTTTTAGAATTTGAAGATTATCTACTTTATTAACAAACAAAATTATATGGTTTTAATATTTACTAACATTGATAATGAAGTTCATTTAACAAATAGTTATAGGTCTTATGGCATGTATCTCTGATTATTACATATTCCAAAATCTTGGCAAACCCTCAGTGCAAATTGAATAGAGGTAGGAACCAAATTGGTGGGAACCATTTTAAAATTAATTTGTAGACTTGGATATAAAATTCATATCTTAGGTATAGTCATGTTTTTTAACAGAACTTGACTAAGAAACTTGAACCCCCTTAATTATTTCCCCCTTTTCTAAAGTTCCTTATGGCCTAACTAACATTGTCATCTAGGCTCCCTTTCAATATTTCCAAACATAGACTAAGGTTCTAGTATAAATTCCCTGACATATGAATTAATACATTCATGACCTTAGTCTTAGCACCTTAATCTTAAGTCTTTTATATCCCCATGGCCCTAACTTAAACTCTTTACATCTCATAAGATCCTATGGTTGTCACTTTATCATGAAATTTGATAGAATAGAGTGAAGATGCCTAAACTTTGGCTTAAATGATGTTCATCTTTGATAATCTGATGACTTTAACCTACTAGGACTCGATTAGATAAAGCGAGGCATAATTGAATATTCAAAATGATACAGGGATCCCAAAAATGGACAGGTGACACCATTACATTTTTGGACTAAAAGGAAAGATGACCCACTTAACATGATAGCTAATCAAAATAAAGTATCTGGATCAAGATCCCATGGATATCACTTTATCACAAAATTTGATCTAGTGAAGTGAATTAACACCCAAACCCTGGGAAACCCCATTAAAATGCCTAGTGGCATCCTCACATTTGATCCTAATGATTTTAATGAACTTAAAATTGATGTTTGCATGACTGTCACTTAAATATTTGAAAAGACTAACTTGACACTTGCACGATAATCAACTTTAAGTACATTAAAATGAAATTTTCACTAGTTTAAACTTGAAATTCAGACAACCATCAACTAATGAGAATGAAGATGTATTTGACACCTAAAACACTATTAATTTTAAAATAATGAAAATTCCTTACTCAGAATTTAAATAATGCCCTTAAACCCTTTTTTACTCTAAAGTGGCTCACCAAGCTCAGGTAAATGCTTAAAATATGCCCAAAATGGAAGGCATCAATCTATAGAATGAAAATATATGCAAGAGATATACCTTGCCTAAGTCTATCGTTTAAGTATCTACATTGCATTTTGCATAATGAACCTTAAATCATAGATTTATCCTTTGTAAAATTCATTTAATTTTGAACCTATATTGAGCATGGTATTTGATACATGCCATAAATATTTTAGGCTAATGTTTTCATTGTGTTTGCTAAACATAATGCATACATTAAATTAGAGTTCTTATACCTTGACCTCATTTTAAATCATAAATTTGAATTCAATTCCTTAGCTTAAGGTTTATCCCATGATTAATAAACATGAAGCAAACCTTAGCCTAAAGGACATAAGCTTAAGTCATGACTTTGAAAAGTGTATTAACTTAACATTTAGACATGTTTATAGATCAACAATCCACATTTTGTTGTTGGATTTAATCCAATGGCACAAAGGTCCTCAAAGACTTTTCAACAAAACCTCAATAACCCATAGGCCCACCATGTGGCCAATAACTATTTGATAGAGGACTAAAATAAGATGTAGAACATGGGAAAGATGCACAAACATACCAACTGTCATGACCATTAGGCTTAAGAGCCAGGAACCAATTAAAAGGCAAGGGCATAGATTATGATCAATGGTCTATGATTTATCCAAGATTTTGATCCTAGGGCATGAAGGAAGGAGGTATTTTTAATTACCAATGGCTAGTGTTCAAATGGCATTTGTGAAAAACACCTCAAAAGATCTAGACTAGTACCACATAATCTCCATGAAAGTAGAAAAGGACAAAATTGAAGATCTTGTGGGGTAAAAAACACAAAGGTGTAAAGGTAAGGGTGTAAATAAAATATAGAACATGTATAAACTAAATCCTAGGAAATATTTAGCCATTAAAGCTCCAAACCTTAAACCCTACATAAAGGTGGCCCAAATGGATTTTATTTTCTACAATTCAATCCAAAGATAACTTAATTGTTTTTTTAAGCATGAGAGAAATTTCACAAATATAGTATAAAATTTAGCATGAATAATTGGTAAGAAATAAATACCATGGTAGGTAGCAGGTACTAATTGAAGGAAAAAGTTGAGCTTCATTTGATGACACATAGTGAGGGTCAGGTATTCAAGGATACAAAATTGGACCTCATAATGTTGAATATCCATGACATTAGGAATTATCTTGAGTTTTTATTTATCATAGAATAATTATAACCCATCTTAAAGGAAGAACAAATAAATTCCACCACTAACAGTTGACACAGTGACCTAGTTACAATCTAGATGGTTGACCTCCATCATGCCATGACAAAGCTAGAGGTATTGTACTACATTGTTGTCCTTGACCCAATTTTTTTTGTTGTAGGATTGATGGTGAATGTATTATTATGGAGGGTAACTCAAAAGAAGTAGCATACATTTCCACCATTGCTTTTGAAAAGTACTATACGCTCACTCTTCCCCATGTGGACCTTCTTAAAATGAGAGAATGGATCAATAGCCATGACTTGGACTCCATCCTTAGACCCTGGATCAACCAAGGGCCTCACATATTTAGAACCATTGATGTAAAAATCCCTATCATCCATTTTAGAGAGGTTATTAGGGTGATTATGATCTTCTTGAATAGAGCTTTTAGTGCCCCTTAAACTACTTATGTAAATAAGTTTTGGGTCTCATATGTATACTTCTTAGTGGAAGAAAAACTTACCCCTCTAATTAGAGGTTTGATTAGCATTTTCCAGGCCAAACAATTCATTACCATCAAGAGAAAGACCTACAAACAATTCTACATGATGTCTTACCTACTTGGTGCCCTTCTCACTTCAATCACCCTACATGGAATTAAGAATTGGTCCTTAAAGGGTAAGACAACTATCTCACACCACTACTCAGAGATACACATCTTCAAGTATAAAAATCACATGCAATTTCTATATGATTGCATTTTCCTAGCAATAGTTGAATATATCATAGGTGTTTAATTGCCTAGGCTCTACCCCCTCATCAAGAAATAGGTTTAAATTATTAGGGATGTATGGTATTTGTTTATGTAATAGTCACCAGGATACAGGGAATCATGTCCCAACCCTATAGACTACTAGTGTATGTCCCAAATAAGCTTTCTGAGTAGGAGATTGCCTCCCAGCTCATCCTTGGTGTTGACATTGCTTGCAAGGAAAAGAGGAAGGGTATGCTTCACCCCTTCCCTTATACATTAGGAAACCCCTAATTAGATATTGGAAGTAGGTGGAAGTTATGTTCATACATAAGATTTGATTTATCTTTTTGATAGATGAACTCAAAATGTGGGATCTAAAAAACAAGGTGGGAGAACATCTAAAGGACAAGAAAATCAATATTTAGTATGTATAACAAATGGGTGTTCATGACAACATATACATTAGATCAAAGAATTATGAAAAAGTTTTGGCCAAGATCTAAGGCTACAACATCAAGTTAGAGCATATATTAGTCAAGAATAACAATCCATCTAGTGAAGCTTGACAGATGTACCCCTTGTAATATCACCTATTACATGGTTCATTTGGAACATTTCATGAGAAACCTCAAGTTGAACTACCTCAATAGTATCCTCGATAATAAGTTGATCAAGTTAAAGATAGACAAGGTAGTGGAAAATAAAATTTTGAATAAGGTTAGAAGAGAGACCTAGGGAAGGGCCTTCACCATCAACACTGCCCCAAAGGCCACCTTCTCCAAACCATTAAACTGACATGATAGCCTTGGAACTAGAAGATACACTTGAGGGTTCCCTCAAAGAACTAGCATAATCATATGACTCAAAAAGAGAGGAAGACCCTTTAGTGGAGCCCAAAGAAGATAAAGGGAAAGAACTCATTATAGTGGCCTCCCATGAAAAGAGGAAGGTAGAATTGGCCTTGGTCCCTGTAGAATAAAGGAAGAAATGTATATTTACCTTCACTCATCCCACTAGTGAAGTAAATCTCTTTAATGATGATTTTTCAATCCATGGACTAGTCCTTCCTGACTAGTTCATATATGGAAAAAGGAAAAATATCCCATCTCTCTCCCACTCATGAGCCATGAAAAGGGTTGGTGTGGATGTGCATGATAATGTGAAGCCTTGGATAAAGGCTATAATGAAGGAACATGAAGAGATAAAAATTATGGTCACCTAAGGCTTGGGAGGTAAGAATATGGATGCCATAGGAGCATCTACTAGCTCAATAGTGGAGTTTTAAGAACCTTCTTAGTTCAAAGAACTAATTACCATAGTTCATTTCAATCTTGAGACAATAGGCTTAGAAATAATAACAACTAGGATAGCCATGGTTGGAAAAAAAGAATTCACCTTTGAAAAGGTGGAACCCTTTTTAGGTTTGACCCCTATTATAGGACAATATCTTGGTGAGTAAATACATGAAGAAGATGTGAAGATCTTTCTAGAAGCATAATCACATAAACCTAGGGCTAGAATCTAGGGTCTAAACCAAAGAATCAATAATTTGGAAAGGGAGAATGAGAAATTGTAGTCTTAGGCAATCCTATCAGTACTAGATACCTTGATCAAGATGTTTGATGAGTCATTTTATGACATTTTTGAAGCATTAAAGTTAATGAAGATGAGGTAGAGTGTATTAGAGGACCAAGATACATTATCCAAAGACCTAGTCACCCAATGACAAGCCTAAGAGGATAGGATTTCTCAACTTCTCAACATTCAAAACAAGAAGCAGATCCCAAACATTAAAACCATAAGTATGGGACACCTAGGAACAATATTAAGGATTATATAAGAATTATTCTTTAATGAAGTTTAGTTCAAGGAGTTATCTTTATTGGTTATAACTAAATAGGTATACTTAATGGATGGAAATGTAAGTCAAAGGATCTAGAATAGTTATATGACAAACCTAGGGATAGGCTAATTCAAGAGACACTCTTAACATCCAATTACCACTTTTAGGTGATTACATTTGCCCCTTATTTATTCTAGTAATGT
This sequence comes from Torreya grandis, assembly GCA_037957365.1. Taxonomy (NCBI): domain Eukaryota; kingdom Viridiplantae; phylum Streptophyta; class Pinopsida; order Cupressales; family Taxaceae; genus Torreya; species Torreya grandis. The sequence goes on along the minus strand of JARHVA010002160.1, from coordinate 2,408,693 downwards.
AACAAAGTGAAATGACTAGTATAAATGAAAAATAAGTGTACCTAGACTTATCTTGGAAGTGAAACCTATGTAGATAAGTTTGAATATGTGAATTTGTGTTTTTGTATGTGAAACATGATCCAAATAAATTTCATATAATGAATCATGAATAAAATTAGTCCTTACTAATGAGATAATAAAAATCAAAATACTATGTAGGAATGAAATAACTAAGTAAAGAGAGAGAAAAGGAATGAATACACCTCATTGGGTATGTGAACCAATCCATGAAACTAGTGACATCATGTGTGTGAATGTGAATAGTTATCATATCATTGAATAACTTGAACTTAGCTAATGAATTTCTCAAAACTCATATGGGTGGCTCAAGAATTCAATCTAATTTTTCCTCCATCATTGCCCACCCCTACTTGGTGGAACTTGATATCTGTGAATAGTTTAGACAAGACTATAAGTGTGTTAAACCCTCTCAAGTAGGTGGATCAAAAAATCAATTAGGATATGACTCCATCATTAATGCATGTGTGAATTATATGAATTTATAACTATGTTATGCAAATTGATAAAAGTATCTAACTGAGTAATATATGTATTTAGCTCCATGGCCACTCAATATATTATGTGGTTTTGGGCCACTTAGGAATCCCAACTACTACATATGGAATAAGTCATGAATCTGGTGACAACCTAGAATGTGATATGAAGTGTATATAGTGTATATAATGACATGGAATTTGCCACTCCATCTCATCAACCTATCTAAAGTTGAGTATATGGATATTATATACTATGCCTAATCTATTATCTAAGTATTTTAAATCTAAATCAAGCATGCAATAGATAATTCTTTATAATTTATCTAAATCTATGAGTGATCATGGCACACATGATTCTACCAAATCTGAGTAATTAGTTTGAATCTAAGTTGAAATAATTGAATCTAAGCTAAATATAAACATAACTACCAAACTTGTGACTATATCTGTATAAATCTATATTCTACTTGGTGTACTAGTCTAAATGATCTAGACTCTCCTAAAGCTAGGGTTACTATACAATAGTACCTCATATTTGATAGTAACTCCTTATGGTGATAATGTTCTAATCTAGGCACTAATGAATTTTTGGTCTAATCTATGTGTGGTCTGAACTCATTATTAAACCTCTATTGTGTTGTGTCCACCCTAAGTATAATATCTATAAAAAAACCCATGTATTGAAATGTATTTATGAAAAGAAAAAATAGTAGCCTAATCTCTGTAAAAACCCCTATAAATTCCCCTTATTTTGAGTGTAGTTTTAAAACCTAGGTAAGAATTATTCTTTAATGAATTAGCTCTACAAAATGTGTTAGCTAGAGCATGTGCATGATATTCTAATATAGTTTTTAAACATAACATCAAAATGTAAATGTATATGAGTAATATTAGGAAATATAATATGTATGTTGTAATCTATCATTGCACAAGGGTGTCAATATCGATGTAAACAATGTATATAGTATTAAAATATGAGTAACTACCTAAGGGGATGGGGAATGATATATATCAAGGCTCCCAAGTATGATAGGTAGACGAATGAGGTCCCTCATGTGTGTGTGTGTGTGTGTGTGTGTGTGTGTGTGTGTGTGTGTGTGTGTGTGTGTGTGTGTGTGTGTGTGTGTGTGTGTGTGTGTGTGTGTGTGTGTGTGTGTGTGTGTGTGTGTGTGTGTGTGTCTAACAAGCAAATACAAGTGTTATGGTGTAGAGGAATATAAATAATCAAACATAAAAACATATGAGGCATGAAAAATTTAAGCCAAGGGACCTATTGGGACCAACATACCCCCATTATTTTAAGATTGGGACCCTTGAGAAACCCTTAATATAAAACATAGACATTTTAGCATGTCAGGGTCTGTTTTAGAATTTCAAGATCATCTACTTTATTAAGACACAAACCTATGTGGTTTTAATCTAGACTAACATTACTAATAAAGTTAATTTGACTATTAGTTATAGGTCATATGGAATATATCTCTAAGGATTACATATTCTAAAACCCTAGAAAACCCTCAGTTTAAATTGAATAAAGGTAGGAACCGAATTGGTGGGAACCATTTTAAAATTCATTTTTAAACTTGTATATAAAATGCATATCTTAGGTTTAGTCATGTTTTTTAACATAAATTGACTAAGAAACTTGAACCCCCTTAATTATTTCCCCCTTTTCTAAAGTTCTTTATGGCCTAACTAACATTGTCATCCAAGGTCCTTTTCAATATTTCCCAACATAGCCTAAGGTTCTAGTATTAAGTCCTTAACATATTCATTAATAAAATATTGACCTTAGTCTTAGCACCTTAAGCCTAAGTATTTTATATCCCCACAGCCCTAACTTAAACTATTTGCATCTCATAGGATCCTATGGTTGTCACTTTATCACGAAATTTGATAGAATAGAGTAAATGTTGGCTTAAATGATGTGCATCTTCAATAATTTGATGACTTGTACTTACTCACTAGGACCTAATTAGATAGAACAAAGTGTAAATGAAAATTTAAAATGAAATAGGGATCATAAAAGATGGACATGTGACACCATTACATTTTAGGACTAAAAGGAAAGATGACCCACTTAACATGATAGATAATCAAAATCAAGTCTCTAGATAAAGATTCCATGGCTATAATTTTATCACAACATTTGATCCAACGAAGTGAAATAACACCCAAAGCTTGGGAAACCCCATTAAAATGCCAAGTGGTATCCTCGTATTTGACCCTCAAGATTTTAATAAACTTAAAAGTGATGTTTGCATGAACACCATTTAAATTTCCAAAAAGACTAACTTGAAAATTGCACGATCATCAACTTTAAGTTCATTAAAATGAAATTTTCAATAGTTTAAACTTGAAATTTGCAAAACCATCAATTGATGACAATGAAGATGTCTTTGACACCTATAAGAATATCAATTTTAAACTAATGAAAATTCCTTACTCAAAATTAAAATAATGCCCTTAAACCATTTTTTACTCTAAAGTGGTTCACCAAGCTAAGGGAAATGCTAAAAATATGCCAAAAATGGAAGGCCTCAATCTATAGAATCAAAATATATGTAAGAGATATACCTAGTCTAAGTCTATCGTTTAAGTATCTACATTTCATTTTGCATAATGAACCTTAAATCATAGACTTATCCTTTGTAAAATTCATTTCATTTTGAAATTATATTGAGCATGGTTTTTGATACATGGCATAAATATTTTAGGATAATGTTTTCATTGTGTTTGATAAACATAATGCATACATTAACTTAGAGTTCTTATACCTTGACCTCCTTTTAAATCATAACTTAGACTTAAATTCCTTAGCTTAAGGTTTATCCCATGATTAATAAAAATGAAGAAAACCTTAGCCTAAATGACATAAGCCTATGTTATGACTTTGAAAATTTTACTAACTTAACATTCAGACATGTTTGTAGATCAACAATTCATGTTTTGTTGTTGGATTTGATCTAATGGTGCAAAGGTCCTCAAAGAATTTTCAGCAAAACCTTGAGAACCAATAGGCCCACTATGTGGCTAATAATAATTTTATAGAGGACTAACATAAGATGTAGAACATGGAAAAGATGCATAAACATGCCAAGTGTCATGACCATAAGGCTTAAGACCTAGGAACCAATTAAAAGGAAAGGGCCTAGATTATGATCAATGGTCTGTGTTTTGTCCAAGATTTTGATCATAGGGCATCAAAGGAAGGAGGTATTTGTAAATACCAATGGATAATGTTCAAATGTCATTTATAAAAAATTCCTCAAAAGATATAGACTAGTGCCACATAATCTCCATGAAAGTAGAAAAGGACAAAATTGAATATCTTGTGGGCTCAAAAATATAAAGTCATAAAGGTAAGGGTGTAAATAAATATAGAACATGTATAAGACAAAGCTTGGGAAATCTTCAGCCATTAAAGCTCCAAAACCTAAACCCTACATAAAGGTGGCCCAAATGGATTCAATTTTCTACAATTCAATCTAGAGATAATTATGTTTTTAAGCATGGGAGAGCTTTTACAAAGATAGTCTACAATCTAGTATGAACAATTACTAAGAAATAAAGACCATGGTAGCTAGTAGGTAGTAATTAAAGGAATAAGTTGAGCTTTATTTGATGACACATAGTGAGATTCCTGTATTCAAGGATACAAAATTGGACCTCACAACATTAAAAATATATGACATTAGGAATTAAATTGAGTTTTTATTTATGATAGAAGAATTACAACCCATATAAAAGGAAGAACAAATAAATTCCACCACCAACAGATGACATAGTGACATGGTTACAATCTATATGGCTAACCTCCATCATGCCATGGCAAAGCTAGAGGTATTACACTACATTGATGTCCTTGACCCTATTCTTTTTGGTTGTAGGATTGATGGTAAATGGATTATTAGGGAGGGTAACTCAAAAGAGGTAGTATAAATTTCCCCTATTTCTTTTGAAAAGTACTATAAGCTCCCTCTTCCCCATGTGGACCTTCCAAAAATAAGGGAATGGACAAATAGCCATGACCTACACTCCATTCTTAGATACTAGCTCCACCAAGGGCCTCACATCTTTAGAACCCTTGATGGAAAAATCCTTATCATTCATTTCAAAGAGGGTATTAGGGTGACTATGACCTTTATAAATAGATATTTTAGTTCTCCTTCAACTACTTATGTAAATAATGTTTGAGTCTCATATGTGTATTTCTTGCTGGAAGAAAAACTTACCTCTCTAAGTGGAGATTTGATTAGCATTTCCTTGGCCATGAATTTCATTACCATCAAGAGAAAGACCTCTAAATAATTCTACATGATGTCTTACCTACTTGATGCCCTTCTCACTTCAATAAACCTCCATGTAATTAAAAATTAGTCCCTAGAGGGTAAGATAACTATCTTACACCACTACTCAGAGATACACATATTCATGTATAGAAATCACATGCAATTTCTATATGATTGCATTTTACCAGTAATAGTTGAATCTATCACAAGTGTTCAAATGCCTAGTCTCCACCCCCTCATCAAGAGATAGGTTGAAATGATGGGGGATGTATAATATTATCTTTATTGCATAGTCATCAGGATAGAGGGGATCATGTCCCAACCCTATAGACTACTATTGTATGTCCTAAAAAATCTTGCCAAGTATGAGATTGCCTCAAAGCTCATCTTTGGTGTTGAGAATGCTTGCAAGGAAAAGAGGAAGGGTATGATTCACCCCTTCCCCTTGCACATTAGGTAAACCCTAATTATAGATTGGAATTAGGTGGAGGTTATGGTCATACATAGGAATTCATTTGGATTTTTGCTAGATGAACTCAAAATGTGGGATCCAAATAATAAGGTGGGAGAACATCTAAAGGATAAGAAGATCAAGCTTGAGTATGTATACCAACTAGGTGTTTATGACACCATATACATTAGATCAAAGAATTATGAAAAAAGTGTTGGCCAAGATCCATGGCCACAACGTCAAGCTAGAGCACATATTTGTCAAGAATAATAAGCAATCTAGTGAAGCTTGGTAGATGTACCCCTTGTAGTATCACCTATCATGTGGTCCATTTGGAACATCTCATAAGTAACCTCAAGTTTAAATACCTCAATAATACCCCAAATAATAAGTTGATCAATTTCAAGATGGAGAAGATAGGGGAAAAGAGAAATTTGAATAAGGTTAGAAGAGAGACCAAGGGAAGGGCCTTCATCACCAACAATACCCCAAAGGCCACTTTCACCAATACATTACATTGACATGATAGCCTTGGAACCAAAATAGACACTTGAGGGTGCCCTCAAAGAACTAGCATAATCCTATGACTCATGAGGAGAGGAAAAATCTCTAGTGGAGCCCAAATAATATACAAGGAAATAAATTTTTCTAATGGCCTCCCATGAAAAGAAGAAGGTAGAATTGGCCTTGGTCCTAGTATAATAAAGGAAGAAACCTGTATTAACCTTCACTCATCCCACTAGTAAATTAAATCTCTTCAATGATGAATTTTCAATCCATGGACTAGTCATTCTTGACTAGTTCATATATGTAAAAATGCAAAATATCCCATCTCTCTCCCACTCATGAGCCATGAAAAGGGTTGGTGTAGATGTGCATGATAATGTGAAGCCTTGGATAAAGGCTATAATGAAGGAACATGAAGAGACAATAAATATGGTCACCCAAGGATTGGGAGGTAAGAATATGGATACCACAGGAGCATATACTATCTTAAGAGAGGATTTCTAAGAACCTCCTTAGTTCAAAGAACCAATTATCATAGTTCATTTTAATCCTAATAAAATAGGCGTATAAATAATAAAAACTAGGATAACCATGGTTGGAACAAAATAATTCACCTTTGAAAAGTGGAACCCTTTGTAGGTTTGACCCCTATTATAGGACACTAGCTTGCTAAGGCTAAAATACATGAAGAATATATGAAGATCTTGTTACAAGCACAAACACAAAAATTCAGGGATATAATCTAGGGTCTAAACCAAAGGATCTAAAATTTGGAAAGGGAGAACAAGAACTTGTAGTCTTAGGAAATCCTTTTAGTACTAGATACTTTGATCAAGATGTTTGATGAGTCATTTTATGACATTTTTGAAGCATTAAAGTCAATGAAGATGAGGTAGAGTGCATTAGAGGACCAAGATACATTAGCCAAATACCTGGTCACCCACTAACAAGCCTAAGAAGATAGTATTTCTCAACTTCTCAACATTCAAGTAATTAAGCAGATCCCAAACATTATAACCATAAGTATGGGACACCTTTGAACAATAATATGGATTAATATTGATAAGATTCAAAGCTTGAGTGCCTAGAATACCAAGGTAAAGTTGCTTATAAAATATGATAGAGGGCTCATTATTATAATTAAACAAATTCTTGGGACCATATTTTTCAATCCTACACAACCTACTACCCTTGGCCTCATCAGTGATGAAGAGTTCAAATGCAGGGCCACTTTGGTGACTCAAGAAATCTAAGGGAAAATTAAATACAAATCTAGGTAGGTTAATAGCAAGATCTTGGATATGATATTCAATATAGGTGTAAGGATCAATGAAGTTAGAAGCATCAATGAGGCCTTGGCTAAAAATGAGAAGGAATTTGATGAGCTAAAAGACCAAGAATATGAATGCATTATGAAGCCTATTTTGGATCTCAGGCTAGTTGATGAACAACATGAGAGGGCCATGAGCCTCCTCCATCAAAAAATAGGGGCCCTAGCATCTAATTAGGCAATATTCTATTTCATAAAATTTAATAATATTTTAAAAGATAATATTCCATTGAAAAGGCATATGCTAGTTTTTTATCATATTTTCCTCTAAGTCAATATGATTTATAAAATCACATGTATTATAAAGCTAGTACGGATAATTGTCCTTACCTTTATACACCTATATTTTACAACTGAATGGTATATTTCTTGATCTTCCTATAGAGGCATGCATCACATTGTAATAAGGGAGAGATTTCTAAGAAACTTCATATAATTTAAGTAATTAATAAAATCAAGGGATTCTATAAGGATTATCCATTTTGATGTGATAATTACTAATGTATCTTTTCTCTGAATTGTTAGTAGAGGTCTTATATTTAAATAATGTCTTTGAATTCCAAATAACATTTTTTAATTATAGGGTTTCTAATTTGTGCCTATCCTAGATTAGTTGAAATATATTAGGTTTTTCTTCATTTCATTTTGATCTGTATTCATATGTGCAATGACTATTTGATTATAGTGGTAAATCCCTGAAGTAGACCTAGTTCTTACTTGTGATCCTTAAATATTTTCCCTTGAAGTCTGCTTGATATATAATGAGATTTTAGCTTAGGCTATGTTGCATTATATATTTTTTAAATGCATATTCAGTTTCCATTAACACTTTGTCATAATTTTTAGGACTAAAATTGGCAATCACTTATTTCTTTTTGATCTTACCCTTCTCTTTTTTCTTTTTTACACCATGATCACTTTAGTTTTAGCTATGTTATAAAATATCCATTTAGATTAGTCTATAGCTTAAAGTATGGGAATAATTTACTAAATATCAACAAGGATTCACAAATAATAGGCCAAGGTGGCTTCCAACCACCAAAATTATATAAATATTTTGGAACAATTATCTTGCTCTGCTACTATTTCACCATAGGAAACTAGATTGTCAAAAACCTACAACTCATGCTCTGAATTTTCCAAATTCTAAAATGAGAAGTGTTCTTTAAACATAAGAGCACCTTGGTACATTTATAATAATAAACAATTCCACAATACAAGTGACATGGGTAAATGTCACTAAATTTGAGAATGAATACATATAAGGACATGTTCAAATGTCCATTTATGCAAACAGCAAACAATATGGCATAGAACCACAAAGAAGGACATGTTTAAATTTCCACATATAGAAGCATGAAAGAGCACACACAAGAGACATGGGCACAATTCCAAGGCATAAAAATAGAGAAGTGTAAGAAGCTAATAAAAATGGCATCTTTCAATGCCCTCAAATATGTAAGAATCATAGGAACACAATCAAGTCTAATCTAGGAACTAAAAATGAAAGCATGTATAATTTTATAATAGAAATATATTCAGATGTTGGGGTGCATATATATTGAAGCTAACTAAAAAATTTTAAAAAAAATGAGAAATTAATAACAATGATCAATATCAAGATAAATCAATGCATAACTAGAAATGTATAGTATGTAAAGATAAAATCTGGTTGTAACAAATATGTAGGATATTCCCCCAAGTGTTTAGGTATAGTAATGTATAAAACAAGATTAGTGTAAATTCCCCCAATGGGTAGATGATAGTTGGTCTTAATTAGTGTAGTGGTATGGAGTCTTATCTAGAATATTCAAGCACTTAACAAAAATTAGTGAAGTATATGTGTATGATAAAACCAACTATACTAAGATAGCTAGCAATATAAAATATCTATAAATTAGTATAAATGTAATAAATCAATGCATATAATCTATAAAAAAAAATTATTTGTGGAATATTTAAATGATTTCGTATTTTGACATATTATAGTTTTTTTGTGTTTTTTGATTATAATATATGTACATGCATATGAAAATAAACTATGTACAAGGAGCAAGACAGAGAGAAGGAAGTATGTACAAGGGTAGGAACCATAGTAACCAATGAGTCTCATGGGAGACTCACCATCCCTATGACGTATGTCAAAGAGTGGAATAGTGATTATGCATGTGGTGTGAAATTGTAATTGTGATCCCATGATCTGGTGGGTTGTATAATCTGAGCCTAAAGTTGCCTATGTAGTGATGTTATGATTTTATGGAACTGAATATGATGCCCTATCAACTATAGGGGTCTTGGGGACCCTTCTGGTAGATGTAAACTTTATAGGTGATGTATTTTCCTTGTGTTGAGATACCTTATAAACTAATGTAATTGATCTCAATGTGAACTATTTATAAGAAGGTCCTATAGAATCCATGACATATCTATGATTTATTGGTGTCTCTAGTAATGGTATCTAAGGGAGAGTATATGTGCATAGATCTAGCCTACTCTAAGGAATCTAATATACATTGTGATGTATGCATAGGAGTTTTAGTCTCTACTATAATGGATAACAATGCAATATATGGTATTTTAATTAGAACTATACCCAGTGTTGGTGTTGTGAGTGTGATTGGAATTTATGCTATAAATTCTTGTGGGATGGGAAGAGGATATTCTTATGGGACACCCTCAATATTAACCACCTAGTTAATGTGTATATACTTGAGGAATAATTAAATTATATATGGGATGGATCTAAAATGATATAATCATGGATTACCCAATAATATGTTAAATACACTTGTACTAGATACTACTACAAACTAAGTGGTTATGTGTTCTAGTCATACCTATAATGGAATTATTTTCTCCTTAATGGATATCTACATATGTCCACTAAAAATATATATATATATATCCATATAGAATATATATTATTATATATATCCCAACTAATGTAGGAGTATCATGTGTACATGTTTAATCTTGACCCATTGTCAACAATGACATTGTGAATAAGATGTTGGTATATATGTGATCATATAAAGAGTGCATGTAAATCTATGTCATCATCCTCAATCTCTCACTCTAAAAATTTGATAAGTGGTCTAAGTGGAACTATAGTGTGATATTTGTAAATAATATTATATATGGGATGTGTCTCCTCTATAACTATGTGATATAAAGCTAGTGGTGAAGGAGCCTAGTATGTATAATGAACACCTGATGTACCCCCACCTCAATTTTTATATGCTTAGTAAAAATATCTAAAAATATATTAAGTTAATTTACCTTTATTTGTTGTTTTAGTACCTATGTGGGTGTGTCTACATCTATAATGTTGGCCTCAATGAGATCTTATATCTTATTTTTCAGGCTAATGCATCTATTTTTCATGTTTTGTGGTTCCGTATGATACTCACAAAATGCATTTGAATCATAACTCTTTAGAAGAGTCTATGTCATATCAACCTATTTAATGAGAGGGAGATGTATGATATTGCATTCCAATAGTTTTTTTATAAATCATGTTGGTGATTCTAGTAGATTAGTGAATAATTTGAACTAAGGAGCTAATAAAACCAATCTGGGAGAAGGATTTGAAGTTGCATTTATTATTTTATTTTAATCTATTTTGTTGTATGTGGCTCTGACTTTTTATGTAAGTTTGTTTGAACTCTTAATAGTTTAATCTAATCCATTTGTATATTTAATTTTATCCATTGATAAGAGATTAACCTCTATTTCATTAACTATGTGGCACATATTCATAAATTTTGGAAACTTATTGAATAAGATTACTTCATGAAGTGTTGGTAATAGACTCTATTTGAATATATGTTGTAGCTCTATATCTACCATGGGGCTAGTCAATTTTGATAAGATTGTTTTATACCATAAGACAGAATTGGCTATGGTATCATTTTAATTTTACTTTAGCTATGCCACTTTTGCATATGATATCTTGTCATAGATGTTGACAGAGAAGTGTGATATGAACATATATGCTAAAGGATTGAATGTTGTGATGGATTGGTTAGGAAAATAATAGAACAATTGTAAATCATAATCCTTTAGACTATGTAGAAATAGCTTCATAAAAATCCAATTGTTGAACACATAGTCCAAACATGTTACATGAAATAATCTATGTCGATGCTCTGGGTCACCCCTTCCATCATATAAATTGAGATTTGGGGATACAAAATTGGATGGAAAAGGATTTATTGTAATGTGATTTTCCAATGGTGTATGCAATAAAATGTTGGAATCCAAGGCATGTGAAGGCTTATCTTCTCTTTGATCAAGATGTAACACCTTATATTATAGAGAAAGAACCTAATTCATAAGGTATTATACATCAAGAGGAGAAAAACTAGACATAAGTGGAGTATTTATCACTAATGGTCAAATAACAAGCTTGTGTTATGTTATCTGAGTTGGTTAAGTGGGTGTCATTGTAGGTGTAACAACATCATTAATTGGAGAGGTTAAATATTGACCATTGTTGTTATTATTATTGATTTCTAATATGGCCTATAAAATATATGTATGATCATGTGGATATTCCTAGATTCTATCTCTAAATCGTTATAATACCTTATCTTTGTTCATAAATATATCATTGTAATTAAGTGGAGGTAGTGTGTCATGATCCTCAATATGGACTAGATATTGTTCTTGGATATATTATTCATCCTCAAATGTGTTATCATTGAATTAAATATAATCAAGATGTGAAGGATTCATATTTGGAGTTGTAATCGATTCCTTATCCTTGTTATAGGGTTAGATACCTAGAATTTGAGTGTGCTCTATTGGATTACAACCTAGTCTAGCACTTCTTCTTAAGGAAAGAGAGATAGATTTTATAGATTGTATATAGAAAATAAATTAAAGTAGAGATACTATAATAGAATACATGAATTTTGAATATTTAATAGTAATTAATGAAAATAGGATAAAAAAGGATACAAACCCTAAGATCATCTAGGGTTAGGTTTTTTGGAAGTTAGGGTTTTTTGAAGCAATTTAAATTAGATGTGAAATAAATTGAAACCCTAATGTAAAAATGTGATTTTAATTTAACAAGGTTTTCAAAATAAAATTAGAAGCTTAGAATTATGCATCCCTAAATTTATTACACAAAAATAGGAATTAATGTAAGATAGGGTTCTATGTAATGCTCAAAGTAATATGGGTTCACCAAATGATTTAAACTTTTAGGTTTTTACACATGTAATTCTTATATTTGGTTAAGGGGATGAGATGTGTAAAGTAGTAATAATTAAGCTACTAATTTTTTATGACCTTTGACTTATTTTGAATTTATAATAATAATAATAAATAGGGAGAAATAAATGATTAGTTTAAAATAGACTATAGTGGATGATCTAGGTTTTAAATTGGTATCTTATCAGCTTTGAATGCACAAGCAAGATTCTGATATTTATCTATTCACTAGATAGTATCAAACAATTAGCATAGTATCACCATCCATGTGTACTATCCTCAATGTGTTTCTAATGTCCTCTTTGTAATATTTTTCTTATTTTTAGGGAGCACCTATGAATATCTTTGTATGTTCTATTCTTATGTGACCATATCCTATAGCTATGTATTGTACCTAGAAAGATTGATTTGTTTCCAAACCCTAATTATCTTTGAAAGTATGATATGATAAACAATTTAATGTGTCATTATTATGGATATGAAATCCTCAAGACCCCTCTATTTATATATTTTATTACATACCAATACTCTAAAGAGGGATCAAGTTTGATGTAGTTCTTTGACCTAGTGCTTAATATATATCCAAGTGAATGATAGAATGAGAGTGGCCTTAGACTACTTGAATGTGATTGAGTTTTGGAATAATTAAAAAGTGGACTTAAGGTTTATTTGTATGCTATATAAACTAGGGTATAATATGGATAATGTACCTTGATTTTGCATAACTTGGTCTTTGGTTTGAATAGCTTTTGCATCTATTTTCCATCTAGTCAATAGAAGTGGATTAGAATTGTATGTATAGAGTTTTTTTGGTTGTCTAGATAATAAAATGATACAATTTTTACCTTAATAGGGTCACACATTTGAAAAATTGTCCATTTGGAAGAGTTAGGGATAAACACAATAGCACCCAATTAGGGACACTAGCGCCATGTGACCATAGTGTCCCAAATGTGGAGCTAATGTCCTATTAGAAGACTACTGATAAAGTTAGATTAGGGTCAGAGGTGATAGTTCAAGGACTATTTCATGACTAGATATAAGTGAATAAGGTATACTTAATGTCTATAAGTGTAAGTCTAAGGCTATAGAATAGGTATATGACAAGCTTAGGGATAGGGTAACTCAAGCAATACTCGTAGTATCCAATTACCACTTTTAGGTGATTATAAACTTGTTAAAATTTTGGTAACTTGACTGGGGAGAATGCCTACTATGATTATAAATTGGTAACTTTTCATCTCTTTTGGGCTCATCGAATCTCTCTCACACTTTGAAATAAACATGTTCATACCCTAACAATGACTAACTCTTCACTAAAGATAAGACATCTATTTTCCTTATAAAAATAATGGTAGAAATACAAAAAAAAATGAAGTACACTAACTAAAAATACACCTAATGTGTCACAAACACTTATTTACAATAAAACATAAGTAACTTAATGTGATAGAAAGCACTTGGAAGAAAACAAAATTGATTAGCTATGTATAAAATAATTTATCTCTTAGTATCAATGTTTTACATGTATCCCATTGATTGGGATTAGGATCTCTTCACCATCCATATTGTAAATATGGAATTGTGGTAATTGAAGATGGATATTATGTAAGGTTCACTCCAAAGTGATTCAAACTTTGTTTGCATTCTTGGTTTAGCTCTATCCTCATCCCACTTGAGAACCAAGTCACCTTCCTTGAAACTATTTGAAGATGTTCCTCTATCAAAAGTTCTCTTCACTTATCATTGATGCATCTCCATGTCCAACATAGACTAATTTATAACTTATTCCAGCTCTATAAGATCAATATATATCACCTCCATAAGTTCATTCTCCAAAAACTCTAGTTGATGAATTAGTTCCAAAGTAGGGATCTTAAGTGAGATTAGAAACCTTGTTTCTCTTTCATAGAAAAGATTATAGGGTGAATTAGCTATAGACAGTTTGAAGGTGATTATATTAGCACATAAATATTACTTAAGCTTCAAATTATATGTACTTTGATTGTCTTTAATGGTCATCCTTATGATCTTTAATAGTTTCTTATTGGTTGACTTAGCAAGGCCATTTCCTTGTGAAAAATAATTTGATGAAGTGTTGAGGTATACACCATGTTGGACAACCCATTAACTAATATTTTCTCCCATAAATGCAATAACATTTTCTAATATGATAGTATAAGGAACTCCAAACCTTGTAAGAAAACTTTCATAGAAGTGTAACACATTAGATTCATTTACTTCCTTCAAATCCGCTACTTCCATCCATATAGTGAAGTAATTTATGGCAGTAACGATTGAATTATGGCCAAGATTCAATGTGGATTGATGAGGCTAATTAAGTCTAAAACCCATTGGACAAAGGGCTGATCCACTGAAATGGGTTGAAGAAGTAAGGAAATATGTCTTTGTTTTCTTGTAAACATGTCACACTTCTTGAAATTCCTTACCCAAGAATGGAACTATCTAAAAATATTTGGCCAATAATACCCACTCCTCATGATATTGAGGGTTATTATCCTTGCTGAGAAGTGTCCTCCACCTTGTCCATCATAAAATTCTTCAATTATTCTCTCAACTTGGCTTGGATCTATGCACCTCAATAACATACCATTGATATCCTTGAAAATCTCTCCATCAAAAAGGAGAAAAGGAATGGATTCTAGTTTAAAGTACCTTATCCTTAATTCAATTAAACTTGGAGAATACATACCATCTTGAATTTACCTTACCATGTCTTAAAAATAGCTTGGTGATTATGTATGATCAACTATAATTTCTTCATCATTTAAGACTAGAAATATCTCCTTATTTTCTTGTAAGTCTTGGCATAAGTGTTAACACAATACTTTTCCTATAATAATATTAGTCATATTTATCTCAACATAATACTCCATCACTCTTGTTATCCAACTTGCCCTCTTCTCACTTATGTTTTTGTTCAAAAATAACTATTTGATGCTAGGATGATCCATCATTATATAGACCATATTATTAGATAACAAGTGTCTAAATTTCTTGAGACATCTAATTATTTAAAGTACATGTTTCTATATGTTGGCGTACCTTGTCTCATATTATTCAAATCCTTGACTGAAGACTAATAGGGGTTGCTCCAAGGATTGTTAATTGTTTTACATTAGTATCCTTGAAACTATTTCCACATTAGCATATGCATACAAGATAAAATAAATTGAAAAATTAGGATTGATGAGAGTAGGATCACTAGATATTACCTATTTGATCTCTTCAAACCTTTTCATGCCCCCTTGGTCCATGTTAATCTCTAATTTTTCTTAAGCATGGTTGTAAGTGGATTTGACAAAGTTGAAAAATCAGATATGTAACTTATTATAAATTTTATTTTTAAAATAGAACCTTTTAATGAATTATTATTCTTAGGAAATGATAATGCAATAATGGAATCTATCCTTTCAGAATCAATGCTCAAACCATGTTTAAAAAAAACATGACTAGGTAGCTTACCTTCATGTATTGAAAACACACACTTTTGGGGGTTAAGTGATACCCTATATTGTATACATATTTCAAACATCTCCTTGAAATAAATCATGTGATAAATTTCATTATTTCAAAATATATTAACATCATCCAAATATACAAGAATAAAACTATTGATTAAACCTTGAAATGCCATATCCATGAATCTTTGGAATATTGATCCTATATTAGACAATCCAAATGGAATTTTCCTATAGGAAAAGGTGGCCCACTTGGTAGTGAATGTTGTATTAAAATTATCTTATTCATTAAAAATTATATGGTTACATTCACTATAACCATCCAATAATGAGATCCTTTTATAACCATCTACTAATTACAATTTATTATTCCATTGATGATAATGGATAGTTATCTTTCAATGAGGCCTTGTTCAAATTATATAAATCAAAACAAAGTATGATATATCTATCATTATTTCTCATGATAAAAATTTTAGCCACCCAAGTAGAATTATTAATGGTGAAGATGATATATTATTTAATAAACTTATGAAGTTTTGTTCTCATAAAAGGCTTAAGTTTAGGATTTATTGGTCTTTGCCATTATTTTACTAGTTTTGTTTATGAATCTAACTCAACTATGTGTTGAGATAATCTATGATATAGCCACTTAAAATAAATATAATCCCATGAAAATACATCAAAAATTTATCCACATAAATGAATAAATGACTATTTCTGAGATGGAGAACCTACTTTACCAAGTTTGAAAGTCTTCCCATTTCCTATCTCAATGTTAACATAGTGTTATTATTTGATAGACAATGAATACCTCTCTCTCCTAACCTCATCATCTCTACTGAAGATGTTCTCAAGTGTGAAAATACCTTTGGGTATCTTTTTGGACTTGAGTTGGACTATCTCTTCACCATACTATTGCAAGAGTTTTAATTGATTTATAAAAGAGAATCTAGTCTCCTCTTACCAAAAGTAGACAATATATTTTTCATCCTCAAAAAACTTATAGTTATCATTATTATCAATAATACAAGGCCTCACCACAATCTTGATATGTGGCTAATTTTTTTCATTCCTTACATAAGGTGTAATGTCAAATTGAGCTAATTTTGTAGCCAATCTATTTACATGATTTTTGTTGTCTGTAGGAACTACTTGGATATAAAAAGAATCAAGGTCCTCAAGGAGATCACAAAATATTTGTTTATAATACCTTAAAAAATAATTATTACATACATTTATCACTCTCACTTAGTGAACCAAAAGTTCACTATCTCCAAAATATTATAAGTGGTTGATTCCCATCTTTCTAGCCCATTGTAAACCATGGAAAAGAGCTTCATATTTTGATACATTATTAGAAATAAAAATAAAAATTATATAAGAATAATACCTCTGTTTTGAGAGTTATATTAGCACAATAACATCCCGTATACTATGTTCCTTAAACCATTAGATTCATCTTCCTTGAATAGAGCTGAAATTTGTGAACTATTATCATGTAGACAATAAAAACCAAGTAATTATTTTATCATTTTTAAAAGATAATGATCATGTAGGATATAATCCTATTCATCAATAAAAAAATAAAAAACTCCTTCAAGAGGTGATTTGTCTTATACTTCACTAGTTTGTTGTACCTCATCTAAGATGACAAAGTTAACATTTACAACACTAGGCATGTATGGTTCCAAATGAAAATGTGTAATACGTTTACAGTAAATTATAACCTTGGTTCCATAAATATTTCTAAGCATGATATAATTACAATTATCTTAAATACAACCACCTATCTTTGATGTTAAATATCATGATAAACACATAAAAATATGGAGGAAGGTCCACTACCACTACATCTTGCTCAATGGTCACATTTGGGCATGTATTTAGTGTTAGTATCATGTTATTGATAATGATTACTATAATTGTTGGAGATACATCAAGCTGAAAGGCACCCTTAGTGTTTGTCTCAAACACCAAACCTAACTTATCTACAATTTGCAAGGCATCACTGTACTACTTGCTACATGGTCAACCATACAATTGTGAACTAAAGTGTTGCCAATAATTTAGGAAAGAGATAAAGGAGGTGTATTAATTATTTTTACCTCATATTTTAAATTTTACCTCATTATGTACTTGTTTTACTTGTTTTTTCATTTATTGATCTAAATTTTCCAAAACCATAATTTCCTTCTCTACTAGTTTTGTAAAAAAACTAATGGTTGAAAGCTCTTTAATAAGGATGTCATTATATCTTGGGATTACCAAATAATATAACATACTAATTTTTATGTTTTAATTCTTCATATGGTCAACTATACTAAAAATAGATCCATCCATATTTTAATGCACCCTTGGAGAAACTAGATGATATTTTACTTGAAGCACTTGTTGAGTCTTATTTGTTTCCATATTCTAGTTTTATTGAGGTAAATGAACATCAATATGATCATTATAACCTTTATAAAAAATATTAGAAATATTTAGAACATGACCCACCTCTTGAGTCTCATCAATATCCCTTTTCTTAGATCTTATGATGGTTGTAACCATGTTCTTTAAAGTACTAGATTAACCAGCCTAATTCAAACCCACATGATCATCAAATTTTTAGTTTATAAATTTTGTATTAGGCTACCCTTGTCCATTGTAAACTTTGTCATATTGTACCATATCCTCACTGTGTTGACCTCCTTAAAGAGAAATTTATTCCTAGGTCATTTGATGAACTACCATAGTTTGAGATACCAAATCTTGACTTTGCATAACATTTGGATTGGAAGGTTGCCAGATTAACTCTTGCATAAAGTAATTTTATGTTTCTATAGATAAAATGGCCTTGGATGTAAGAGAATTTGGATCAACTTTAGCATAATGCTTGGCTTGTGTAACATCTCCTTGAGCTTGGTATGAAGGTTTATTATCTCTAAAGCCTTGGTAGGTAAGTATTTGCTCTTTGAATAGATGATAGGTGTGATTATTAGGTGTTTGATATGGCCTATTATCTTGATATTATTACCCTTTTAGCTGAACTATTTTATCACTAAAGGATTACAATATACCATCTAGTTCACCAAGATCACTAAGCTAAGAGGGGCTATAATTTTAGATTGAGGGTCTGGAATTTGATCCATTGATGTATCTTGATGGGTTAGAAAAGGCTTTATTTCTATAAAAATGGGCATTAAATGCCTAGATGTAATCTTTCTAGCCTAAATTAAGCTACTTTATACTCTAATGACAACTTCATAGGCATCTTTACATGTATTACCACTAATAGACTAAATCATGATAGAGAGATCAGAAATTAAAGATCTTAGGAAATATAATAAGGAATACTCAAGAGATATAATTATCATGAGAGGTATCCTAGTCTATGTCTTTTGAAACCTAAGGTTGAGATCAATCATGAACTCATGGGGTACCCTCTTGATGGTAGTGAGCTACTCAACAAGGGATAAATGATTTGATTTATCCTCAAAATACCTAAAAAAATCTACACCTAATTCATCATAATAATTAATAGAGTTTAAAGGAATGTTTCTATACCATTTCAATGCCTTTCCATTGAAGGATGTAACAAGCAAATAGATAACAATGTTCTCTTGGATAACATTATGAATAGAACACAAGTGGAGTACATATTTAATATGTTCAATAGATGTGGTTTGATCCTTTCTTGATATATAAGGTATTATTTTATTATATAATGCTGGTATATCATCATACTGAGCTAGATTTATAGGGATTACTCTATTGAAAGAGACAAACACTTGATTCCTAGGTGCATCCATCTTGATAGTGGGGATTGAATTGTCTTGCACAATAGGTTGATTTTGGTATTAAAATACTATCCCAATATAATATTTGTTATTATAAACCTTTTTATTATATTTTAATATGAATTTAACTCAACAAATTTAAAATAAATACCTTTTCTTAAAGATTTTGTTCTGATCTTTGTCATGAAACTGGTGTTTGTCTACTGCTAATAAGTTTATAACTTAAAGAATCTCTTGGTTCAAGAATGATGAATGTTATATACTACTACAAATATATCTCTCCAAATCCAAACTTTAGATATGCCAAGAAATACATTTCCCATTGGGCATGCCATAAACTATTGTTAATTAGGAGTGCAACCCTTGTGAAAAGGTGTTCCTTTTCCCACTCTACTAAAATAATGAAATGTATCCAAATTATGGGTGACTTTGAGTTAGAGAGAATATATAGATAGAGGGTGGGTTAGCTTGATGCACTCACTTAATTTTATTATAATATTATTGACTACTAATTTCTTGACTAAGGGAAATGGTGAAGGGATAATACTAGACCTAAAACTAACATGAAAACTTTAAAGAGAGATGATGTACTAATGTTTGTTAGAAATTATGCTTGTAATTGACACTCTTAGAAATAAAATCATTCTACACACATTCACTTGACTTCAAGTCTATGGATTCTATAATAGTGTTTCACATAAAGGTCTTAGCAATGCTCACTCCTAGCATATAAAGAATGAAGGTTTACTATATTCACTTCCAAATTCAGATTGAGATTGAACCTAAACACTTAATATGACCTGTATAAACTCACATTTTTTGTATAAAGATAAAAATAACTAGACATTAAAGTATCAAAGCTATTGATTCACTAGGTTATGTCAATGGAAATCATAAATACACTTCACACAATAACCTAAAAATGTAGGAAACCAACTTATTATTACTTCAAAAGGTGAAATTAAAAAAATTATATCCTTTTAGCATAACCAAAGAATAATTTGATATGTTACTTCTAGAAAAGAAGATAAAAATAGAATAAAGAGTAGGATATGGGAGGGAAAGTGACCCAAAAATAGGGGTGACTGACTTGCCTTCACACCCTTAAAATCCTACATAGTAATTCTTAAATTTTATCTTTCTTTCCCTTCACAAGATAGCATGGGGTATTTGTAAACTTTTTTTAAGGCTTGAATATGTCATGGGCATTGA
The DNA here is from genome assembly GCA_037957365.1 of Torreya grandis. Classification (NCBI taxonomy): domain Eukaryota; kingdom Viridiplantae; phylum Streptophyta; class Pinopsida; order Cupressales; family Taxaceae; genus Torreya; species Torreya grandis. Next base: position 2,387,878 of record JARHVA010002160.1, on the reverse strand, counting down.
TTCCTAAAGTTTTTCCCACACAAGTACTTATATATTTGCTTGCATACACTATGTCCTTGCTTTCACGTCCTTTTTTATGAAGAAGTCTTCTCCATGAAAATAGTTCTTCAAGTCCTAATAAATTATTCAATTAAATCCTTCTCTTTACTCATTTATGATGTGTCTCCACTTTTTTGTGTATGCTGAAAGACTCTTGAAGCTTGTTTATTGCCATTTAACTTGGCATAGGAGAGAGGTAAGGTCTTCATAGGAATATTAAAGAATATTTAAATAAATTGAATCCTTATTATAACTAACATCATACCTTCTCTTTATCTTCAAGTGGCATAGAAGACAATAATTAACATTGATAAATGTTTTTAAAGAGATTTATATATTGATTTGGTGATTTAACCACTTGAACTCCTCCTTCTCCAACTTGGTGTAGCAAGTGAAAACTTGACTTTTCCTACAAGAAAATAATCTCCCTCCACGGAAGGATCCTATATATCATATCTGATAAAAAAAAGTCACTTTAATCAATCAAACACCCCAAAAGATTAGATTTTGCACTTATATCTTGCATTTTCTCCCAATTCCTTATAGCCCTCAAAATAGTTAATGTTCCTTGTGTGGAAGAACATATAAATGTTATTGGAAAAATAAATATATTTTGGAGGACCCAGTATCCCCTTACATCTCCATTCCATGCTTTATGACCTAAAAGTAAGCGTAAGCATAATTTTTTGTCTACTCTCTTTCCTCAATAAGGCCTCAATTAGCCTCGATGTCTAAAAAACTAATTTATTTCTCAAATGGCCTCCTAAATGTGTGAAAATTATATGAAGTTTTTTATTAATTTTATCCATGCCAATTTTTAAGTTTTGATACCTTGTATAGATGGGCAAACCATGAAATAGTCAAAACCCTAGTTTAGGCATTTGAACAGGCTCAAAAGGTGATTATAGTGGTTTGAAAAGATATTTTCAAGTTATAATGCATGGAAATTATTTTCTTTGTTTTGAAACACTTTATGACAACTCAATTCAGTGATTATAGGTCTTTTAAAGTAATTTGTAGGCATGCTTATAGACGTCTTGGCTTGCAAAATAGTGCATTCTTCCCTTTTTTCCCTAAGATGATGGCTTGAAGATCTCATATAACTTTTTACGAGGCATAAATATATAATTATAATGTTTTAAAACATTTATTTAGACATTATATACTTATTTACCTAATTTATAAACCATTTTATATCCTTTTTCTTCACAAATGAACCTACAGCCATGCTTTTAGGCCTATTCCATATAGTTTTATACCTTAACATGACAAATGGTACCATGATTAGATTATAATGAGACCAATTAAGGTCAATAAGGTTATTTTTAGGTTTAATAATTCCATTTTAATGCATTATATTCACCCATTCTCTCATCAGGTCCTTTAGGAGGGTTTATTAAGGGTTTTAGGATCTTACCATCTTAATGATGGTTCATAGATCACATGGGATAATATAAATATAAAAAAAATAAATTTTTAGTATTTATATACATTCAACACATCCTATGATCATAATCTCCCATGCAAACTTTCCATGCACTTTTTTGTAACATAAGATGGCTTTCAAGTGGTTGAATATGCATTTTATGACTACCCTACATTCTTAGCCCCTGTTCATGTCCTATAGGTATTTAAATAAAATAATATTATCATTAAAATTTATTATTAATACCTACATATCATATTTAATTTCCATATTATCCCATGCATCTCCTTATTGTAGTTATAAGTTTCACAAAAGACCTCTCCGATTGGATGATTATATTTGTGAGGTTTAGAAGAGAATTCAAACATGAAAGTGAAATTATGGAGTTAAATTTTAGCTCAAAACACCTAAATGGGGTTTTTTTTAATTCACCTTCAATGTTTAAATTATCATATTCATAATTTTTTTTGACATTCCTATTATATTCTTCATTTTCTCATGCCTAACGTTTAGGAGCCTAACACTACAAGAGACCCTAGATGACTATGTTATCATTTTTCATTATTTAGTGAGTTAAAATATCATGAGATAATTATAAAACCTATTAATCACCCTCATATATATATTCATATTTAAAATTCTCTTAGAAATATGAAAATTCTACTATTTTTTTGTACAAATTGTATAGGTATGTGGGAATGCACTCTAGCCTATCAAGCCTAAAGGGAACATTACACAGTCTTAAAAAACTTAAAATATATTTTAATCATTTGGAGAGTTTAAAATTGGTGTAGTAACATTATCAAGACATTCCCATATTCTCTTAATTCTCCTCAACTTGTACTTCACACCTTTTATAATCTTCATACATAGGCTTCTTGAATAGCTTACATAGGTTTGGCTATAATTGGATGTTTGAGCTTAAGGGTTGATTATAAGTCAATAATATGTTCATAGTTAATATATTAATGAATTTTTAATATTATAAAAATATTAACACATGACTTCACCCCTATTCTAACCAAAAAACCTCAATTTTTAAGCAAACTTTTATCATGCATTTGTACATAGGCTTGTCTATATTATAATGACTATGCTACCATTTTCATTAATTTTTTATGAGTTTTGAAACATGAATGTATATTTAATAGGTTATATTTACCTATTTAAGGACTTTCATACCTCAAAATCCTTATTTATAATTCAACTCTTTATGTAGATTCCCAACCTTTAAGTGTATGCCTGATCAGTTTTCATTAAACCTATAGATGTCATCACTATTCATGGTATGGTTATAGGTGATGAGATGAGAAGTATTTCATGTTTGGATTTTAAACATATCCTTTATTAACTAGGTTAGTGGCACTTATTTCACTATATTTTCCCTCCCTACACCTTTTTATAAAAATAATGCCTTAATACCAAAATATGATATTAGGTTACTTTATAGTCAACTTGGCTAAAAATCACTATTTAGTCTTTTTTACCTTTGTATAGACAAAGGAAGATATGATGAGGTTTTCCAAATTAAAAAATTGTATTAATAATTTCATTGATCTTTCATCACATTTCATTAGCTTGGATAAGTATCTACTTAATGTGAAAAAGCTAAACAACATTAATTTATCCAAATAGACAAATGGACTCTTTGTTGGTACTACAAGGTGTAAAATAGTAGGACATTAAGTTAAAATATTAGGACATTAAGTTAGTTTTGAAAAATATTGATATGAGATTAAGAGTGATTAGACCAAAATCAAATTTCATAAATAGTAGAGACATGATGTTACCTTAAACTTTGTAAACAAACCTTAAACAATGCTAAATTGTGCCTCAAAGACATCATTTATGATCTTGATTTTTAACTCACTAAGTGGTTGACTACTGCAACTACTTCAATTGTTTGACCCTAGTCATATTCATGACCAACCAATGATTAGTATGAAACCAAAAATTAACCTTTACCTTAAACACCTCTAAACAACATTAATTTATCCAAATGGACAAATGGACTCTTTGTTGGTGCGACAAGGTGTAAAATAGTAGGACAACATCAAGTTTGTTTTAAAAAATATTGATATGAGCTTAAGAGTGATTAGACCAAACTCAAAGTTTATAAATAGAGGAGAAATATTGTTACCTTGAACTTTGTAAACAAACCTTAAACAATGGTAAATTGTGCCTCAAAGACATCATTTATGATCTTGATTTGTAACTCACTAAGTGGCTGACTACTAAAACCACTTCAATTATTTGACCCTAGTCATATTCATGATCAAACACACTAATTTTAAGATACTAAAATAATCCAAAACCTCATCATGCCTCCATTTCATATCTTTCAATGGTGTTCTACTCATTTTTGATGTTATCTTGATGTCACCTTAAGAACCTTCATGGAACATTGGTTGGCATTTGATTGAAAGTATCCATGTTCACTTATCTTTATAATGATATTGAAAGGTTTTATTTATGATCTCTCCAAAAAATTCTTTGTGCACACATATATTTATGAAATTATAAATGCATTATGTCTATAAATCAATCCTAACTCAGAGAAGATAAATCATACCATATACTTTTGATTGGGGATACACTAGATAATTGGGAACATGACAAATATAGGGATCCACTAGACCTAATTAGGGGATATATTATCACAATACAAAATTATAGTGAGTGTTACAAATACTTTATTCAAGAATAATCATTCAATAACCCTAAGGTATTCATATGTTTTCATATTCACTAAACTAATAATAAGTAAATTAAAATCTAATGTATTTCTCACAAAAGCTTGTGGCACAAAGTGTGGGTTACAAAAAATAAAATTAAGCATGCATGTAAGACATATACTCATTTAAATATATACATAATCCTAATTCATGGAAGACAAGTAAAAATGCATATCTATCTACTCTTACAAAGGAGAAACAAAGTTAGGAATATTTACCCTTAAAGACAAACCAATTGAGCCTCAAACTCTTCCTTAGCCAAGATGATTTACAATAGGTTGTTGTGGTATGTAAGGATGACAAAGACAAATAATATCTAGGTTACAAAACCTGTTAATGCATCAAAAATACTTCTCCATAAGACAATATTCCTATCTCTAAAGAAATTATGAAACCCTAAGCTTGCTCCTCAAGTAGAATGGTGGATAAGAAGATGTGAAATAGCTCTTACTTATTCTTCTCTTCTCTAAATAATGGAAAAATGATATTGTACATATAGGTGGATTCAAACCTAATCTATTCAAAAAAAATTGGCCAACAAGGTCAACCCATTAAAACTAAAACAATTATGGACAAGAACTCACTAGGTCATGGGCTAAGTTAGCCAAGAGTTGACCTAGACCCTAAATGAATTTCACTCAAAAATATAAAGGTTTGACCCAATAAACCTAATATATAAAAATATAAAAAGGGTTCTAAAATAAATAAAATAGGGATGAAAAGTTGGAAAATACCCAAAGAGTGTGAAATAGAGAAGAACAAGCTTAGGGATAAGATTTTCAGGAGACAAGTATGTAGATAACAAGTGGCAAAAGGGACAACAATTTTACAAAACACCAATGATCTTCCCACCCATTTCTTGGTAAACCCCTTAGGGCATGAACTTAGAAATATTGAGACTCAATAGGTTATTACAAGATAAAGAGCATTAGTAAGTGATAATTTTTTTTAAAAATTACATGTATACCTATGCCCCGCTGGAAGCACATCATGTGTGATGTGAGTGCAACACGGGATGGTGATTCAGGAATAAAACATGATAACATATAACACTAATGCTAAGTAAAATGTAGTAAGGATTAAATAAGATAAATAAAAGGACATAATTGAAAAATACATACCATTACTTGCCTTCGTGGATAAAGAAGTAGACTACAAGAGAAGTGAAGGCATATAAATGTGAAGAACATTAAATGAACCTATAGAGATTAGTGTAAAAAATAGAAAAAAATAAAAACTATAACCATATAATAGTGTAAACTATTCTCTACAATGTCATGATTCTAGATCATTTTGTAGTTCATAAAATGGGTTAGTAGAAACAAAGATACGAGAAAAATAAGGAATCTAATGAAAAATATTTGAAGGGTAAAGAATTATTAAAAGTATGTTTAAATAGGGTGAAAAGAAAGCCATTTTGTTATTTTCGAATTGTGGATGAGAGAAAATAGCTCTACAAGACCAAACAAAGGTAATAGAGCTAGGATGGTGAGGAGATGATAGATGAGATGAGAAGGACACCCAACAACCATAGAGGGTGTAACACAAGTAGGTAATTAAGAATTTCAAACATGTTTTTGAATATTTAATTGAATTTAGGGGTTTTATATAAATTTGTTATTTAGAGAAATTCTAGGAACTAAAATGAATCTAAGAAAACTTATAGGGGTACTATAAACTAAAGTGGTAAATGGGTTGAAAGGGATCAGAGTAATAATTATTAAAAGGCATGTATTACTAGTAATGAAAGGGGTCAACAGGCAGAAACAACTAGGTTGAGCCAATCGACCTAGTAGGTTGAAAATTTGTGAAGTCCATACTACCAAATTAATAAGTGTGTGCTGTCTTATTTTATTTTCTATACTACTGACTTAGTACATAACTATTGACTTAGTATAAAAATTCACTATGATGACTTAGTACTAGGGGGAAAGTAAGGGTCGACTTAGTTTGTTAAGTCAACCTAGTCAAAATGAGGAAATTTTGGTCAACCTAGTGTTTGACTAAGCGACTAAAATAGTATGAAAATACATGAGAGAGGATAGAATAGTGTTAGAAAGGTCTAGATAGGCCAACTAAGTACTAAAAGGGTCAAATAGGCTAGAAATAAGACAAATTGATAAAAAATGTATAGATTAAAGTAAATCAAGCTTATTTTTGTGAATTTTTTTGAAAAGAATGTATTTTTATTATAAATGACATGGAGAATGAAAAAGATCTTTTTTATTTAATGGTTTTTGGGGCATTTGAGATTTTGGAGATTGGTGGATGTGGCATGGTTCCTAGACCTCTTTGAGTGATTTATAGTTAAGGATCATTTGAGATTATTTAGTTTAGGTCTAGGAGGGATTATAGATATGTGTCGAGTCTCATTGAGTTCTAATTTGATTATTATGTTATTTGGAGCATAAGAATGATTTACTAACACATTTATATGGGAGGTGGATGGAGATACCATTGAGGTGGGTATCAACTTGGAGGACATTCATGCTATGTTTGGACTATCGATAGAAGGTATGCCTATAGTCACAGGAGTACCAGAGGGATAGGAGGAGAGGAGAGCCTTAGCCATATGGGTGATGGGATCAGAGAGGATATATCTTAGACTAAGTGTTATCTTATTTTATTTTTATACATATCATGTTTTTAATGTCTAGAAGGTGATAATTGGACTTGTGACAACAAGGGTATTGTGTCATAAGTCAGATGACAAGATACCACTGTATGTGATAGTGTTATGTCAGACTATATTGGAGAATGGGGCACTATATGATTTAGATTATATCATCTAGGTCTAGTTTATGCATGGCATGTATGGGATACAATAAAAATGGTATAAATCTATGAGGCTTGATATCTTACTAAGTTTGAGGATATATGAGAGGTTTCATATGTATTAGCTAGCTAGGTTACCCTATGTGGTTGATGATCATTTGCATCAGGTATAGAGGTGGTAGTAGGATTAAGTAGTGTGGGTCATGCCCCACATGTTAACACTAAATGAAGTTAATAAATTAGATATTATGTGGTATCCATATGGGCATATTGATATGTTATGGCTAAGCTAGGAGATAGTGGCACCATCACTGACATGGATATATATTATAAGCCACTATACCTAGTGTATAGAGTTGCATCCAATGGTGAGCATACCAAGATAGAGGGGACTCCCTCATTGAGTGGAATTGATAGTGGTGCCTATATTTTGGGCCAAGCATGTGATAAATCTAAGGGGGGATAGGAATATTAGGGCCACTAGCTGCTAGGATAACAATCAAACTATGATGTGAGAGTTCATGGATTAGTTGAGCATAATAGGCAAGAGATAGAGAGGATATGGATGCAAATTTAGGAGTGCTATATTTACCACCAATATCACCATAGTAGGAGGAGTAGTAACCACCTTAACCAAACCATCAATAGAGACACTAACAATAGGAGAGAGTAAATATGGTGGTCATCCCAGATGACCCATCAGGTAATCCAAGATAGAGTTGACCAATAGAGGTACGACTCAACCATCACTTAAGATGGGCATGAGTGGTGAACTAAGGATTTAAATTTGGGTGGTGACATATAGATGAGTTATTTAGAGGAAACATTTATGGTGAGATTAGGTTCAGTGGTCATGCTAATGGAGAGATGGTATTAGGTGATAGATAGATATGTAATAATAGATGGTTTGAAATCTACTTAAGTTATTTGAGATAAAATATAAATAGATATATTTGTAAGAGATATATATGATCTGATATCTATTTGTTGTGATTTTTTTAGATCCTATGGAGGAGGAGACTAGATAGAGATCCTGACAGATGGGAGCACTCAATGAGATATTTTAGGAGGCATTGGTATCCTATGACCTCATGACACTAGAGGATCTTAAGATAGTGTTTGACTTAGGGAGCTAGTTTAGATTAGCAAGAGAGGCTATGAGGTGAGTATAAACACATAGAAAGGAGACATAACCATTATCAAGAGTGGGATTAGGAGAAAAACTAACATGGTATGCCTTGGCTTAGGAGAGAGCTATGCATATGGCTACTATAACTTAGATAGCATAGGTACATGCTTAGTTAGCATAGGTATAGGCCTAGGTGACCAACCTATAGGGATATGTGATATGTCTAAGATCTCAAACAACCTCTTTACAATACACTATTTAGAGGGGATTGTCTAAGGCATCTATAAAAATCATCGTTGGGCCATAAAATAGATAGATACATCCCAATAGTAGAGTTGAGATGATGTATATTATTATACATTATATTTAAACATAATATATATATATATATATATATCATTTTGGTAGTTTTATTTGATCTTATGTGTTTGTATGATGGCTATGGTTGTGGATACTTGAATATAGTTCTTTCTAGCTCATGTATTTAGTTGTTTGTTGTATATACTATAATAAATATATGAGTTGTGGTTTATGTTCTATCATTATGTATGACACATGCATGGTTAACAATAAATAGGCAAAAAAGATTTGGTAAAATATAATCAATCAAAATGTATTACACACTATTTCATGTTGGGAAATGTGTAATAGCAAGAAAATGACTAAGTATAAGAAACCAAAGAATGGTAAACAATATTTCAAAAAGTTTGTTTTTAAACTCAGAAAAAAATTGACACCAAATAAAAATAAGTAAAATCACACTAATTCACATTTGGAAGTATGGAAATAATGTAATAAAGTGGAAAATGTGTAAAATAATAAATGGTATAAAAGCAAATAAATTAAGTCATTCAATCATACTAAATCACATTAGGAAGTATTAAAAAAAAAAAAAAATGGTCTTAAATTTATCATACTAATTCAATTTGGGAAGTATGAAAAATTGAAGAAATGGTTGGATTCTTACATGTAATCAAAAAATAAGAAGGTAAAAGTGATAGAGTAATGAAATTAGAATAAAACATATTTAAATAAATATGGTAAGCATGTAAATGACATGTAAATTCATGATCAATCACATCTTATATCATATTTAACACATGTAATTTTGTTGTGACTTAGATTATTAGAAAAATTTATGAGAAAGGTCAGGTCCTATCCATGGTCTTATAATGAAACTCACAAAGGGAACACAAATTAGTTGGAATAAATATGAAAATTTGGTAAAAATTGGTGTTGGTAACATGAAGGTGAAATTACGGCAATTTTTTAGGAAGGATAGGTCCTATCCTTGGTCTTATAATGCAACTCACAAATAGAATCCCTAGGGGAATGATCAGTGAACAAAACAATATTTCTGAATAAGAAATATGAGGAATGTAGGAGTTGAAAATGGAATATAAAATACATAACTTAGGCATCTTATGAGAATACCTTAGGAAACATGAAGCATACTAAGGACATGAGAAGACACTAAGTGACTAGTGACCATCTATGTAAAAAGAAAACCTATTGGCTATAGAAATAAAGATGTGTAGTCAAATAAGCATGCTAATAAGATCAACTCATGAAAATAAATTGTTATAATAAAATTAAAATGGGCCTACCTTCCCACAATGTGTTCCCCATTCCCTAGGACTCCTTATAAAGTTATTGGTATATTGTGAAGATTGGGGACTTGTGTGAGAAAGTAGGTAACAACAAAAGTTTTTATATTTTGATTTTATAATCTACTAGCCTATCAAACCCCAATGTACCTTGAGTCTATTGTGAGGCCAACTATAGATTTTGAGATTTGACTAGAATAAGGAGATGTGATTTGAATCATGTCCTTTAGTGTGAATTAAATTTTAAGGATTTTGAAATGTTTTTACCTTTTATATCATTGCCTTTTGTTAAATAATTTATATTTTGAATGTTTTAAGGTTTTTCTAAGATTACTCCTCTATATGGACTTGGAATGACCAATCATGAAAGATAGAGTGATACACATGAATGAGCTATAGGCTTAGGCGAAAGGAACCTAAGTGACCAAAGACAAGATTGACTAGAACACTTAGGCTTAACAATGAACCTGTCTATGATGTCAAGTGTCAACCATGTATATGCTTCATTTAAGAAAAGAGAAGTCTCAAGTCTTAGAGGTTTTAATCTTGAGATTGATCTCATTAGCTCATCATCATCTAAATATAAGAGGTGGAGAATATTCCTAATTATTTTATGATGATGATTGTAACCTCGAGTGGAATTGATGGGAAAGTTGAATCATTAAGACTCACAAAATGAAACACTAGGCAAAGGTTCGAGAGTAAGAATCTTGAGGATACCACGTTCTTGGAACTATTATAAATTTTGAGGCTTATTATCACCTTTAATATTATAGATAGATCCATTATGAGAGAATTTAATGCATTTATATGTAGAAGAAATAACTAATCTCATACAATGATAGCATGGCCTACAAGTAGATTGTTGTAAGATAGAAGAAAGTTATATATCATCACCATCATACAAATGGTAATGGGTGGGATGGTAATGAGAAGCCACATAAAACCTAAAGGAGGAATTTATCTTTGATCATATCCTCAACATGTGTTGCATTTGTATTTGATATTGTATTTAGAATATCCAAGGGTTTTGATAGAATTGAGAAAGGTAGCACAAGTGATATAACCCTCATCAATAAAGGCATGATTTAATTTTATATCACAATTTTGGACATTAATGAATAGAGGAGGATCATCTACATGAAGAAAAATCTCATTGGGAATCATAGAAGTAATGGGAAACTTGAGGGAAATAAAAGTTTCCATTGTTTCATCAAAATGTATGGACATATCTTCACATTGTTTTAATATGATATCTTTAGATCCAGATAATGTTGCTTCATGTCTTACTAGGGGAGGATGAGGGATTTTCATTTTGAATAAAATTTACATAAGATAGTTTTGATGATGTGGAGACGTCATCATAAGCTTAAGAAATGGAATTTGGGATGGGATATTAATGAGTTCCATGATAGGATTCAACTCATCATAACCCATAAGAATATTTTTAGAAATAGGTGCATAATTTTGAAGGAGGTCTCTGAAAGGAGGAGAAAAAGTACATTGGAAGTTTTATTGATAAGAGCTAGAAGGTTTAGAACAAGGTGGTGACTTATGTTGAGAAGATGAATCAGTTGATATGAGTTGGTTTGGAGAACTATTAGAATAATTTTTAATATAACGTTTAGTATAATTGGTGATAGGTAATGAATATGGAGGGTGTATAAACCTAAAATTAGCCACCAATAACCTCCAACTAGGATTTTAACCAATTTTTACCAAAAAGCAAAATAAGGTCTAAAAACACTAAAATGTGTTAAAAGATTTGAACCTATCATACACAAGTTCAAATTTTTGCCAATATCTCATATAATGGGGCAATACATTTTTTTAGACAACTAACTTTGATCATATCATTTTGAGTCAAAATGACATTTTTGTGCCTAAGTGCTCTAGGTTGCTCTTTTCTACCAAATTTATTGCATGAGATATGTGCTTTTGTTATTTTGTATTAGTATCATCCTAAATGGGATCACAGATCCAACACATCTAACATCTCATCATAATTCAAATCCAATCAAAATTTGAGCCAATAATATGATATTTTGACTAATTTGAATAATTTGAGCAGTAATTGCCAAGATTTACAGTAAAATTGCCTAAGCATGTTTAAGGCTAATTAATCTAAATCATGAGCTTAATTTAATTTTCCATGAAACTTGTTTAATATTTAATTAATTTAAATTTATATTAAATATCTACATCATCTAAGACTTCATTTCTTAGGAAGGCAACCCTAGGACATAAATGCAATAAATATCTAATTAAGCCCTCCCATGCTTCTTTAATGCCTCTCTATCCCAAATATTTATGAAGGAATTTATTGATTTTAGAATCTAAAATTGAATGGATTCTTAGCCATAAATCTTGATCTTAAGATGGATGGTTTAGGTTCATTCTGATCACTCTCAAAAATCTATAAATAGAAGACCTTACTTATTGAATTTTAAGAGATTTTGGTGTAATGTTATAATGCTAAAAAGCTCTCTCAAGCCATTGATTTAGTGTTATCATGCTCAATTTTTGAGACAAGAAAAATTAATCATAATCCCATTGTGCCAAAGAGAAAAGGAGATATCCAAGCTTCTTTTGATGAAGACCCATTAATCACAAGCCAAGCAAGTCAGTTCATGAAGCCATTTGGAGCATCCAAGGAAGGTGAAAGAACATTTGTCTTTTTCATTCTAGTTGTGTTTTCAATTTAGTTTTTTTCACTATGATCCCCCCTTGACATATGATTAAGGTGTTATCTATTAGTGTGTTATTTTAGATTTTGATTTCATACACTAACATTATACTAATCTCCCCTTATTACAATTTTATATTCATAAATGGCATGCTCAATAGGACCTAACCCCATAAATTTGATCAAATAGATCCTAAAAATAACCTAAACACCATTTCCATGTATAATCTTAGAGTTTGAGGATAAAGAGACTGAAAATTTTGATTAAAAAGATGCTTTTTGGAAGTCACAGTTTTATCACTATGGAGTTGTGATATTGTCCTCTCGACCACAACCTTGCAACTAACATAGTAATGATTTTATATTAGTAGAGATATTGCATTTTAACTATGTGTTTTGACTAATGTGTTCTCTATATTTAGATTAATTGGTGTTATTACAATACCACAAATTGATAGTCATAATATTTTAATACTACAATTTCACAAGTTGTGATATCATCATTTACAGTCACAATATTGCAAACCTACAACGCTATATTCAATATTTCAATCCCAATACTCTAAATTCACAATATTAAAATCCCACTACTAACACAATCATGTTATTTCACTATGATTTTGTTATTACACTCTGGAGTCATGATATTGCAGTGTGTAGACCCAAGAGCTAGTAATACATATTTTAGATCTTGGTTTGGGGTCATATAGACTCTATTTTTGATTAAAAAATTTAAAACCACATATTTTCCCCTAAATTTTTAGAATATTATATCAGTTTAGATTTAAGTTTCATATAATTTTCACAAAATATTGAAATAGCGATTTGAAACTTTTTAATGTTTCTAATCTTCATTAATTGGTTTCATTGAATTATGTTTTCTTTGTCTAGTCCTTGCCTTGTAGGTTTTATTGAGATGTTTGATAACCAAGTCTAATTTAACATGTTTGATTCTTGATTTTTTCCTTTGGGTCAACATGTCATCCAAACCCAATGGCATAATTTTCAAGTTTAATTATTTCATTTGAATAAGTGCTTCAAGGCTAGATAAAATGCTGACCATTTCCTTGTAGATCTCATTTGAAAAGTGATCAAAACAAGCTTAATATAGTCTTTTTAACATCTTAATGGTGATTAAAAAGAATTAGGAATTTCCATTTGGTGCTTAAAGGAAAATTTATTGTGTTTATTTGAATGGTCTTTTATTTTTTCTTTCAAACTTTTACAACTTAAGCCCAAGGGGCCAAAGAACGCCACCAAATATTTCATTTTAGTGCTTTAAAATTGAACTCACTTCCAAGTGTATTTTTGTGAAAGTTATTCATTATTTCATTAGTTATATTTTTTTATGCAAAAAGGAAGTTGTGCATGTATGCTTTCCCCCATTACCCTATAGGGAACTTGTGGGATTAAAAGCACCATCTTCATAACAAATTTCCTTAGTCTAAAGGCATAAAAGAGATGTTGTGAAGGCTCTTACCAAGACCCATGTGGCTTAGGAGATCTAGGAACAACCATAAATCTATTTTACTTATTTTTTATTTCATATGCATTTTTTCTTATGAGGGGGACTTCATTACCTCTCATAAGTTCTATAGGGAAGCGTTGACCTAGGAATTAATCTCTCATCACTATCTTCAAACCCTCTCCATAGGGGGGGAGGGGGTATATAAATTGGGATCACCCTATTGGGATGGTGGTTTAAGTAGTTAAACCATCTCTTATCACTAGTGTCTAATCCCATGATGTTTGAGTATGATGTCCATCATAATACACTATGTGATAAATGTAGTGGTTTTAAAAAGGGAAAGACCTTTTTACAACAAGCCATATGATGCAGACCCAAATGATGTGCATTTCTCTTTCATTTTGACATAAAAGTCTTATGCATCTGATCCATCTAGATGTTCAAAAACTTGTTATTTTAGTTAACCCAACTTTTGCATACCTTGTCAATTTCAGTCTTAAGATGATTAATTAGTTGATTTGTCTTTTTCTTAGATTACTTGGTCTTGTTTGGTGTCAAAACTATTTGTTAACAAAAGGGTTACATAACCGAACACATTGTTCACCATTTTATTGAATAAGGAGGCATTATGTTACCCAAATGAAAATCATCTTTTTCCTTGTTAAAAAAATTATCATAAAATTTGTGATATATTTTATTTTGGTGCAGTTATGATACCCATTTGAGTCTACACCATTTCCCCAATTTTCTTAAGTCCATTGATAATTCAAATTCAAAATTACACCATTATAAGTTCAGAATGTTGATGTGTTAAGTGGGTTCACCATTTGCACTAAACATGAGGGAACCTTGGTTCAATTTCCAATTTAGATTGAGGTCTAAATTTAGACTCATAATCATTGTCATCACTTGGTAGGACTCAAGTCATATTTTGTATCACTCACACTTTGAGTCCTAGGCTAAATATTGTACTACCTTTCCTATTATACCATTTTTATTGATTTTATTTGTTACTACACCTTTTGCCTTGTAGATTTATCAAACTTTGTGTGTGTGTGTCATTAGAGTTGAGGAGAGAAGTGTTACACTACCAAAATCATGTTAAACCATTTTCCCTTAGATTATTGAAGCAAGAATTTTTCATACCTTGTGAACATTTTAATATTGGTATGCTGCTCAAATTATTTCAAAACTTGTTTCATAGGCCTATTTTCATAGAGTACAAGTTTTTCCAAAGAATTCAAATCATTTTGAGTATACCTTTTTGAGTCTTGTATAGCTTGGTTATGTTGTTAATTTTTATTTATCTTACTCATCAAAGTAATCTAGTTTGTGCCATTATTTAGGATAAAATAAACCATATCCATGTGCTTTTGTTTCATACCTCATACTTATTGATCAAGTTTATTTCCAAGAGTCAAATGGTTAATTTTTGTTAGAAGTGTTTCAAATTTGTTAGATTAAATATCTCATTTTTTTTGAAGGTATATATTTTGATGCCATTTTGCCAGAAGTCCTAGCATGTACCTTTTTTTGAGCCTAGCTTTTGACACCATGTTTGGCCAAAAGAGCCAACAACTTTTGTTTTTCCTAGATTAGACTCAATTGAAACACTTTGATCCTAGAATTTGGCATTTCAGTTTTTGGTCCATCTACTTGAAATTTTTATGTGAGATATGTAATTTTAGACAATTGACATTATCTTATTTTATCATAAATCATTACATCAATACTTTTTAATACACATATCCTTCCTTTTGACTAAATTAGACCAAGTTTTGAACCTCTTTTTAGATAATAATTTTTTAGAGTTTGTAGAACTCTATTCCTTTAGGTCATGAAACATTTAATATGAATCCCAATATGTATTCCTACACTCTTAGTGGCCTCATGTACAATCTAGGATTTAGTAATGTAGTCTCATAAGAAGAAATGGCTCAAGACCCCTATGTAGACAATGTCGATTATGAGATAGATCCTTATCCATATTATAACACTCAAATAGTGGCACAAAACCAAGACCCATTGATTCATTATTTGGTTAACACACCTCAATATTTATAGTAGGATCAAGCACAAATAGAACAATACCTAGCTACAAAACCTATAGTTGAAGAACCATTTCCTTAACAACCATACTATGTTACTACACCATCCACATATGATCCTTATTTATTTGAGCATGACTTATTAGAAAAAAAATATGACATTTCAGTTTTATATATATATATATATATATATATAATATATATATATATATATAGAATTAGGGGCTAATTTTCTAGTGGACTTCCCCCATGAGAATTTGTTAAGCTTAATAAGAATGCCTCACAACATACTTTATAGTCAACAAGATTATTCTAGCAACCCTTTAGCTAGCTTTAGTCTAAATGACATATCAGGACCCTAGTATGATTTTAAAAGGAAAGGACCTTATGGAGGATCACTTTGTATAAATGTAGACAATATACCAAAATAACTTGAACCTAACACATAATTTTAATTAGATAAACATGTCAAATAGACCTCTCATAGATTTAGTTCCGACAACAAGAGTAATAATATAATTGAGAGGTCAAGAAAATTAGGGTATACACCTATTCATTTAAAACACTTTCGTTAACAAATATTTTCATACCCCAAGTATAGAAGAAGTGTATTTTGATTCTACATAGAGCACTGAGGAAAACATAGTGGATAATGTGCAAGCAACATCCAATCCAAACCAAAGTGGTGTGAATACATAAAAAACTAGACAAAAAATAAGTGTACCTTTAGTTAACATCATGAATGGTTCTCTAAATCTTGAACTATGAGTTTCTATGTCCTAACCTCAACCAACTACTACCACTAATACTCATCTAGTTGATTCTTGAAGTGCTCATCCAATAGGGTTAGGTAGTTAGCCAATGACCAATGCAGTGCCTCAAAAACAAAATGTGATGAATCATACTCCTCCTTAATAGGTAGCTAGTAGTGTTCCATAATAATAGGCATAATCAAATATACCAACATAGCATAGGTAGAACATATTTCCACCTTAATAGGGGAAAACCAATATTACACTTCACCAAGTAGCAATGAACATACATCTTTGCCCATTAACTAATTTATCAATTAAAATCCAAATGATGTCTAATCAATAGTGTATGACTATTGGTCAGTAACAAGTTCTAAATGTTCCTTAATTATTGATTAGACAACCTTTACTTTTATGTAGAATGTGCCACTAGTTCAAAAATAGGGTCTTGGTTCACAAGTACCCACTCAACAACAAGGTTTGATTACTTGGTAGCATGTCTTTATTCAAACTAAATAGGCATAGTATAGTATATATCTTTGTCCCAACCTAAAAATCCCTAAAATCAAGCTGACATATCCAACCCTAATCAAAATATTACACAACTATAAATGCAATTTCAATAATTACATTGTAATCTATGCATGCGTATTCCTAGTCTATTTCCAAACCAAACCAACATATCGCAGCAAACATCTCTATCATACCCCAATAAATGTTATCTACTTGTGACCACTCAAACATCTACCCAAGATAATATTCTACCTCAAACCAATATTCCATATAGATTCCTAGCCCAAGAGCTGTAACAAATGAAGGATGTAATTACTACCATTAAAGCTAGGAAACAAACCAAAAATTTTAAGTTAGATGACATGTGTTCTTATGAATTTAGTATGGATTACTTATGGATACAATTTATTATAGGATATGAACCACAAAAAATTGAAAAATATAAGGGGAAAGGTGACCCCAAGTTGAATGTTATCCAGTGGCATATAACAACAAATACCTTCTTGTTTTTGTTCCCAAAGAGTCTAGTAGGACAAGACTTGGAGTGGTTTTTGAAGTTTCCCAAGAATTTAGTATCAAATTTTGATTATCTTTTAGACAAGTTTATCTAAGACTTTTAAATTAAATCATGAGCATGAGATCTCATTAGTCGACTTGATGTAAGCAAATAAAAAGGTAGGTGAAAGTTGTACAAGTTATTTATAGTGATGGAGGGCCCTTGTAAGTCAATTCACCCATAGTTTACTAGATAAAAATTAGTCTCTATGTTTATGATAAATTTTTGCAGTGAGATATCTTATCATCTATAATTATAGTGTGCACATACCTTTAAAGAGATCATTGACAAAGGTTTGTTGATCAAGTGAGCCATTATTAACAAAGTGATCATAAATTTTACTTCATCAAATCAGAATCAAGGTACCAATCAAGTAAATGTATAGAACCAGAACTAGCATCAAGTCTAAGCACAAGCATCTCAACCAACATAGGCCAATAATAATGATAGACCAAAATAATTCAACCATGGTAAAAATGATGTTGAAAATGGAGTAACAAAGTCATGAAATGTCCAAATAGTACAAACACCATCTACTCAACCCATGTAGAATATGAAAATTACTCCTAACCCAAACCTTTTCATTACATGTAAAAAGTGCAACCACCCAAGACCACAAAACAAATGCAACAACCTTTTCCATTACAAGCTCCTCCTTTAAGGAGAATAGTGCCTACTCATCATATTTTTAGTGACCTTGGAAAACTTATTGAATATTTGTTTTTCAAGATCACTACCACTAATATGATTAGTTAGCCTATATATAATCATTATCCTAAAGGCATTCATTCTCTTGATTGGTACCAAAAAAATGAATTTTATGAATATCATTGGGTTAATGAGCATAATGTGTGTTATTGTGTGTAAAGTAAAAATTTGATTTAAAATATGTTGGAGAATGGGGAGATAAAATTGGAGGGTGGTGCTTCCAATTCTAATCATAACCTTGGAATATTTTATAACCCTTTTCCACATCATAACAACTAACTTTAACAATAACAATAACAATAAACACAACAATTGATAATACAACACCAACAACAATAGTTTTGAAAAATAAGGCTAAACTAATAGAATCAACAAAATCATGAAAAATAAAACCAATAACATTCAAAAAATATACATAACCAATGTTATAATTAAAACAACTAACATACCTACCATGCAATTACACATGACTATAATAGGCTTGTAGGTCATATTATAGGAGGTCATGTTAATACCATCTCCATTAATTTGAGCCCAAATACCAATCAATCAATACATTTGCCAAACAATGTAATTCCACCAACTCACATTGATAACCATTATTTTAATTGAAACCACATATATCTATACCAAAAATTAGGGATTAATAATTTTGAACCCTACACCGATAACTCATCATTACCTCATGACCATGCACAAATGCACTAGTAACCAAGACTTATCATATCTGGTCCCTAACCATGACCATCATTTGTTAGAAATCATGGTCCTGTGTTTAATCCCAATCATGTAATCATAACATAGAGGTTAAAGATTACCATCCCATGCCCACAACCATCTACCACTTCACCCATCACCCAACTAGTCATTCAACTTGAAATAAGCTGTTTAACACTAACCAAGAAAAGAATTTTGACATTGTGGAAAAATTACAAAAGATACCAAAATAGATATCCATTTTATATTTTTTGCATATGTCAATAATCCATAAAATCTTTTTGAATGAATTCCTTAGCTAATCTACTATTTCAAGTGACATATCCCCTAACAAATTCCAAGATTTGGTTAGACACCTAGCTCCATCCCAACAAGTCACTTTGAACCAAAGTGATATGTTATCCCTTGGCCCACTATATAATAATCCATTATACATTGAAGGTTTCATAAAGTGGCACAAAGTGAAACATGTCCTTATAGACAATGGAGAAGATCCAAACATAGTGTCTCTAAAGCTCATCAAGATTCTTAGGTACATGATGGTATATTTTCAAGAAAAAATGATAACCATAAAAACCTATGATAATGAAGAATGAGAATCATAAGGCAACATCTATCTACTAATTATCCTTTGCCCATTGACCCATTATACACTTTTCCATTTGCTAGATCTTGATTTATCATACAATTTGCTTTTGGGAAGACCTTGGTTACATAAAATTCATGCCATCCCATCAATGTTACACCAATATATCAAGTTATCCCAATCAAGGATTGAAGTTTGTATACCAGGAGATTTGCATCCATACGAGCACTAAAATTACCTAGAGTCCAATTTCAAGAGCTATAACTATCATATTGGCATGAATCTAGTTCCCATAAGGGAAAGACAATACTCCTTAATTTTCTATAGGATAACTACATTGATCATAATACCCTTGATTCTATTTCCCACATGCTACCTCCTAAGATATCTAGTCATTATACCATCTCACCTAATAACCTAGGAGAGTAAGTGATCCATGCTACCTTTCATATTACAAAACTTCCATGGAACCCAAAGTCTTATGAAAGGCCTAAATCCAAGCCACTTCATCCAGAATGCTAACAAAAGGGAAAAGGTAAAAAGTATAATCTAGGACCAATCACATTTATACTAACATATGGCCTAGAGTAGGACCCTCTCAAAGGAAATGAATCATGGTTATAAAATGACAAGAAAGATGATTATTATGAGAATTCAAAGTATCATATTCCCAATAGGATCATGAAGAATTAGGACTATGAAGGAGGAGACCTCAAACCAAATCAACAAGGAACACTTGAGCCTATTTCCATAACCAAGTATAAAATGCCCTATGGACTTGGCTTTAAACCACTTGAGAGTGACCCCATGTACTTTAATCACATTCCATCACTATCAACTAGTGTTTATGATGCTAGAAGCAAAGAAGAGTCTGAACATAGATTTATTGATGTCCTATCCAAGAGCAACCTATTTAAGCCTCATTATATTTATACCCTTAGATTAGTCATTCATCACAACCCACTACCATTGAATTATCCCTAACTAATATACTGGGACCAATAATAATCCAATGTCGTGATTCATGAGTTTTAAAATTTTGAGTCTTTTAGTGATTTTATTGGCCTTAGTGATAATGTTTTATTTGGAGACCATAAATTGGGATTATTAATCAAGTTATATCTTGAAGCCTATTTTAGAGAGTGGATGAACACCCTTAGCCAAAACCAAATAACTAAAACATTGAGTTCCCAAAGTGAAAATGTCTTTGAAGTCTTTTCTGACCAAGGAAAAAGTAAAGAGAAAAGCCAGTCTAGTAGTGAAAACCTATTTTAAGGATAATTAGATGGGGGTGTTTAACCTTCCTCAAGCATAGATTAGGAGACCACCAATGACTAACTTGTCTATGACTCTAAGTTTATTTTATAAGAATAATAAGATTTTGATCAAATCATTCAAGAGTTTACAATATTTTTTATTACCTAGCCAAACCTCCCATTTGGGGACTCTGATTCATCATGCCTAAGGGAACTTGAAGATCCAATCCTAACATAAGACTCTAATATTGCCAATTAGTTCAAAGCATTACCCATTATCCTTTGACATGGTTTAACCCTTCTAGTAGAGAAAATAATATAGGTGCACATTAGATCCCTAGATGACCCAAAGTGGATCAATCTAGGAGAATCCCTCACTGAGAAGGAACATGAAGTGTTTATAGCCCTTTTCAAAGATTTTATTGCTATATTTGCATTGACATATTTTGATATGCCAAGTTTGGACCCCACCTTGGTTCTACACCACCTTATGGTCAATCCTGATCCCAACCTACTAAAATAATTTTTTCATAAAATGCATCCTCACATTATTGTATTAGTGAAGAAAGAGTTGGAAAAAACCTTAGACGTAGGATGTATTTAATCAATCAATTATTCAGAGTGGATCTCCAATGTTGTGCTAGTTAGCAAAGAGATATAAGGAATTAGATTCTATACTAATTTTTATGATATAAATAAATATTTCCCCAAATATGAATTTCCTTTGCCAAACATTGACATGATATTTGAATCCACAGTGGGTTATGAAATGATTTCATTAATTGATGGATTTTCAGGGTACAACTAGATCAAGATAACACTTGAATACCAACACAAGACAATGTTCACCACTCCATGGGAAACATTTTGATATCATGTTATGTCATTTGGTATTAAAAATTCAAGTACCACCTATTAAATAGCCATTACCATCATATTTCTTGAAATGATACATGACATTATTGAAGACTATGTCAACAACATTGTTGGAAAATTAAAGACTAGGATTGATCTTCTAGTAGTACTATGTAGAATATTTGAGAGATGGTGTTAGTATAAATTTAGAGTTAATCCTAAGAATTATGTCTTTGGATTCACTTTTGGAAAATTTCTTGGCTTCATCATGTCTCATTGAGGCATTGAAGTTGATCCAGCTAAAGTCCAAGCCATAACAAAGATGCCACCATAAACTAATTCGAAGTAGCTCCATAGTTTACAAGGCAAGATCTAGTCTATCTGATGCTTTATATAACAATTGGCCAATAAATGGCATCATTTTATGCATCTTATGAATAAGTGAGTCACATTTCAGTAGGATGATCACTATCCAGCAACTTTTTAGTTGCTAAAGGACTATCTAAAAAATCCACCTATTTTTTGCCTCCTATGTCAGGAAATCCATTCTTATTTTTATCTACTATTGACAATGGGATGGGGAAAATTTGGCTCAACAAGATAATAATGGAAAATAACATGTTCTGAACTACCTAATCCATACATTGGTTGCATATGAACATAATTATATGCCCATAGAAAAATCTTGTTTAGCCATGGTCTTCATAGCTCAAAAATTATGCAATTACATGTTAAACAATAAGACCATGGTTATTTCAAAATTAGATCCACTCAAGTATATACTATCTAAAATATCTTTACAAGGTTGTATATCTAAATGGATTTTGCTTCTCAACAAGTTTGACATCAAGTACATCAACTAAAAAGCCATTAAGGGGCAAGTTCTTGTAAATCAACTTGTTAAAGCACCCCTTGTTGATGCAATTCCACTCACATTCTAATTTCTTGATTAATCCATAATGACCATCATTGACACACCTCTCAAGGAGAAACAATGGAATGTATATTTTGTTGGATCATTTACTACACATGGATTAGGGGTAGGCCTTTTGTTTATTACACCATAAGGGGATCTAATCCATAAATCATTCAGGATCAACTTTCCTTATACCAACAACATGTCCAAATATGAATCACTTATTTTAGGACTTACCTAAGTGTTACAATGTAACATGTATCATCTCAATGTTTATGTTGATTTGTAGTTGATCGTCAATTAGGTTATAGACCAGTTTTAGACCAAAGATGATAAGGTGGTGCCCTACAAGGCCATGGTTAACACTATCAAGTAATAGATTGTTGACATTTAGTTTGAACATATACTAAGGGAAAGTAATAAAACCATAGATGATATGTCTATTATTGGATCTCTAATTTTCTAAACAAACATAGCTAAAGAGTATCAATTCCTTGTTAAAAATTTACTATCACCAACTCATGAACCCTCAACCATTGTAATGATTTGTGATATTGTTGGTCTTAGCTCTATTTGGTACTCAGACCTTTACAACTACCTCCATGACCAAATTATACCACCAAACCTATCTAGAATTCAATCCAAAGCCTTTATCAATCAAACCACCCATTATACCTTACTCAAATGAACCCTTTACCTCTACAGTTTTGATGGAACTCTACTTCATTATTTAAATTTGATAGAATCTACACTAGAATTACATAAATTTCATGAATGAGTATGTGAAGCCCACACGAACAAGGTAATACTATCCATAAATATCTTGTGTACTAGTTACAATGGATGCAAATGTAGTTTCATATGTGAATAAGTGTGATAAGACTTTGAAACCAATGTTGACACCATGGCCATTTTCTATATGGGGATTTCTATTCATTGGGAACATCAATCCCACATCATCTAATGGCCATAAACATATCTTTATTACCATCAAATATTTCACTAAGTGGGTTAAATTTATACCCCTCACTTACGTGATTGGAAAGTAAATCTCCAAGTTCATTTTCAACAATCTCATTTTTTGTTATGATATCCCTTTTGACATTATATCTGATAATGGAGGATCATTTAAAAACAAGGACGTTTAAAACCTATGTGTTGAATATAACATAACACAATAATTTTCTATGGAATATTACCCTCAATGTAATGTCTAGGCCAAAGCATCAAACAAAACCATTGTCAACATCCTAAAAAATATTGCCAATAATGTTAGCTATGATTGGCACCTTATGATATTTTGTGGCCTTTGGGAATACCATATCAATAATCATAAACCCACATGATCTACTGTATATTCACTTTTTTATTATACTAAGGCATTTTTACCATTGAGGTTGAGTTACCTTCTCTATGAATATCTTACAACCATGTCATAGATGATAAATACTATCGAGTAGCTGACCTACAAGAGCTAGAATTACTTGATGAGAAATGGATGGATATGGTGACCAATCTCCAAGCCTATCAAAACCAAATTTAAGTCCACTATAATTAGTGCATGAAATATAGAGGATTTTAACTTGGTGATCTTGTCCTTAAAGAGAACCAAAATAATTCCTCAATTGAAAAGAAGCATAAAGGAAAGTTCAAACCCAACTGGGTTGGTACTTTCATCATTAAAACAAACTATATAACATAAGCATGAAGGATTGTCACACCATATGGATAGTAACTTGATGATCCAATGAACATTATTGACATCAATAGACAATACACTTAAGTGATTTGGTATATTATGTATAAGGACCATCTCTAGTTGTACCATATTATCAATCTTATTCTTTTTACTATACAACTTTACTAGCCTATCATCATAACAACCTATCACTTTCCATATCACTTATCCATTCTACCATACCTTTCCCATCAACCAAGTTGTTTTCTCCCTCCCTACCTAGCGCTATGACCTTGGTTTTGTTTAATTTGATTCCATTCACACTTTCATCAAAGGGATTTTGATTTAGTTTTAGTAGTTGTTTTACACATTCTAAATATAGAGATTATTTTGGATTAGTATGATAGAAGTTATGGCAATTCCATCCTTCATTTATTATTTCATTCTCTTTCATTGTCATGTTACTAATTATAACTATATATGGGAAAATTAGTAGCATTGAGCTATGCCATTGTATCCTAGTTATAACTAATTATGGGAAAACTAGTGACAACACTTGTTTATCATGTTTTGACATACCAACTAGCCATTTCCTATGTTTCACTATTCCTTTATACTAATTGTGCTTATTTTTTTTGAATTGGCTACTACACTAGTTAGATTCCTTTGTTGTAGGGCAAAACTATAGTGACTTGAGGTCCTATCCTAGGAATATATAGGTAGTGCTCGATACTTATTAAGGTTAGCTTAGTCACCCTAAGCCATGCTTTCATCATTTTTTGAGAAACCTAAGCCATGATCTCATCATTTTTTGAGTAATCTAAGCCATAATCTCATCATTTTATGAGAAACCTAATCTATGCTCTCATCATATTGTGAGAAAACTAAGTCATGCTCTCACCATTTTATGAGAAACCTAAGTAACACTCTCACCATTTTGTGATCTTAGACTATTTATTGTTTCATCATTCTCAATTGAGTTGAGATACTCCAAAATTCTAAAAACATTTGTAAAATTGTTAGAAAAATCAAAAACATTGACCACTTCTTTACCTAAAGGATTCTGGGAACCCTTAGTAAGTTACAAGTAGAGCACTTGTCATTTAATTTCCCCATCCTTTTTGGCCTTTTATCCCACACACTTACCATTTTACAAGATCATTCATATTCTTCTATCACATCCATTGTGTTTTGCTTCATAAGTTATCATTTTATTCCCATTTCTTGGGATAACTACATTCGGCCTAAATTTGTTATTGGATATTACATCCATGGAACTATGTAGGTAGTGTCTACTTGCCTAGTATATATAAAGACATCTGAACCACATCCTTCCTTTTATTTTGTTACCCCATTATATTTTTTTGTTAAATTTTCACCTATTTTCTAGGGGAAATGTTCATCTCATTATTTAAACTGACATTAGGACTAACTATTATTTGTTTCTTTCTTTATTTATTTGTTTGTTTGTTGTTTGTGTTCTTGTTTTTTTTTCTATCACTATTACCTTAATTTAGTCTATCTATGTTCATTGGGTGATTATTTATGCATTTATACTTTAATTCATCCATATTGATACATCTATATTTCCATCATGTTTTTTATCATTTTTGTATTATTTTACCTTGAATATTAGATTATGGGAATTAGTCCTTATGCATTTTCAACCAAATTATCATGGTGTTTTATCATGATGCCTACCATACAATTATATAATAAAAATCAGCTTTAGTAAGTCTACATAGAAATGGTAGCATCAATATCTCCTAAGCACCAACATTAGCAATCCCTATCATATCCCAAATAGAGTAATTAAAAAATGAAAGAATTTTAACTTTTATTAGTTTAGATGAGTATCTCACTACTTGTAGGTTATTCCAATTCATCATTACCTTATGTGTCAAGTTATCATCATTATCCAATCAATCATGTTGATCGTAATTAGGGTCTAATGATTATAACTACCTATGGGCAAATCATTGTACGTCATCCCATCTACATTTCTCAATGATTATAGTTACCTTTGGGAAAATAATTATGTTCTCACCAAATTTACTTTCTTTTTACCCAAATAGGGGCCTGTTGTTATCTTTTTTGTCTATCCTAAATGGGGAAGCTCCATATTCTCAATGATTATAACCACATTTTGGAAAATCATTGTGTTATCATACCATGTTTCCACTATCAAGGCATAATGATTATAACCACCTTTAGGAAAACCATTGTAAACTATCCCACTTGAATTATTAGTGATTTTGACTAATTTTTAAAACTCATTATGTTCTCATCCCATCATCATCCTTTCTTTGGTCCCCTCATCTTACTTCTTTCTTTTCAAGGGACCGTTTGCCAACCTACTTGTGCCAATCATTCCCTCAAGGGGGCATACTATCATTTATCCATTTTCATTAAAGTTATAGGCATACACAAACTTTTAATTATTTAATAAGACTTTAATATGCCTATAGCTTGAAATTCCTTCACAAATAGGGTAAAACTATAGACACCTAAAACTGGTCACCAATAACCTCCAACTACACTTTTGACCAATTTCTACCAAAATGCACAATTTAGGCTAAAAATACTAAAATGCATTAAAAAATTTCAACCTATCATATATTAGTGCCAAATTTGGCCAATATATCCCTAAATAGGGAAATGCATTTTATGAGATAGCTAACTTTGGTCAGATCACTTTTAGTCAAAATGACATTTTCGCACATGGGTGCTCTGAATTGCTCTTTTATACCGATTTTCTTTTGCAAGACATGTATCTTTGTTATTTTGTGTTTAAAAAATAGTAAATGGGATAATTTTTCCACCACATCCAAAATCTTATCCTAATTCTAATATAATCAAATTTTGAGCCAATAATCTAACATTTTGACCAATTTGAGCACCAATTACCAAGATTTGCACCAAAATTAACTAATCATGTTTAAGGATAATTAATATAAATCAAGATATTACATTAATTTGTCATGGAACTTGTTGAATATTTAATTAATAGATTTTTATATTGAATATTTGTATCATCTAAGACATCATTTCTTGGGAAGGGATCCCTAGGCCATAAATGCAACAAATATCTGATTAAGCCCTCCCATGCATCTTTAATGCCTCTCTATCCCAAATATTATGAATAAATTTATTGATTTTTTCCTCCAAACTTTAATGGATTCTTATCCACACATCTTCATCTTGGAATGGATGATTTAGGTTCATTCTTATCATTCTCAAAAACTATAAATATGAGGCCTTTCCTATTGAATTTTAAGCTCTTTTTGTGTAAAGATATAATGATAGAAAACTCTTTCAAGCCATTAATTTAGTGTTATCATGCTTAGTTATTTATCCAACCCAAATTAATCATAATCTAAAGGTTCCAAGGAGAAAAGGAGATAGCCAAGCCTCTTTTGATAAAGACTCATTGAGCACAAGTTGTGCAAGCCACTTCAATAAGCTATTTAGAACATCCAAGGAAAGTGAAAGAGCATTTTTATTTTTCATTATAGTTGTTTTTTTAAATTTTTTTCATTCATTATTCTCCCCCTTTGAGATAATCCCAAGGTGTTATCTATTAGTGTGTTATTTTATATTTTGATTTCATACACAAACACTATACTAATCTCCCCATATTACAATCATATGTTCATAGAGGGATGGTATAAATAGAATGAAAAGTGTTATCCAAGGGATGACTTTTAATTAGTTCATCAAAATTTATAAGCTAATCTTATACCAACTCAGTTCAGTGAGTTGGAGAAGAAACTTGGATAACATGAAATATACAAGATGATGGAGGTGTGTAGATAGGTTGAGGATAAATAAAAGTAACCATCCTTTGAATGTTAGTCATATTAACCACATTATATTCTAGAGTTATATCAATAAGACTTTCAACACTATTGTTGGAAGGGGTGGGCTTGTTTTGGTTATCTTAGTGACTTGGAAGAGGTTCTTTATAGATGGCCAAATGAACATTAGCTTGATTCAAAGCTTGAAATTTAATATGAGTTTCATGGGATTTTAATGTAATGTCATTGTAATTTTGGAATTTATGAATTATGTGATTGTGGTCAAAATTATGACCAATAAGAAAATTCATAGACAAATTACGAAGCTACCTACAGGTCTCATGAGAATGACCCCAACTAGCATGAAACCAATAAAATTTATTGGGATCAAACTAAGATATCATAGGATGAGTGGGATAAAGTTCTCATGGAAGATGCCTAGGTAGACATTTATGTAATTCATCCAAAGATAAAGGTTTGTGGATATTTATGTTATTTGGTGAAGATAAATGAGGATTGGTGAATTGTTGAGAAGGGGGAGTAGTTCCAAAGATTTGTTAGGAATAAAAACTTGAATAGTATGAATGGTGTCATAAAATTATATGATACCATCATTGGTATCATGATGATTATTGTTTATAATTAAGGTATGAGTACCTATAAAAGGTTTGGGTGGTTTAAGTTTATGCATAAGGAAATACTGATGTTTAACTTGATTAAAGGCTTCCTCCAAGGTACATGGAGAGAGAGTATAGACCCAATATTGTAACTTGGGAAAAATATCATTAGTAAAGAGATGAAAAAGATTATCATCAACTATGTCATGTTCATATTTTTTGGACAATATCCACCTTTTAACAAAATCTTCGGTATTTTCATTTTCAAGTTGCTTATAATTGATAAAATGGGCCAAGGTATTCTTATGAAGATCACTATTTTGGAACTCTTGGATTAGATCATTTACTAAATTTATAAAATAATAATAGAAATATTTTTAAGTTGGTTATACCAATATAAAACACCCCTTGTGAGGGTTTTGGCTAATATCTTGGTAATGATGAAGGTATTTAATTTGACCTAGTCGTTATATAGATTTCCTAATATTTTTAGATGAAGATTATGATCAATTGATCTATTGTAAGAAATGGTAGGAGTGATACCTCATATATAAATATTAGAAATTTTAGATGTAATAGGCTCATTTTTAAGATTCTTAGTTATCTTGTTGACAGGAGGAGGTTGAGGGATAATATTACCATGGGCATCCCAAAGATAAGGTGGGGAACATTTTTATTATGTGTACCCATAGCATCTGTTGTGGGTAGGTTTGAATATAGATAAGGTTATTTTGTATTCACATAATTTGATTTTTATTATTAGCTTGAAAAGTATTCATTTTATTAAGTGTTTGTAATAAGAGCTGATGTGTTTAATTTTCATTGTTCAAATTATTTGAAGCATTAGAATTGGAATTAGTGGCTTGGGTACTACTATGGGTGTTAAGAGGAAAAATTTGATTGTGCGGAAAAATATGAACTAGTGAAGCGATGAAAAGAGGAAGTACTAGCAGCATGATTACCATGGGTAAAAAATGACACACTAGTGGAAGAGTAAGGAGGGTGGGTATTGGAAGAGACCTAGTAGATGTATAACCTACCATGTTAGTGGAGATACTAGGCATGGTGGTATAAGTCAAATAAGAAGAATTCCTTATATGATAAGGGGTCAAAATATAGGGAAGATGATGATAATCAAATAAGCTATTATCCTTTCCTCGATATTGAGGAAATTCAAGGATAAAGAATAACATTTCAAGTGTATACTCTAATTTAGGTTGATCTTCAAGTGAGAAGAGAGGATTATGATGTAAAGAGGAATGAGGAGGGGTCTGATAGTTCATTGTGGGAGTGGCTATATGAGAATTCCTCTCATCTAAGAGAGGATCCCTAATCTGCTTATGGGAGACCCTATGAGGGTTGGTAAGACTCATCATATTCATTGAATTCAAATTAGTATTGTATTCAAATAGGAATTTCATGATGAAGGATAAGGACTAGATAAGGAAGGAGAAAAACATAAATAAGGAAATAATAAGAAGTGAATAAGATTACAGAGTTGACTAGGTCAACCTAATACATAAAATAGGGTCTAAATTTTAATAAAATGGGAATATACGGTTGATTAGGTTGACCTAGTTCTATAACCTGGAGAGAAAATAGACAAATATATATATATATATATATATATATATATATATATATAAATGATAGGTTTGACCTAGTTATATATCCTAAGAAGTAGAAAATATTACTCTATCAACAAGGTTTACCTAATACTACAGGTAGGGAAAATATATCGTCTATAAGATATTGTGTCAAGGAAAATGACTATGTACTAAAATAGGAAAAAAAGTTAAGTAATTTTGAAATAAATAAATGAATGGAAACACATAATCAATTGGGTTAATGAGGTTGATCCAATTGAGGCAGATAACACAAAACCTTGAACCAATGCAAACCAATGCAATTTTTTGTAATACAACATATAATTGAGTAAAGACTAAGCAGTCAGCTTGGAGAATAAAATTAAGTGGTCATATCGAATGTTGTTGTATTATTAGGGTATGATTTTAAATGTGACAATGAAGTTAGCTAAAATTAAGGAACTAGAAAATCAATCTATTGATGGTTTTAGGATGTTTAGGATGAAAGGGATCTATGTTGGCAATGGTATTTACTTGGTATTAGGGCCTACCCCATCACTTCAAAAACCACAGTGATAAGGGTTTTGAGTTCTTAGCTAATATATAATATTAAACATGTATTTATAATTGGGCAAAAAACCAAGTCATCTTCCTCCTTGGTGATGAAATCCATGTAGGTAGGGCTTGGGTAGACAATTGCATAAATGCCTTTTAAGATTTTTTGATTTGGTAATAATTGAAACAAAGAGAAAAATAGTGAAACTAAATGGTATATTGAAAAACCACCTAATTGGACTATGTGATCATTCCAATCATACAAGCAACTAGAAATTAAAGTGTGAGGTAATTACTAGCATATAAGTGTTAATTTAAACATTAAAACATAGTAAAATATCAATTTAGATGATAGTGTATGGTCTATGAAAGAACTACATTGATAGTGTCAACCTAGTTTTCTAGATAGAAGATAGAATACACAACTAAGTCAACTGTGTTAACCTAGTTTGTTATTTAGGGGTAGTTTTAATGACTACAACCTATGAAAAATATAACTATAATAAATGATATAAATGATAGAGAAGGATAAAGAGGAACCTTTGGTAGTTTGGTGGATGCAGAAGAAAATGAGATTGTTATTAAAGTACCTTGATTTATTTTTGCACATTCTAGCAACTGGGTCGATTAGGTTGACCTAGTAATGTAGTTGCTTGTTTGTTGAAACTTATAAAATATATTGTGTCAATCAGGTTGACCTAGTATGTTTACTAGAAATATAAAAGTATACTATGTTGATAGGGTTAATCTAGTATCCTGATTTAAAAGTTTGAAAGTGTACTATGTCAACAGGTTCAAACTAGTAACATGATCTAATAAAAAACTTGTACAAATAGAATAGAGTTGTATTGATATGACTATGTGTTAAACTTGGACATATAAGTTAGTAATATACCAACACTATTTACCTAGCATCACAAATATTAAGAAATAACATGATAAAATAATGAAATATGTGAAAGAGGCCTACAAGGGTTAGATTCATGTCAAGTTCACCAAAATTTATGCAATCAAAAATGCCACATGTCTATAAATCAATCATAACTTAGATAAGGTAGATCATACCATACACTTTTGATTGGGGATACATTAGATAATCAAGAACATGACCACTATGGGGATCCATTAGACTTGATTAGGTGATATATTATCACAATAAACAATTCTAGAGAGGGTTCCAAAGCCTCTAGTCAAGAAAAATCATGTAGTAACCTTAAGGGAGTACTATGTTTTCATATTCACTAGACTAACAACAATTAAATTAAAACCTAATCTAGTGCTCACCAAAGCTTGTGGCATAAAGTGGGGGTTATAAATAATAAAAGTAAACATGCATATAAGACATATACTCATGTCAGTGTACATGGAAACCTAATGCATGGAAAATAATTAAAAATACATACATATCTACTCTTACAAAGGAGAAATGAAGTTAGGAATACTTACCTTTAAATATGAACATGTATGTTGATGCTTAAAAATGTATCACAGGTGGTTATTAGTGTTTAAGAAAAACTACTCATTTTTGAATCTAAAGAATCCAATGCATGAGTTGAAAGTTGTGATAATATTTCTATATTTAGTGCAATAGAGGTAGAACAAGTGACTATTTTACAAATTTATACTAGTTGGTGGTTGGGAGCCACCATCATTCAATAGATGATCTTTTATATTGAAAATGAACTATACTATTTAAAGTGAATTATGTTTAAACTTAAGCCTAAAGCTAAACTAAGATGAGTATTCACAATCAATATAATATAAGGTGAATTGATAAAAAATGAGAAAAATTAAAGGTAAATAAAAAAAGAGAGGTGTTGTTAATCTTTATTGTAGACATCATGACAAATTTACAATTTCATCTAAACATTCATTTAACCAATATACACCATGAAATAGCATAAGCTCAAATCCTATCAGATATTAGGAAAGCATCTAAGGAAGGTATAAAAATATGTAAATAAGAACAAGATTTAATTTAAGTATTTCACCCCTAAAAGAAAATAACATTAACCTAGATGCAAAAAGAGAAAATAAAGTGAAGTAAACCTAATAAATTTCAACTAATCTAGCATTATCTTAAATTAGCAACTCTGCATTTAAAGATGCACATCTAAAATTCATAAGAACCATTTAAATATAAAAATGAGACTATAAAAATGAGATAGAAACCAAATTCACATAAGCAATTATAGACAAACTTTACAAAAATCCTTACTTTGTATTAATTTTCTCAAAAGTTAAAAAATATGTTTTGGCTCTAAAAACTTCTCTCTCTTTTACATTCGATAATACCTCTTTATATAGACAATTCTTGAGGTATGTCAGTTAGTCATGTCAAATATTAAGGACAACTATCCTTTTAAAATTCTTTTAGAACCTTTTAAAAGACTCCAAATGACTAACCTATAGGCAATGTTCTTTACAAATTGCACACATATTTACAAAAAGAATATTCTATTTTCAAAAATATAAAATGTCTCTATATAATAGAATATCCTAAATCAATTGGCTTGACTTTAGGAACCTTGTGCTGATGTAGTCTTCTACCTTCCCTGTAAGATATTCATTCTATAATGTTATTCATTTATCAATTAGAGATCAATGATAGGTCTTATGAACCATTCTTTTTCTTGATCTTCTAGGCCCTTGAGATCCCTCTCTATCCTTTGCAAATATTGTTTGATGCTCATGTAATCTCTTATCCTTTCCTCTAATGATAGAATTAGGCCCATGATCTTCTTGCTATTATCCCCTATTTTCTCTTGTCCTTGATTCCTCACTTCGTACATGAGACAATTAGTTTTGTGCTTGAACTCATCTTTAGTGGTAAGGCCTAGTGGATTAAGGGTTGTGGGCTCTTTGATTAAGATGTGTAAAATGTGTAATATCTTACCCTCTTGTTGTTTGAGGTCCCTATAAATGTCCTCCATCTTCTTGGACTAGCTACTTGGGGCCTTGATCTTGTCAATTAATATAGCCATAGCCATATTTAGGTGGGCTAGGCTGACTATCTTGAACTCAAGGATTTGAATTTTGGTGAAGACCATGATCAAATCCTTCGCATGGTATTTTTAGGCTTGCCATTGGCCAACATGGCTTATAGCCATTGTAATTTGTTTATTTATTGCATTGTGCCTAGTTTTGACTAACTTTAAATAATTAAACAAATTATTCATGGTATCCCCAAATTTACTAATTATATCTTCTTGGATTGAAAAGATGGATTATTCTTTCAAATTCTTGTTCTACTATAAGATACCCTTAATCATCATGTATAATTGATCTAACTAAGCCTGATCCATTTTAAGAACATTTTATTCAAGTATTGGGTCCTCACTATACTTTTTTCCTCTAACTAGATTTAATCCCATAAAATTTTCCACCTTTTGGAAAGTGAACTCTTCTCCACCAATCATGACCTTCTTCTTAGTTACACTCTACAAATTGGTAGTTGTTGGGTTAAATTTTCCACCAACAAAGGATTTGGTCACTTGTGATTCATGGGTCTCCATCTATGTCCTACTTGACTCTCCTATATCAACCATTCTACTTTCATCTTCCTTTTGTAGAGACACAATCCATGGCTTGACCTCGTCATGAACCAAGATATTCATGGCCTTCATCATAGCCCATAGATGTTGTGCACTAGGTATTTTTTATAACTTACCATAGATGAACCATTTTGGAGTGAAAAATTCATAGATCACATTCTCTTTTCTAAAGAGGTTAAATTCACTAAAAGGGTGGGTGAAATTCACTTTAGGCTTATTAGTATTTACCAGGACTATTTCCAACTCAACCTTTCTTTTAGGGGGATCCACAAGAACCAGGTCCAGTATTTCTCTCCCATTTTCTTCCTTTGTCTCTTTCATTTCTTCAGATTTAGACTCATAGTCTAATTATAGAATTTTGAGGGCATATTAAATGATATCCCTAGGATATAATGGCACCATGTGAATTTATTCAATTGGTGATCCTTGTTTCTCAACTCGATTGAAGATTATGTTATCTCATCAGGACTCCTTTCTATTATTCTTTTCTCAAATTGTTCCTCAATCGTAGGCTCTAATTGCGATTGGGTTGGAGGAGGTCTATAAGGTACAATACCTAATAGGTGATACTACCTTGGCCCTAGTTTCCATATGTCATCACTTCCATTTTACTCCCTCATCATTCTAGCATTCTGGACTGATGGTGTATTTATTCAATCTCCCCATAACCTTAGAGAATGAATATGCCTTTGTGTACATTGGGTCATAAGGGCCAAGCTAGTACTCATAAGACACATTTATTCATTTGTCCTTCAAGTGTCATTTAACCATATCCTAGGGATCCCAATGCCTTAGCTCATCCAATTTTAAATTAAAAGATGTCTTGTGTCTAGATGTTACATCGACATTTTACCTCTATTTGAATATGTTCCTCCCAATAGTAATTTGGAGGTTATGGAGGATCCATTTCCTTTTTATTCTTCACAAACCATCTATTTCATGGAAGAATTGATATTCTACCCCCTGCTTTGCTAGCTTATCAAGAACATGGATGGGTAGCCTAAGGGGTTGGCCCTAAATTCCTTCAATTCTAATGATGGTGCAATCTGGGTATATCCATATGTATCCCATGGAGTCAATTAAATTTTTAATTAATGGGATAACTCTTGATATTAGATTCCTAATGATAGACTCAGTAAGGGTATGATAAACACAATCACATATGAATTGTATGTGTTTCATGTAATTAAAGATATGGAACATGGAGTAATACTATGAGATAGTTTGTGTTTTAGTAGGTGATAATTCCATAAATTTGGGAATATTGGTTGTGTCAGTAATAGAATCCAAAAGGTATGACATAATGTGTAATTGATTCTTACTCTTTTTCTTAATTAAAAAAATTGTCTACTCAAAAAGGTGTTAATTACATCATCAAAAGGAGGGGTGACTTGCTTTTCAACCATGAAATAGACTAAGGGGACCCATATTTTATCTATACATGTAGTTTTTGAGTTCCCACACAATTTTTTCATCATTTTCATGATCATTCTTATTCCATGTCTAAATTAACCAATGGGGATGTTATTAATAAACTAAAAAAACACTTGGTTTCTAGAATATAGCCACAAGGAAATGATGATCTTAAAATCATTATCCTTGGCCCAATTATTTATATTGGTCATTTCTATTTGGGGCTTAGGTAATTTATAATAATTTTCAAAATATATAAGAGAGATGTAAGCAATCTTCCTGAAACTATGTTCATGAACAATCATCCCTTTATCTATTTTACCATCCTTAAAAATAGGAGAGAGAATGTATATACAATTTAGTATCTCAAGTATTTTTGTAGAATAATCGAGACCCATAATTTGAATGCAAACTATGTTGTAGTAGATCCTCCTTGCAAACAAATTCTTTTCCTATTATCTTGTGATGGGTTGCATGTTCATAATGTTCCAAAACAAGCTTGATCAATTGTTGTCTATAGTGTTAGGTTGTGGGGCTAAAAGCTTCACTAGGGTGCAAACAGGAGAAGTTATGGAGGATGTAGAGTTGTGGGGAGTTACAAAATTAGTTGCAGGAAAACCAGCATCAGTTTGATCAGCCGACGTTAGTCAGATGGTAGTGAGGAAGCAAGCAACGTCGGTTACGAGTCAGCTGACATTGGTCATGGAGGAGCCGGCATCGGCAGCCTGTGCATGAACAGGCAGTTCACATGTTGATTCTAGAGAGTCTATTTTTGGACTGTTAGTTTGCATGTTGAAGGCTAGTCTTAGTCTTGAGTTATGTGTCTAATTATTGTAATTAGGTTAGTCTAATTATTCTAAGCATGAGATCTGTATATGGACTCATGGTTTGTATTGTAAATGTGTGCTAGAAAGCCATAGAGCTTTTAGAGAGCTAGTGTAGCTCCTCCTAGTTCTAAAGGGGTGCTGAGTGTGTATGATCAGGGAGAGTTACAAGATCTGCAAGGTCAAGGAGCTGATCCACTAGGGTACTGGTTGAAGAATCATAAGGACTTGGTGAGGCAAGGACAAGGGTTCTTCAAGGGTGTAGAGATATCTACATGGTGAGTAAGGTCTAGTGATTTGCAGGTAGTAGCAGAGAGCAGGGGATCTACATGGAGTACGGTTGTGTACTTGGTGTATTGGCAGCGTGTTACTGACTAGTTGGAGAGGTGAACATCAATTCTGTATTGGAGTTGATTGTTGTGACTGAGAGAGAGAGGGAAGAAGGTCTTGAGGCATGGAAAACCTTTGAGGTGGAGGAAGAAGTGGCATCTTCCTTATTGTATATTCTTCTGAGTGATTATTAATACAATTGTGTATTGTCTCTCAATTCCTGTGTTGTTTCATATTTCTAGTTACTTATTGATTCTGGTATAATTCCATGTTTAGTTACTAATACAAGAAGTAATCATATGTGATCTAATTGGTAGAGCAAGATCCTGACTAAGTAGGCATCAGAGCATGTTTATTGTTCTAGGTTCCTTGACACGTGGTATCAGAGCTTTTGGTTAGGTTAGTAACAGGTGGTTTCAGATCTGGTAGTGTTTGTTGATCACAGGTTACTCATAGGGGTTTTTGATTGAGTGGGAGTATAGCAATGGCAGAAGGAAGTAAGCTACGAATGGAGAAACTGAATAGCATGAATGGTCTGATTGATGGAAAGAAAGAGCAGGGAAAAATATATTGTTGGTTGGTAGTAGATCAGCATGAAGGAATTGAAGATGCAGATGTTGCAGGTGTTGTTGCATAGGATGCTTTTGGAGGTTTCTTGGATGAAGTTGAATCTTGGATAATAGATTATGTTGCCTCTTTCCATACAGCCCCAAGGAGAGGAGCTGGTGAGCCTTGACAAAGAATTGGCAAAGGGGAAGTGAAGCTGAAATTGCAGATGGATGACACACAGTGGTTGAAGGAAGTCATGCAGGTACCAGTCTTGGAGATGAGTCTAATTTCTTTAGGAAATTTGGGTGATGAGAGATGCACTGTAACTCTCACAGTGGATACACTTGAATTAGATGGTGGTAAGAAAGTAGGTATCCTTTATCTATCTACTTATATTACTGATTCACCTTCTATTACAGAGATGTGGCTTTGTAGGCTTGGTTACATATGTAAGAGGGGAATGCATGTTCTGAAGTGGAAGACAGATGTTTTTGACAAGCTAAAGAACTGGAAAGCCTTGGTGTTCATGGACGAGATGACAGACAGAGATCAGGTGAGGAAACTAAATTATTCTGAGCAGAGCAAGGTTGATTTGATTAGGATTTTGATCCATGGAGAGCTCGCAGGTAAAAAGTTATCACTCACAGATGAACACAGGTACTGGCATCGTTCATACAGTAACCAACATTGGCAACAGGAAGACTGATGTCAGTCATGAAGAAATTGACGTCGACAGAAATGATACCAGCGTCGGCTAGGGAAATGATGTTGGTAGTCAGTGTCAGTGCAGGAAATTGACATCAATCGGGAGCAGACTGGGAGATGGCTGAGATCGGTCACTGGAATGGATATTGGGCAGACGGCAAGCTATCAACAAGTCTCAAATGCTCATATGGAGGTCAAAAAGGGTAAGTGAATCTCATATTTGTTGTTCACCTTCTTTATATTGCTTACTAATGGTCGAGAACCAAGAAGATGTGAAGAGGCAATGTAGGTAGAGTCCATATACAGTGGGAGCTTGGCATGGATGAGGAGTGTGAGTCCTTGGAGAAGAACCAAATAGGTACTTGTTGGTAGAGTTGTCAGCTGGAAGTAAGCACTAAGAGATGGATGGATTCCCATAGTTAAAGAAGAGAGTGGATGGATACATGAGACAGAAGACCAAGGCATATGGTCTTGAAGAAGCTGTAGGACAATGGTACAGGTTTTGATAGGTGGATGACTAAGCA
Source organism: Torreya grandis (assembly GCA_037957365.1). NCBI lineage: Eukaryota > Viridiplantae > Streptophyta > Pinopsida > Cupressales > Taxaceae > Torreya > Torreya grandis. The sequence continues at coordinate 2,348,974 of JARHVA010002160.1, read as the reverse complement.
CGGCTTCAGTCAATGTCAGTGTAACTATTGTGTTTGTTCTTACTAGGTGGATGATGAGTCATGACATCATCTTGTTACTATATGTGGGTGATTTACTAGTAGGTTTTTACATACAGGTATTTGTTGAGCTAAGAGTAAGGTTAGTTCAGAGGTGTGTCATGAAGAATTTGGAGCAGCGAAATTCTTTGGCATAAGAGACATGGAGATTTTATCTTCAGTGGGAGTTGATGTGAAGATGGTGTTGGCAGATTTCATGATGTAGGATGCAGAATCAGAAACCACACCAATGGTTGGATAGTTCAAGCTTAGCTTGAAACAGGGTTCAAAATCGCATGAGGTCTAGTGTAGACCTGAGTTTTCCCAATCAGTGGGGGTTGTCAGAAAGTATGGAGCCAATTCGGGGAAGGAGTACTAGAGGGTAGGTCAGTGGGACTAGTAGTAGGGATTCTTGTTATGCAGGGTCAAGTTCTTCACTACATGGATATGTAGGTTCGGATGTGGTAGGTTACTTGAATGACAGGTATAGCATCACAGGTTGTGTGGTGGTTGGTCTTCTGGATTGATCTTGAAGAGGGATACAAGCCAGGGAATAATTTAAATGGTGTACAGGTACAGATACAAGTGCAGCTATTTATCTCTAAGTGGAAGATTGTTAGGTTGTGGATCTAAAAGCTTCACCAAGGTGTAAACAGGAGAAGTTATGGAGGATGCAGAGTTGCGGGGAGTTACAGAATCAGTTGCAGGGAAACCGATGTCGGTCTGATCAGTCGACATCAGTCAGATGGTAGTGAGGAAGCAACCCATGTCAGTTACGAGTCGGCTGACATCAGTCATGGAGGAACCGGCTTCGGCAGCCTATGCATGAACAGGTAGTTCACATGTTGATTCTGGAGAGTCTATTTTTGGACTGTTAGTTTGCATGTTGAAGGCTAGTCTTAGTCTGGAGTTGCATGTCTAATTATTGTAATTAGGTTAGTCTAATTATTGTAAGCATGAGATATATATATGGACTCATGGGTTGTATTTTAAATGTGTGCTATAAAGCCATAGAGCTTTTAGAGAGAGCTAGTGTAGCTCCTCCTAGTTCCAAAGGGGTGATGAGTGTGTATGATCAGGGAGAGTTGCAAGGTCTACAAGGTCAAGGAGCTGATCCATCGGGGTACTGGTTAAAGAATCATAAGGACTTGGTGAGGCAAGGACAAGGGTTCTTCAGGGGTGTAGAGATATCTACATGGTGAGTAAGGTCTAGTGATTTGCACATAGTAGCAGAGAGCAGGGGATCTACTTGGAGTACGGTTGTGTACTTGGTGTACTGGTAGCGTGTTACTGACTAGTTAGAGAGGTGAACATCAATTCTATATTGGAGTTGATTGTTGTGACTGAGAGAGAGAGGGAAGAAGGTCTTGAGGTGTGGCGAACCTTTGAGGTGGAGGAAGAAGTGGCATCTTCCTTATTGTATATTCTTCTGAGTGATTATTAATACAATTGTGTATTGTCTCTCAATTCCTATGTTGTTTCATATTTCTAGTTACTTATTGATTCTGGTATAATTCTGTGTTTAGTTGCTAATACAAGAAGTAATCATATGTGCTCTAATTGGTAGAGCAAGATCCTGACTAAGTAGGCATCAGAGCATGTTTATTGTTCTAGGTTCCTTGACACCTAGTGTTTAGAGTGGTGGAATCAAACTCTATATCTTTGAATATTCTCCATTATCCATATGAGGTCAAATAAATTTCCAAATTTTCCCTTAAAATTCTTTTATGGGATGCCATGGCTATGAATTTATCTAAATTGCTCATTAGTGTTTTGTAGTTCAATTCTAGATCAAATTATCCTTGCACAAATGACAATTCAATCTTATTTGGGTTGATTATAATGATAATAGGGTTGAATGATGGTTTTAATACTTTTTAGGGATTTCATAAAGGTTTTTATAGTGATTTAATGGTGGTATCTAATTAAATTTATTCAAGCTTCATGATGTAGATTGTGTTTAGATCTTTGGATTTATACCTTTGTTTTTCTGATCCCATAATATATTTTAATCTAAATTGGTGCTCATGTGGCTCCATCTTGGCATATCTATGTCATGTTTCTCATTAATATTTATTATATGAATGTTTTTTGATTTTGGACATTTGTCAATATTTTATTGGTTTTAGGCCCTTTGATTTTTTTTGGCTTATCTCACATTCTTGGATCTATTTGCTTAAATCAACATGGTTTATTGATCTAGATCTAAGGAATCAAAAATAATTGTTTAATTTGTTATATACCCTATAATTATGACACTTTTATCTTCCAAATTCATCTTGATCTTTATTAAAATGTCAATGTTAAACTTGCATCATAGAATCTTCCTTGCCCTAATGAATGTGCTCCGTCAATCTTGATCAATTTGATCATGTTCCTTAATCCACATGTCGTTAATTAAAATGTGTATGCAAGCTTACATACTAATGATCTTTAAAATATGTTTGATCTATAATTTATGGATTGTGGTTATGCTACTTGTTTTCTCCTCATTCATTGTTAGGGCCTTTGACTTTTCAACCTTCATCATGCACTATTAAATCTTATCTGGTCAAATCAAAAGGCTCTATTGAGTCTAAATTTGAATTGTGGAACTCCCTTGGATACTCAATGTTATTTACCTAAAATTATGGCACTTTTCACTTTCTCATTTATTTATGGGCTCCATTAAAGCTTTCACTTGACATGCACCATCAATCAAAATGTGTTCACTTAATCACATACCATTGATCTCTGGGGACATGTTTGAGATTTAATTGTCCATTATAAGCTTGAAACTTGGCACCTTCACACTATTTTTAGTTCCTTTGAATCATCAACATTGATATTTCATCATTGGATCATCTTCGGTTGATCAATCATGCTCTGTCATATCATATTATAATATGTACCATTGTATCTTTGGTAGGGTTCCCATGATGGCAACACTTGTGACCCTCTAACTTGTTTTAGGGATCCATTAAAGTCTTAACTTTTCATTAAATGTTAGATCAATATTACTTGAGTAAATTTGTACCATTAATCCTATAGACATTAAAATAAAACTAAGTCATGCTTGAGGAATATATGGAACTTAGGTTAAAATGTTTTATACTAAGGATTTGTTTATGTGAATAAAAATGATAAAACCTTAGGATAAAATTTTTAGGCTAAGCTATAAAACATATAAAAGGTACCCCATGTTAGTTAGATTGTATGAAGATAAAATGCATAAAAGTGGAGGGCTCGAGACATAAAGGACCAAGTGTGAATTTTTTGACTAAGGTTTGGTCATGTTGATAAACATGACTAGGAATTAGAATAAAAACTATACTAAGTCTATGGTTTAATTAATCATACCCATTCAAATTGTTCCCACATAAATTTTAATTTAATTCAAAAATGGACCTAGGTTAAAATATTAGATTAGGGTTTTAACATGACGTAAAATAGAATGAATTAATCTTTGATAAACCAAAGGCTAGTAAAAGATAAATTTATCATTAAAGCACAAAACCATAATCATGTTCATTTCCAAATGGAATTCTATTAAATCTAAAATACAAAAACATAGGTAATAATCCTTATCAACTCTAGAAGGGGTAAAACCATGATCACTTGAAAACATGTCAATTAATACAAATGGGAACCAAGTGTGGATAATATTCAAATAAATATATTGTTAAAACATGCTAGTGGTACTCTAACCAAGTGAATTTTCAATTTTCATAATTTGAAATAAGGCTCTAGATTTTTTTAAAATGGGTTGTATGTTGACTTCAACAAATGGTGACTTCTGGGGGAAACATAGAAATATATTAGAATTCAAAGGCTCTATTTTAGACTAATAATTAGGTTACTTATTCCACTTGATCAGGCACTATTATTAAGATCAATTCATGGATAAAACAAGTCTTTCACATGTAGAATTAGGATCAAACATCAAAACATAGCCATGTTATGAGTGTGATCTGATTCTGCCTACTAATTTCCATAGGATTTAGAGAACAAATTCTAGATTCATGACCTTAACCATTAACATTGACTTACAACATATTTGGATGTTCATTAAGAATACTTTTTTAGCTTAGGTAATGTTCAAGCATTGCCCTACTTCCAACTAGGCATCCATAGCCTTGACATAGATACCTTTGGCTCCACTCAAGGCCTTGTTCCACTACTAGCCATACATCCATGTCCTCGGTGGAGATTACTAGAATCACCTTTTCTTAGAAATATTTTGAATTTTTTAATATCTTATTATTGTATTTTAGACATTTTAACTTTTTAGCAAAGGCTGTGAACCATATTTTCCACATTTTAGGATTTGGTCAAATGTTTGATCTTCAGATAGTGATATTTAGATGTAAAATTTGTCGCAAGTAATTAATGTTTTTAAAGTGCAAACATGATTTTGTCTTAATAATTTAATCTTTCATCCTATATGTGTAATCCTTCTTAGAACCAAACTTAGGTCAAAACAAGGCTCAAAATCTTAAATAACAATTAGCTCACCTATTAGTGTTTACTACTTTCTCCAAATTATAACACCAAGTTCATATTTCAACAACCCATGATCAACCAATGCTGAGAAGTCATACCATCATTACTAAACTCTAAGGTTTCTTATACAACCATATGAATCTTGAGCTGAGCAACATCTAAAATAGACTTATTAAAAAGAAGGAATAAAGTGGAGAAATAAAAACAAACCAAATAGAAATCACATCAATAGAAATAAAAATAAATAATCAAACAAATATATACAAACATTATGTAAAAACAAGGGACATGAAGTAAATAATAAAAAAGCAACACTAACTCCAACTAGCCTTATGGTTCACTCCATAAAGACTTCTAGTGGGATAGTAGAGAAATAGTACTTGAGGTATTGATCATTGTTTGGAAATGTAATCTCTACTCTATGTAAATATTTTAGTTTGAAGGTGTTGTCTCATAGGGTCTCATCGATTTTATATGGGCCAATCCACAAAATTTCAAACTTCCCATGCTTTCTTTTTGGTTTTGAGGCCTTATCCCAAAGAAGAACTAGGTATCTTTATCTAAAAACTTTTATCTTTGATTGCTTGTCAAACCACCTCTTCACTATGGTTGGATGCTTGCTAAAATTGGAAAAATATTTCTCTCTTGGATCTTCCATATGTATGATGTCAAGTAGCCTTGAACTTACAAATTCTTGATCCTCTTCCATGTACTCTTGAATGAACTTGTATTTTGTTTTCTTGAGTGTGATGGAAAATATAGGTTCTTGACCATATACTAGTAGGAATGGTCATGATTTTGGAGCTTTTTTAAGCCTTGTTCTATCTACTGAAATGACATACTTAATTAGCTTGTGCCATGTTCACAGTTTATCAGATACAAACTTATTTATTGACTTTCTCAAGTGCTTTTTTGTTGATTCAGACACTCCATTGCCTTGAGGGTAATGGTTTGATGATAATTTAAGAAAAAAGTCATTTTAATATTCCCATTTTGTCACATCAATAGAAATAAAAATAGATCCATTATCATAGACTAGAGATACTAGTGTGCCAAACCTTATGCATATGTTTTCTTTTAAGAATTTAATCAACTCTTCAATCTTGAATTGCTTGGTTGCTTCTACTTCAGTCCATCTTTTATAGTATTCAATGGTAGTTGAAACATACTTGTGACCCTTTTAATAATTTGGGTTGATGATCCCCACAAAGTATAATCCCAACTAAGCAAAAGGTTTATCAATTAGAATTGGCTTGAATGGCATGGCTGCTTTAGGTTCTTTGATGTTGAAAATTTGACATGAATGACATTCTCTTACATATTGGTGAGCATACTTAAAGATATTAGGCTAGTAATCACCATCTATAAGGATATTAAGGGTTGTAGTCCCTTCAAATCGATGTCCACTTCCTATATTTTCATGGAAAGTGTTCAAGATCTTAGATGCTTCTTCTTTGAAAACACATCTTATGGAAATGCCTTCGTAGTTTTATTTGTACATTACCCCATCATTGATAATGAAATGGGCTGATTTGAGTCTAAAATGTCTCTTTTTCTATCTACTTAACTTTTCAAGATAATAGCCATTCATTGGAAAATGAACAATATGATCATACCAATAATTATGTTAAGAGCTTTATTGATCAAATTTCATAGCACTTAGTTTGGGATTAGTATTATCAACTAAATAAATTAAACTTTATCATCTTACCAGCTTTGGAGTCTTCATATTTAGGTCATATTATTTAGGAATAGACATCCACCTACCTCTTCTCTCTCCAAGTTCACATTGACTTAGCATTAGCTTAGTGGCAGGGTCTACTAGTATTGCATGTACCTTATTTATAAGGATATAATGCCTAAATATATTCACCACCTTAACTAAATAAAATGCTTGTTTATCAATCAAATAATACTTCAACTCAACATTTTTAAGGTCAGTACTCATGAAATTTGTAATGATCTTGATTATTCAATATATGCATAAATACCCTTAAGGTAGGGAAAAACCATATAATACTCCTTTAGGAAGGAATAACTCCACAATGTCTCTTCGAGGGGACAACCTCCAATATCCTCTTACAATAGAAGACTCAATGCTTACTTTATATCTTTACCATGATATTCATCCCCTATATATATATATATATATATATACATCTATCTAACCCATGGATGGGTAACCTCCTAATCCAATGCAGGCTGACCATTACCCAATGTACTATTTCCACAAGTTAATCTATTATCCTAATATATTATACCCATATATCTAACTAAGGGGATGTGTGCCACATGTTGGCATCTCCATCAGCCCATATATCATATCCCTAGGTACATAACATTCCTTCCCTCCTTGACATGTTTCATCCCCAAAACATAGGAAGAAACCAAATAATTAGTATGCTTCATATCATTGGACACTTGTCTCCAATCTTGATCATCTAGCCATCCATATGTGATCTTCGTAGGTGATAGCTCTCCAAGCTTGTTTCCAAATTTTATTGTGCTCCTCTGATTTTGTACATGATCATAATTATACTGCTTTGGTGTCCCAACATAATTACTCCTCTTTTTATTCCATGTAGCATATTCCGCTATGCTACTTTGATTCCAACCATGACCATAGTAGGTATTCTTCCATGAATAGTCATAGTGATTTCCCCATTCATTCCATGTGCCATAGTATTTTTTCTTTGGATTCCATGCATATCCATAATGATTGGAAATTTTATTTCCTGTATAGACAAAATAATTGTTGTTATGACACTTCCTCATCTAGTTCCATGATTTTTTCCTCTCATGATGATGTGGGTGTCTATATACCTCAACCTTTTCCAATACTTTGACGTTATCCACCTTTGATTCTACCTCTTCCACCTTTTCCTTCTTTGTATCTTGAGTAGATGAAGTGCTCATTTGTTGTGTGTCTTTATCTATATCATCTAAATCTTCATCATGATCTTCATCATGATCTTCATCACCTATTTTAATCTCATTCTCATGATTTACCTGGATTGTTATTGGTGCCTTTTTCATGATGATATCTTGTAAAGTGATCTTCTTTTTCTTATACCAAAACTTCATAAAATTTTTCTGAACATTAATATTCATTGGTCCCAAAGTCTCTAACCATGGATATTCAAGAACTATATCCACATCATCCATATCTAAAGCATAAAAATCTAAATGTAAAACATATTTTTCCATAATGAGCTTCAGATCTTCAAACATTGAAATATTCTTACCATATACTTGAACCTCTTTTGATATTTTTTTCTTGAACATGTAGATGCTTGGCCACATTCATGTTAATGAAGTTATACTTGCTGGTAGGTTTTATGGACACAACCACCTTCTTCTTTTGAATGCATCCATGAAATTGAAAATTTGACTTGGATTTATTTGGAGCCAAATTATTTGAACCCTTATCATCCAATTATTCTTTTTATTCTTCTTCAGTTGCTTCTTCTACTTCTACTTCTTCTTATTCTTGTTCTTCTGTTGATTCTTCTATTTCTTCTTCTTCTTTATCATCATGATTTTCTTCCTCTTTTACATCTTCTTTTTTGTTTAAATCCCATCGATCTAGAAAGGTTTTCCCCATTGCTTCCCATGAAGAATACTGTTGCACAAAGCTCAATTCATTAGTCCACCAATGTTTTTTAGGCCCACACAAAGAAAAACATAATTCTATTTTCCATAAATTTTTTTTAGTATTCTCCTCCTTAAAATTGATCCACCATTCTCTAGTATCAAAATCATCTTTCACTGAAAAATTTTGCAACTCCATGATCCACAAAAAAAATTAAGGTTCATGAAACCCTAAAATATCAAAACTGATCCATAAAATCAAAACAAATCACTCCAAACAACTCTAAAAATTCTAAATTTTTTACTGTACTTCTCTTATATCTTCTTACATCTCCAGTAAAAATTTAGAATAAAAATTCCTTATATTTAGGAATATATAGTGAAATTATTATAAACCCTAAAATAACAATAACTCCCTCAAAACGAATCAAAACATCTCTATTTTTTTACTGTGGCTTATGTGAAATATTATCCATATTCAGTAAAAAATCTGTGAAAAAATTTGAAACTAATAAAAATTTATTGATGATTCAAAACAAACTAGGGTTTCACTCCACAAATTGCCCAAATCAAAGCTCTAATACCACTTGTAATGATCATGATTATTCAATATATGCATAAATACCCTTATGTTAGGGAAACACCATATAATACTCCTTTAGGAAGGAATAACTCTACAATGTCTCTTCGAGGGGACAACCTCCAATATCCTCTTACAATAGAAGAATCAATGCTTACTTGATATCTTTACCATGATATTCATCCCCTATATATATATATATATATATATATATATATATATATATATATACATACATACATCTATCTAACCCATGGATGGGTAACCTCCTAATCCAATGTAGGCTGACCATTACCCAATGTACTACTTCCACAAGTTACTCTATTATCCTAATATATTGTACCCATATAACTAGCTAAGGGGATGTGTGCCACATGTCGGCATCTCCATCAACCCATATATCATATCCCTAGGTACATAACAAAATCAAAGGGGTGATCACACATATCTATTTTCTAAGTTATAATAGTATCTATTGTATGATTAAAAGGAAAAGAAAAAAGATATAAATCTTTAATGAAATATCGACTTATCAGTACATAAAATTTTTTAATTGCTTCGTTGATGTCTTTTAAATCTTTCTTAGTCTCCTCATTTCATGTGATCTTGAAATTTTTCTTCAACATGTCATTTAATGTCTTCACAATCTATGCAAAACAAAAAATTAACTTTCTCACAAAGTTGATTTTTCTAGAGAAAGACTTTAGTTATTTCCTACTATTATAGGGATATATCTTTGAGATTTAATTTACTCTGTCATGATATATAGAGATCCCTTGCTTGGTTATGACATATCTTAATAGCTTTCCCTCATTTACATAAAAGATCCTTTTCTTGGGATTGAGTAAGATTCCATACCTTCAACATATATCAAATAATTATTGCAAGTGCATAATGTGATCATCCCTATTTTTTGAAAAAATAGTTAGATCATCCATGTATAATAATGCACTTAACAATGAGTCTCTGGAATGCATGATCCATTATTCTTTCAAAGGTTGTACTTGTATTGATGAATCCAAAAGGAATTCTCTTATAGACAAAAGTGCCCCACTTGGTAGTAAATGTATTTTTCATTTGATACTCTTTGTTAATTAAGACTTGATTATATCCTAAAAATCCATTAAGAAAGGACATCATAGTAGAACCATAAATGATTTGGATAATTTGGTCAAGAGAAGGTAGGGGATAATTATCCTTTTTAGATTCTCTATTTATATTTCTAAAGTCAATGAACAATCCGATTTCACCATTTTTATTCTTGACTAGCACTAAGTTAGCCACCTAAGTGGAGTTTCTAATGGAAAACATTATCTTAGCATCTAGTAACTTCTTGACGTCTTCATATATCATTGGTTCAAGGATTGGGTTGACTGTCCTTTGTTTTTTCCTAAATGGTTTGTAGGCTTCCTTTAGAGGTATGGTGTGGGTTATGACTCTAGGATCAAATATATTTAAGTCATCATAGGACCATGTTATTACATATTTATACTTGGTCAATAGATCTTTCATTCTCTTAGTTTCTATACTTTTGTAGGCTATGCCAATATTTACAAACTAATGTTGACCTTGGGAACTTAGGTTAATTACATTGTAATCCTTCCCATTCACTTTGAGAATCTTGATAATCTCATCTCTTTTGTTATAATCAAATAATATTTCTAGATAAATCATTCATTTTGGAAAGTTATTGTCATTTAGATAAATAACCTTGTCATCAAGCTTACCTTCAACTTTGTCATTATCAAAGGTATTCTAATTTACTTCATTAATGATGTGAGCCTCAAATAATCCTGAGCTAATCATGAAATCTATGATCTATTGATTATAATTGAATACTTGCAGATGGATAACATTATCTAGCACTAAGGGACATGAAACTAATTTAATGGTAAGGTTTTATAACTTGGAACCTTGATTGGGCATAAGATTGGTTGCAACTGAAGTAAGATCATTAGTATCCATTTCTCTTCTCTAGGGATGGACAAAATTTTGAAAGCATCAAAACATTCAAATAAGTCCCACACTCTAAAATTAAACTTCTTAAGATATGATAGTTTACATTGATATCTAATTTTTCCCTGATTAACTACTAGTTATAAATCACCAAAAACTAATAGTTCTTTGACTTTATGTTTGATTATAAATTGTAATCCAATAATAAGTGCTTCATACTCTACAAGATTATTAGTTAATGGGAATTAGAGTTTTTAAAATTAATTGTATTATTTTCAAATGGGATTGATTAATACCACTCCTACTCTAGAAATTGATTTACATTTAGCACCATCAAAATACATCTTCCGTAATTTACACATAACATGAGAAGTTTTAGAGTTACATACCTTTGGGGTATTTATAATGTAAACACCTAGATCTAAGTTAACCATGTTGACCCTCTCATTGGTTGTATTGTACTTGAAAATGGTATGTTTCATCTTGGGATCCTTCTCTATCTTAACTTGACTAGGAAATCCTTTCTAAGGTAACCACATGTGTGAATTGTTAGTAAACATGTAGCCATTCAATGATCTCATCTAATCTCTACTTAGAAATATTTTGTATGTGTTAGGAATATCCACCACTTGAATGCCAATGAACTATTATATCCCTAGTTTATAATCAATAAACATGGGAACATTTAAAAATTCACCAATTAGTTTAAATATTGATTTATCCAACTGAGTCATAACCTTATCAGATTTAAATAGAGTTAAACCTAATTATTCATAAGTATCTTTAGGCATAATATTTGTAGATGCACCAAAATCTAACAAGTAATTATGTAACTTCTTACCAAAGATCTTGACTGTGAGAAGGAAAGGTGGAATATCTGCCTTATTTTTATGTATTACAATGTTAGCATGTTCATTTTTTTGAGACTTACCAAGATTATTAGACAAGTATTCCAACAATAGATCCCTTTGTTTAGTAATCTGAGTATTATTATGTAAGGTAATGTTAGATTTGATCTTTTTCATGTCCTCTATTATATTATATCTAGTCTTATTGGAAGAATTAGATGTATAAACATTAGGTTTATAAGTACTTACCTTAAGAGGCTTTGGATTATTGTCTAATGTAGTATTAGGAGGATAATTAAAGTTATTTGGTGGAATTGAGGTAGTCAAAGGTTTTTTCATCTCCCTATTTCTTAGAGGATAGGTCTTCTTCAAATATCGCTAAAAAACATGGATCTCTTCAAGAATATCCTCAACTCATTCTCTTCTTGAAATGGGAACTCAAAAACATCCACCATAAGAGTTGAATCAAAACTTTAGATGACATTTAAGAACTTGAAGTTCTTGCACCATTGTATTTATTAGGAACAACTTAAAAAGTATCTATCTCTTCTAGAAAGGCTTCAAAAGCATTACAAAATTCTAGATAATCTAATTCACCATGTTTTGAAGTAGAATGAACTCTACAATAATTTGTCAAGGCTACATCACTAAGATTTATATCAAAAATGCTGTCATAGGTAAACAACTCCTTGTTATGGTTGGTTTTTTTGTTATTTTGAAATCTATTTGAAGGCTATTAAACCTTTAGAAATAGAAGTTTTTGTTAGATATTTATCCGGTATTGCCAACTTTGTTTTATAGCTAAATGAAATTAGTGCTTACCTTTTAAACCATATTCAAGATAGAATCATTATCATTCTTGGGTGCCTCAGAATTATGAATTTGTGTATTACTACTAGTTTTAGGCATCAAAGATCTCTGGTCTTGTGGATGAGATGCATTGGCATAGTTGTTCAAGAATCCAAGGTTTTAACTAAGATGTGCATGACTCAAAAGAAATTGGTTTAGGACTTAAATTTGATTTAAGGTAGAAATGTTTTGATTACAATTAAGAATGACATTAAAAATAGGCAAATTTGGATTAATGTTGGGAATATTGTATGCCATTTGGCTTTGGGGTTGCATATGGTCATTAATTATCATATATTTAACATAAGTTAGGGATAGTGTGTTAATGATACAAATAGATATTTGGAGAAACATATAATTCATGGGATCTAATGCATCCTTATAAATATCTAAGGACAAAGTCTCATCATGTCTATAAAGATCTATGGTTATGTTAAATTTTTTCTAGAATCTAGTATTAAAGGCTCTTATGGGATCATTTGAATCCCTTTTAACCATGGTAAACTATTGGTACATGACACATGGACTAATAATTTTGCTAAAATGATCAATAAAGTAATTATGAAAATAATTCCAATTGGCTATGTAGTTTTTAGGAAGGTTAAGGAACCATTCATATGCAACATCTTTGAAAATAAAAGCATACAACCTGCATGATACATCTTCATGAATAACATTCAAAAGTCTTAGAGAAGATTTGAAACTTTTAATGTGTTCTTCAGTAGTTACAACACCATTATGACTAAAAGTAAGTAAATATTTATCAGGATTTCAATGAAGGTCATGTACCACACCTAATACTTTGATTGAAGAACCTCCTAGTAAATACATACCTTAATAGGGATTGAATATAGGAGCAACCTAAACTAGTGAATTTGGTTGAGACTTTGAAAGTCTATTCTTACCTTTCTCTCACCTAGCTCTTTTATGATCTTCTAATGAAAGAAGAGGAAACCTTATCTATGAATGTGACCTAGTCCTTATCCTCATAAATTCTAGATTGAAAGCTTTTTATAATACAATGTGTAAATCTTATCTTTATAAATAATAGTGATCAACTTCACACATCAAGTAAAATTTTCACAAATATGTATAAAAAATGGCAAAGGACATCAATATTTAACTATATCATCTCATATAAATGTCCAAATATTCATGTATGAGTGATATTTACATATTTCAACCAAAAATTTGCAAATATATAATCAATCTTTGAAAAAAACAACTATTACTAACCTCTAACGCCTTTGATTTACAAAGCTTAAGCTATTTACCACAATTTTTCATATATATTCAAAGGATATATATATATATATATATATATATATATATATATATATATATATGTATGTATGTATAAATAAGCACAAAGACTGGTCTAAAACCATTACTATCAATTATATTTTCACAAATATGCAAATAATACATCAATCTTTGAATATAATTCACTAAAATTAGCAAAGATATTGGAAATATTCAATGATTTAATTGGCCCTCCCTCTAGCACTAGTGAAATACATTCCCTATTGATACCTTAAAGTGTATCATAGATTGTTCTTAGTGTTTAATAAACACTACTCATTTCTAAATCCAAAGAATTTAATGCATGAGTTGCAGGTTGTGATAATCTTGCTATCTCTGGTGGGATAAAGATAAAACAAGTGACTATTTCACAAATTTATATTAGTTGGTAGTTGGGATCCACCATGGTTCAATAGTTGATCTTTGATTTTGGAAATGAATTGTGCTATTTAAATTTAATTATGTTTGGATCTAATCCTAAAGCTAAACTAAGATGAGTATTCAAAATGAAGCTAATCTAAGGTGAATTGATAAAAAAGGAGTAAAAAGAAGGGTAAATAACAAAAGAGAGGTGTTGTTAATATTTATTTCATACATTATGAAAAATTTCCAATTTAATCTAAACATGCATTTAACCAATATGACACATGAAATAACATAATCTCAAATCGTATCACATATCAGTCATGCATCTAAGGAAGGTATGAAAATATGCAAATAAGAAAAAGATTTACTTTAAGGATTTCACCCCTACAAGAAAATATAATTAGCCTAGATGGAAGAAGAGAAAAGAATGTGAACCTGAGAACTTTCAACTAATCTAGGATTAGATTAAATTAGCAATTCTATAGTTAAATATGCACATCCAAAATTCATAAGAAACAATCAAATCTAAAAATAAGACTAGACAAATGAGAGAGAAACCATGATAACAATTCACATAATCAATTATGGATAAACTTGGCATAAATAATTGATTTGTATTAATTTTATAATAAGTTACAAAATAGTTTTTGGCTCCAAAAAAATCTCTCTTTTACATTTGACAATACCTCTTTATATATAAAATTCATGAGTTATGCCAGTTAGTCTTCTCAAATATTAAGGACATCTATCCTTTTAAAATTATTTTATAACCTTTTATAAGGCTCAAAATGACTAACCTATATGCAATGTGATTTATAAATTGCACACTTATTTACCAAATGAATATTTTATTTTAAAAAATATACAATGTCTCTATACAATAAAATAGGCTAAGGTAACTTGCTTAACTTTGGGACCCTTGTGCCGATGCAATCTTCTACCTTCCCTAAAATATATTCATTATATAATGTTATTCATTTATCATTTGGAGATAAATGATAGGTCTCATGAACCATTATTTTTCTTGATCTTCTAGGCCCTTGAGATCCCTCTTTATCCTTTCTAAGGCTTGTTTGATGCTCTTGACATCTCCTATATTTGCCTTAGATGATATAAGTAGGCCCATTACCTTCTTTTTATTAGCACCTATTTTACCTTGTCCTTGATTCCTCACTTTTTTCATGAATTGAGTAATTCTATGATTTAACTCATCTTTAGTGGTAAGGCCTAGTAGATTAAGGGTTGTGGGATCCTTGATTAGTTTGTTTAAAATGTGTAATATCTTACCCTCTTTTTATTTAAGGTCTATAAAAATATACTCCATTTTCTTAAACCAACTACTTAGTGCCTTTATATTTTCAATTAATATAGCCATATCCATATTCAAGTGGAATAAGATGACTGTCTTGAACTCAAGGATATGATTTTTGGTCAAGACCTTCATCAAATCCTTCACTTGGTATCTTGAGGCTTTCCATTAACCAATTTGGCCTATAGCCATTATACTTTGTTTATTTATTGCATCCTACCTTGTTTTGATTGACTTTAAATAATTGAACAAATTAGTCATGGTATCTTCAAATTGCCTGAAGCTATCTTCTTATATAGACAAGATGGATTATTCTTTCTAATTCTTTTTGTACTAAAAGATGCCTTTAATCATTGTTTGCAATTGATTTGACTAAGATGATCCATTTCAAGAGAAATTTCTTTGAATATTGAGTCCTCATCAAGATTTTTTCCTCCAACTAGTGTTAATTTCATAAAAGGTTCCACTTTTGGAAAGTGAATTCCTCTCTATTAACCATGGACTTATTCTTAATCACCCTTTACAAACTAGCAGTTATTGTGTCAAACTTGACACTAATTAAGTATTGGGTCACTGATGGTTGAGGGGTCTCCATATATATCCCACTTGACTCTCCTAAAGCAACCATACTCCTTTCATATTCCTTTTATAAAGCTAAGATCCATGGCTGGACTTTCTCATGAATTGAGATATTGATGACCTTCATCATAGCCCATAGATTTTAAGCACTAGGTATTTTTTGCAACTTACCATAGATGAACAATTTTGGAATGATGGGTCCATAAATCAAGTTCTCTTTACTAAATAGGTTGAGTTCACTCAAAGGGTGGGTTAAATTCACTTTAGGATTTTTAGTCTTTATTGAGATCATTGCCAACTCAACCCTTCTTTCGAGGGATCTATAGGAACTGGGTCCAATATTTATGTCCCATTTTATTCCTTTATCACCTTGATTTCTTCATCTTTAGACTCATATGCTAATTATATAATTTTGAGGGCATATTTAATGGTCTCCCCAGGATCTAAGGCCACAATGTGAATTTCTTTGACTAGTGATCCTTGTTCCTCAACTTGGGTTGAGGATGATGCTATCTCATCAGGCCTCATTTCTATTATCCTTTGCTTAATTTGTGCCTCAATATTAGTACCTACTTGTGATCTATCTAGAGGAGTTTTGGAAAGTGCACTAACTAATAATTGATACTACCTTGGCCCTAATTGCCATATGTCATCACTTCCCTTTTGCTTCCACATCATCCTAGCTTCTAGAATGATGTTGTATTTCTTCAATATCCCCATGACCTCAGAGAATGAAGATTCATTTATGTAAATTGGGTCATAAGGTACAAGCTAGTGCTCATAAGACACATTTGTTCATTTGTCCTTTAATTTTCCTTCAACTATATCTTGGGGATCTAACTGATTTAGCTCATCCAATTATAAATTCAAAGATGTCTTGTGTCTAAATGTTACTTCAACATTTCCCCACTATTTGAATATGGTCCTCCTAATAGTAATTTGGAGGTTGTGGAGGAGCCCTTTCTTCTTAATTATATACAAACCATCTATTCCATTGAATAATTGGTATGTTACCTCCTCCTCATCTAGCTTATTAGGAACATGGATGTGTAACTTGAGGGTTGACCCTGAATTCCTTCAATTTTGATGATGGTGCAATCTAGGTATAGACATATGTATCACATGGACTCAATTGAATTTTTTATTAAGGGGTTGATTCTTTACATTGGACTCCCATTGATGGCCTTAGTAAGGGTAGAATAGACATAATCACATATAAATTAGATGTGGTCCATGTATCTATAGATATGTAACTTGGATTAATACCATGAGATAGCTTGTGTCTTATTAGGTGACAATTCCCTAAGGTTGGGAATCCTGGTTATGAAAATAAGGGCATCTAGAAGGTATGCCATCACGTGTAATTGCTTACTATTTTTCTTAATTACATAAAATTGTGTACTAAAATAGGTGTTGATTACTTCACCAAGAGAAGGGGTGACTTCCTTCTCAATCATGAAATAGAATAAGGGGACCTAGATTTTATCTACATATGTAGGGGTTGAGTTCTAAAATAATCTATTATAATTTTCATGATCATTCTTATTCTAGGTTTAAATTTACCAATGGGGATGTTATTATTGAAGTCAAAAAACACTTGGTTTCAAAAATATAACCATAAGGAAAGGATTCTCTTCAAATCAATATCCTTAGACCATTTATTCATGGTGGTCATGTCTACTTGGGGCTTAGGCAATTTTTAATAATTTTAAAAATCTAAGGGAGAGATGTAAGCAATCTTCTTGAAACTACATTCATGAACACTCATGCCTTTATCTATTTTTCCATCCTTAAAAATATGAGAGAGAATGTCTATATAATGAAGTACCTCATGTTTTTATATATATTAATGGAGACAAATAATTTGAATGGAAATTGTCATAGTATATCCTCATTGTAGACATGTTCTTCTCCTCTTCTCTTGTCATGGGTTACTAGTTCTCAATGGTCCAAAACAAGCTTGACCAATTTTTATACCTAGTATTTAGAGTAGGGAAATAAAACATTGTATCTTTGAAGATTATCCATTCTAAATTCAAGTTAAAATAAAGATCCCCATCTTCCCTTGAAATATGTTTTTGGGCTACCATGGCTATGAATTTCTCTAAGTTTCTCACTAGTGGTCTACAATTAAATTCTAGATTGAATTATCCTTGCACAAATGATAATATGATCCTTAGCTTGATTATAATGAGCACATGGTTAAATTAGGGTTTAAATACATGTTAGGAAAGGTTTTTACAATGCTTAAATGGCTATATCTATTTGGACTTATGGAAGCTTCACGACTTAGATTATGTTTAGATTTTTGTATTTATACCTTTACTTTTCTGATTCCATAAGATATTCTAATCTAACTTGGTGCTTATGTGGCTCCATCTTGGCATCTTTGTGACATGATGATCATTAATATTTAAAATATTATTATTTGTCACTTTTGGACACATTTCAATAATTTATTAGTTCTAGGCCCTTTTAAAATTATGCCTTGTCTTACACTATTGGATCTATTTACTTAGATCAATGTGGTTTGTTGATCTCAATCTGAGGAATCAAACATCATTAGCTATTTTTTTATATCCTATATAGTTATGACACCTAGAACTTCCACATTCAACATGATCTTTATTGAAATGTCAACGTTGATATTACATCATCGAATCATCCTCACCTAGATGAATGTGCTCCATCAATCTTGACTGATTTGATCAGGTTTCTTACTACACTAGAAGTTGATCAAAATGTGTATGTGAGGCCATATACCATCAATATTTGAAATATACTTGAGCTTTAATTTATGGCTTCTAGTTATTCCACTTATCATCTCCTCATTTTTTTAGGGCATTTGAATTTTTAATGTTCATCACTCATCATTAGATCATATCTGGCCAGATCAACATGCTCCATCAAATCTAAAATTTAAGGGTAGAATGCTATTAACTTCTCAATGTTATTTCACTAAAATTATGACACTCATCACCTTATCATTCATTTGGGGGGTCTATTGAATCTTTGACTTGATATGTACCATTAATCAGAATGTGTACACTTAGTCAAGTACCATCAATATTTGGGTACATGTTCAAGATTTAATTATCCATTATAGGCTTTCCACTTGGCATCTTCATAATGGTTTTGAGTTCCTTTGAATCATCATAATTGATCTTGCACTATCAGATCATCTTTGGCTGATCAATCATGCTATGTTAGATCATCTTTTTGTTGTGTACCATTAGATATTTAGTAGGGTTCCCATGATGGTGACACTTGTCACCCTCTCGCTTATTTTTGGGCTATTGTAAAGTCTTGAATTTTCATGCACTATTAGATAAATCTTTCCCAGGTAATTGTGTACTATTGATATTGTAGCCAATACAATAAAAATTAGTCAGGATCAAGGAATATAAGGAACTTAGGTTAAATATTTTTAGACTAAGCTTTTATTCATGTGGATAAACATGATAAAACATTAAGACAAAAATTTAGGCTAAGGTCTAAAACATTATAAAAGGGACCCCATGTTAGGTAGACTATGTGGAGATAAAGAGAACAAAGGGGGGGGCTTAGGACATAAAAGAATAAGTATGAATTTTCATAATAAGGCTTGGTCATGTTGATAAATATGACTAGGCCTTAGGATAAAAACTAAACTAAGTATATGGTTCAATTAATTATTCTCGTGCAAATTTTTCCCACATAAATTTGAATTCAATTCAAAATAGACATCGGTTAAAATATTATACTAGGGTTTTAACATGACTTAAAATAGATTTAATGAATCTTTGACAAACCAAAGGCTAGTAAAATATCAATTTATCATTGAAGCATAAAACCCTAAGCATGTTCATTTCGAAATGAAATTTCATTAAACCTGCAATACATAAACACAAGCAACAATCTTGAGAAACATTATAAGGGGTAAACCATGATCACTTGAAAACATGTCCAATAATCCAAATGGGAACTAGGTGTGGATTATCTTCAAATAAAGATAACATGAAAACATGCTAGTGGTACTCTAACCAAGTGAATTTTTAATTTAAAGGTACAAATTTGTGTAATTTGAAATAAGGGTCCCCATTTTTCATAAATGGGATGTATGTTAACCTCAAAAAATAGTGACTTCTATGGGAAACATATTAATATGTTAGAAGTTAAAGACTCTAGTTTAGACTAATAATTAAGTTACTTATTACACTTTATTAGACAACATTATTAATATCAATTCAAGGTTAAATAAATTATTGCATATGGAAAATTAGGATAAAACATCAAAGCATAGCCATGATGTGACTGTGATTTGATTCCACATACTGATTACCATAGGATTTTACGAATAACTTCTACATTCATGAAATTAACCATTAACATTGACTTGTAGCATATTTGGATGTAACTTGGAGTAATACTATGAGAGAGTTTGTGTCTTATTAGGTGGCCATTCCCTAAGGTTGGGGATCTTAGTTATGTAAATAAGGGCATCTAAAAGGTATGACATCTTGTGGAATTGGTTCTTACTCTTTTACTTAATTATAGAGAACTATCTACTCAAATAGGTGATGATTACATCACCAAGAGGAAGGGTGACTTGCAACCATGAAATAGACTAAGGGGACCCATATTTTATCTACACATGTAGTGGTTGAGTTCTCTCATAAAATTTTCATCATTTTCATGATCATTCTTATTTTAGTTCTAAATTTACCAATGTGGATGTTATTATTAAATTCAAAAAACACTTGGTTTCCAAAATATAGCCATAAGTAAAGGATGATCTTCAAATAATTATCCTTGGCCCAATTATTGATGGTGGTCATTTATACTTGGGGCTTAGGAAATTTTTAATAATTCTTAAAAGCTATGGGAGAGATGTAAGCAATCTTCTTGAAACTACATTGATGAAAAATCATGCCTTTATCTATTTTTCAATCCTTAAAAATAGGAGAGAGAATGTTTATACAATATAGTACCTTGGGTTTTGTTGCAACATAATAGAGACCCATAATTTTAATGGAAACTATATCATAATAAAGCCTCCTTCTAGACACGTTCTTCTCCTCTTCTCTTGTGATGGGTTCCTAGTTCTCAATGGTCCAAAAAAATCTTGATGAATAATTTTCCCCAATGTTCAGAGTGGTAGCATCAAATTTTTTACCTTTGAGGATTCTTCCTCTAGCATTTTAGGTCAAATAAATCTCCAAATATTCCCTTAAAACACCTTTTTGGGCTGCCATGGCTATGAATTTCTCTATATTGCTTACTAGTGGTTTATAATTCAATTCTAGATCAAATTATCCTTATACAAATGATAATCCAATCCTCCTTAGATTGATTATAATGATCATAGGGTAAAATTAGTGTTTCCATACTTGTTAGGGATTTCCTAAATATTTTTATAGTACATTAATGGTGGCATCTATTTGAACTTATATGATCTTAGTGACTTAGATTTTCTTTAGATATTTATATTTATACCTTTACTTTTTTGAGCCCACAAGATCGTTTAATATGACTTGGCACTTATGTGGCACTATCTTGGTATCTCTATGGCTTACTAATCATTAATATTTAATATATGACCCTCATCATACACCATTAGGTCTTGTTTAGTCAGATTAAGATTCTCTATTAGATATCAATCCAAAGGGTGGGATGCCATTGGATACTCAATGTTTTTTCACTAGAATTATGACACTTATCACCTTTTCATTCATCTAAGGCTCCATTTAAGCTTTAAGTTGACACGTACCATAGATCAAAATGTGTATGCTTAGTCAGATACCATCAATTTTTAGGGCATGTTTGACCTTTTATTATCTATGGTAGACTTAAAACTTGGCATCTCCACCTTGGTTCTAAGTTCCTTTGAATCATGAACATAGATCTTACACCATCAGATCATCTTTGGTTGATCAATCATGCTCTGTTAGATCATATTTTGATATGTACCATTGAATATTTGATAGTTTTTCTATGATGGTGACACTTATCACCCTTTCACTTATTTTGGGGATCCATTGAAGTATTAAATTTTCATTCATCATTAGATAAATCTTGCCCAAGTAAATGTGTATCATTGCTCATATGGCTAATAAAAGAAAACTAAGTCAAACTTGAGGAATATAAGGAACTTAGGATAAAATGTTTTAGACTAAGGTTTTATTTTCATGGATAAATAGGATAAAACCTTAGGATAATTTTTTAGGCTAAGCTTTAAAACATTATAAAAGGGACAACACATTAGTTAGATTATGTGAAGATAAAAGGAACAAAGGGGGCTGGGGACATAAAGAACCAAGTATGAGTTTTTATACTAAGGTGTGGTCATGTTGATAAACATGACTAAGCCTTAGGATAACAACTAAACTAAGTCTATGGTTAAATTTATTATTCCCATGCAAATTGATCTTACGTAAATTTGAATTCAATTCAAAAATGGACCTCAGTTAAAATATTAGACTCAGGTTTTAACATGACTTAAAATAGATTGAATTAATCTTTGAAAAACCAAAAGGTAGTAAAAGATCAATTTATCATTGAAGTAAAAAACCCTAATCATGTTCATTTCTAGATGAAATTCTATTGAACCTGTAATACAAAAACATGAGTAACAATCATTAGCAACATTATAAGGGGTAAAACCATGATCACTTAAAAACATATCAATTAATCCAAACAATAAGTAGGTGTGGATGATATTAAAATAAAAATAATGTGAAAATATGTTAGTGGTACTCTAACCAAGTGAATTTTTCATTTTAAGGTACAAATTTAAATAATTGAAACAAAAGTTCCTATTTTTTAGAAATGGGGGGTATGTTGACCTCAACTCAATCTATCATTAATCTCGCCCTTATCCAAGGTGATTTACAAGATGTTTTGGTGGTATGTAATGATGACAAAGACAAATTAGCTCTAGGATACATAACCTATCAATGCATCCACAAGACAAGATCCATATCTCATAAGAAATTATGAAAACTTAAGTTTGTTCCTCAGGTAGAATGGTGGATAAGAAAATATTTAATATCTCTTAAATATTCTTCTCTTCTTTAAATAATGGTGAAATTATGTTTTATATATAGGTGGATTTAACCTTAATCCCTTCAAAAAACTTTAGTCAATAGGGTCGAACTAGTTGACCTAGCACAATTATGGATAATAATTCACTAGGTCATGGGCTAGGTTAGCTAAGAGATGACCTAGAACCTAAATTAATTTCACCCAAAAATGTACAAGGTTGATCCAATTAAACTATTATAATAAACTATAAAAATGGGTTTAAGGTAAGGAAAAGAGGGATGCAAAGTAGGAAAAGACTGGGTGAGTGTGCAATAGAGAAGAACAATCTTAGGGATAAGGTTTTTAGGAGATAAGTGTGTAGATAACAAGTGACAAAAGGGAAAATAATCTTGAGAAACATCAATGGTCTGCCCACGCCTTTCCTGGTGCACCCCATTAGGGTGTGTACTTAGATAGATTGAGACTCAATGGGTTCTTGTAATATAAAGAGCATGAGTAAGTGATAAAAGTTTTAAAATATTATGTGTATACAATATCCATCACAAGTCTCTCCTAATCATGATACATAGGCTTGAGTATGAGATTTAGGCATATAAGGCCTAATTAGATCTTTTGATCTCATAATCATCACTACTCACCTTTAATAACCTTAGAGAGTCATGTGAAATTACTTCATTATCTTCCACAAACCTCTTTGTCTTCATGAATTCTCTATTCAATGTCATTTTCCATGTTTTTTACTATGTTCATTGAAGTCCATGGGGAAAGTCTATATAATTAGGCCTATGAGTGATATCTTGAGATTTAAGAGAGCATGGCCTCTAAAATTTCATTTTAACTATCTTATTAAGATTAATAAATATTTTATCTCCATTTAGGTACCTACAAAGATCATTTTTTGACCATCTTCATATATTTTTACATCAAAAATTAATGTTTTTAAGATTGCACCTTGTCAAAAGACCATTTCACTATAGGCTATCTTAATGAATCCATCCTTAAATATGGATGCATATGATTTATTTAAAGGTAAAATGTGTATCATTTCCTATATATAAATTTTATAACCCTTAAATATGAATAATCTTAGTTACCAAACCAAAATGTACTTCCTAACTACTAGTACGCTAAAAAATAAACATAGGTAACTACTTTGATTCCACTAATATCTTATAAGAGTAATTTAACTAGTAAATATTTGATAAAATAAGTCTTATTTAACCCTAAAACCACTCCACCATTACCATTTTCCTTCATTGAATTCCAAAGTAAAGAAATAGAGGTAAACTTGGACACTGTCTAGATGAATAGGACATAGTGACCCCCTTAAACTCTTGGAAATTATTAATAAATATGTGGAAATGAATCTAAAAAAAATATTAAAAAAAATTATTTCATTATGTTCCATATGATTTTCCAATATATTTTAACCTGACGTACTCTCTTCTAGTCATACCAAGCAAAAATGATTGACCTTCTTTGAGCTGCTAAAAGCATCAATAGGAGAGATAAATAGGTTTTCTTAATTTTATAACCTATAACTCCTTAAAATTAATGGATTTTACATTAGAGAGGATGGATGAAGTATTTTATTTACTTTAAATTTAACTATCCCTTGGAACCTTGTACGGATGCTTCAAAAGATCCCTTTTTAGTACTAAAATTTCCATAATCACTTAATAAAATTAAATGAAAAGTTGAAAAAGGTATTCATAGGACCTAAAAATGTTTGTATATATGTGATATTATGTGTTCCAACATTGTTCTTATGTTTTCCTACCATTACCTTGTAATATATTCTTTGAAATCCATAAAATAATCAAGAAATTGTCATAAATGGGTTATGATGTTATCAAAGAGTTTCACAAACCAATATTATCAATTTTAAGAGTATGGAATGACCTCGAAATATTCTATATAATCTATCAAGAAAATTCAACCCCTTTTTTTCACTTGGACCAATCTTGAAATAGGTTCTAAAGTGACTAGATAAGCATAAATCTATGATGAACATAACCTTAAACATATCAAATCTACCTTAAAATATGATAATAAAGATTTCAATAGACCACTCCAAGGACATTATAAGACAAACATAGTGATAAACATGGTAAAAAAGCATGAGAAGAAACTTTTTCAAAATATAGGGGTGACAGCTTGATCTAGGAGGTCAAACTTGTCAACAATATTGATAATATATACATGTTTATTAGTGTATTTATGAGTTGATCAATAATATCATACTCTTTAATATAATTGATTGACATCATGGGAGGTAGTTGGGGATGAGGAAGGATATTTTGACTACATTTCACCCTACCTCTTCATGTTGTGAAAACATGGACCTTAGAACCTAATATAAGTATAATATAAATAATAGGAGAGGGATGATATCCATCAATATATTGAGGTATAGGGGAATTTATGAAATGAGTAATATTTATGAGTCATACATTTTTTTTATGTCTAACAATAACCATAAATATCTCAGGTTGAATATTTAAGATATTTGTGGTACAATGATGTAATTTTTTTCAAGTAATTTAATTCTTAGTTTCATTATCAATAATTTGATTCTAATTAATTATATGATTGTGAAAGATGCTACATATTTTATAACAAAAATATCTAATTATATCATCATAAATTAAATAAGAAAATATAAAATATATAAGTCCATTAATGCCATGATTTAATTTGATAAAGAGAATTCAAATATCATGTCTATAAATTAGAGACAAATAAATAAATTTAAAGCCCTGGGATAAATAGAAGGAAACCATAAGGAATAAAGGGTTTATTATGCTCAAGACAAGGATCAAGTTCACCAATATGTTTTATCTATTTTTGGATTAATGTAACCCTAATATGATAAAAATAATGATAAATTAGATGGATTAAGATGTAAAATAAATAAATAAATATGAGTGCAACTAAAAACAAATATTAGTTTATAATTTATATAAAATACTAAAAGAATAAATTATCTAGATTTTTTCAGGTGTGTACATTTGCAACAATGTATAGTCATCAATTGAAGTTTTGAATGAGCATGTGAATGATTTTATCTAAAAATAATGAGTTTGCATGAGCGTCAAAAAATTCATGCTTCCTAGATGCCTAAAGAGTGTGAAACTATGTGTTATGGTGCATAAATATCCTGCATGCTTACATTGATATATGATAGTTCATATTGATGCACCTACATCTACTAAGGCCTCTTGAAGATGAAAAATTATTTGATCCCATGTGATAGCTTTATTAGCATTATCGTTGATTAGAAACCTATATATGAAATATAATAATAAATTAAAATAGGAAAAATAGGTGAAAGTGAAGGGTTGATATGACCCAAGCCACCATTTATGGATAATTAATGCCTACATATCCAATACTCTGAAAAACAAAGCTAAATTAAATGTTCGTTTCCCACTAGTTCAACATATGCAATCCTATATAATATTGGCATGTAGTGAAATACGATGTATATCTTTGAAAACTTAAAAACTTATGATTTAAACTTACATGGGTATTTATAAATAGCTCAATGCTTTCTCCTTTGAGAGCTTCAAGATTTGGAAACTTTGGGATATTTCCTCTAAATATATACAATGATTTATAGTGATACATAAGGTTATAGATATCAGTAGGATTAGGCTTGATATGTTTTTATAGATATCTCTTTGAATGATTTAATTTTAAATGACATGTTAAATGTATGAGTTATCCCATATGAATAATTTAATATTTTTAAAATAGTCATTAAAGTGTGCATGGATAAAACCTTAGTAGATAAGTATCTAGTGGGAAAATTGTCTGAAGAAGTGCAAACTTGTCCAAATAATAGGAAAAATGATATGAGAGTAGGAGATAGTTTATGAATGATAGTTGACTATTCAATCATGTAAAATGTAAATCATGTGTAACAATAACATTTTTTTTCAAGGTTGAGCCCATATATGGATGAATGTATAAGGAGTGATGTCAATAAGAGTCATATGCATGTGCATAAGTCAAGTATGTTTTATATTGGTAAAAATACACTCTATCAAGTGTATAATAACATATTTGATGTTTAAAATACCATTGACCATCTTGCATATTTCCTTGTTAAATACAACCTAAAGACCCTTATCATTCATATTTATTACATGAAATATGTTTTTTTCCAAATACAAAATGTGTAGAACACCAAGGAGAGTTTTAACCCTTTTGTATTTGAACATCAAATTGAATCTCCCTTAACCAATGATATAATAGTTTGAGTTGTATCATAAAAATACACCACTTATCTTTTCATATTCAAAAAATCACTTACTATGGTGAATCATATGAAACGAGGAACTTTATTAAATAAACCATGCATCATGACATGAATATACTACAAATAATAAACCCCATGAGACTTTACTATAGGAATTAATTTTTGAAAAATGGATATTTTAGATGAATTACCCTTTTCATCATTTTTAGTTCCAAAATATTTCTTAAAATTCCCCATTTTAAAATAGTTCCAAATTTTCCTATTATATTTTATTGTAATTTTATATTTACTTCTAGACATTGATTGTTATGAACTCTTTTTATTTCTCACTTGAGAGAGACCTATCACAAATAATGAATCTTTAATTTTGAAATCCTCAATGTATTTTCACCTCATTTCTTCTGTTAATAAGTCTTATATTACATCCTCAACTTTTAATTTTAATGTAGTATTATCTATTTCCATAACTAAATTATCCCAAGGGTTAGATAAACAATAAATAAGATTAATGCACTTATTTTTGTTATGTATTTTAATTTCAATAGAAAATAACTCAACTACCAAAATATATAAGACATTATAATGGTTTGACATAGAGTCATTATAATTCATTCTAAATTAATAAATTATTTTAGATAAAGAGTGTAAACACAATAATTTTCAATTTTAGCATTTGACAACACTTTTTCTTGTAGCAACTTATTGATAATGTCAACGAGTGTATGCATTAAAGGGTGAAATGGGAAAGGGGTGGATAACCTTGTGGTGTTTTGAGAGAGACTTGTGGTGGATAACCTTGTGGATAACCATGAATTAATAGATTTAGATAATTATCAAAACACATGAAAATATTAAATTTGTCATAGGCCACTTTGAGGGGGAAACCTCCTTTGAGCAAGCTCAATATAATAAATTAATGGATGCCTTCCTTTACCTCAACACTTAATTATATACTAAGTATTATATAAGTAACTATTACTTCCCCTAAATGTCAAATAAAAGAAAATGCTCATGGGATGACTTAAAAAGAATATGCATCCATAAAAACTATTATAATAAAAAAAATATAAAAGGGGTATCATAGGTTCCTAACATCCCCTACTTCTTAGAAAAAGATGTATCCTCAAATCTTCAGATGTGGGAATTGATGTTGAACCTAAAATAGTGGTTCCCATGTTGCATCCTCTAGTTTCATTCCATGCCACTAAATTAAAACATTTATGATGGATTAGGAGAGAATTTGGAAAGTGTGTCTATCTAGTTTTGCCTCTAGCTCAAGAAGCATGGACCTATCATAATAAAGTTATGGTAAAATAGTTTATACTCTGATGTTTGTGCCAAGAACTTTCTTCAGACAAGAGACATGAAATACTAGGTGAACTCAAGAATAAGGTGGTATATCGAACTTATAAAAAATGGATCCAATCTTCCAGAGAATCTTATGGGCCCCATATACCTTAGGATCCATCTTATGATTCCCTTTGAGTTTTATGTAGGATTTTTTGTAGGGATAAATGTGAAGAAAAATCATATCACCTACTTAAAAAGTATTCTTAAAATAATGTTGATCAACCTATTATTTCATTTGATTGTGTCATATGAATATTTTCTAATAGGGTGTTAAGTATCTAATCTTAGGTGTAGAGAATCATGTTGACTACTTTAAAATATTAACTAATGGGGTGTACGGTAAGAAAAATGGTGGTGATTAACCATAGATTGATTCATATAGAGTCATTTTCATTAAAGTGTGGTAGTAGGTATTGTACCACCATTTAGGGAGAGGGAGCGACTTGATCCACTGATGTTGTTGTTATGAGGTGAAGCAACAAAGAAAATTTTTCAAGCATTTGTTGACAATTTTAGTCTACTCATCCATTTAGGGATGATACCTAGAACTCATCTTTAGTTAGGTACTAGTGTGGTGAAATCCTTTTTTCCAAAAATGGCCAGTGAAAGTTGTATCACAATATGAGACAATGGATGAAGGAATGCCATGAAGATGGAAAATTTGGCCCAAACAAATTTGTGTGACTATGGAGGTGGTATAAGGATGGCTGAGGGCATAAAAATGACTATATTTGGAGAGGTGATAAACCACAACCAAGATCATTATTTTCCCTTCATATTTAGGGAGCCTCTCAATAAAATCCATAAAAACATTGGTCCAAATCCTTGTATGGATGAGCAAGGGTTTGAGTAACTCAAGGATGATTATTGTTTCACCGTTGTTGTATTGATACGTATCACATTCAACCACCATCTATTGAATTACCTTTTTCATCCCCTTTTAAAAGAAGTTATGTCAAGCCCCCTCATAGTTTCTAAGGAACCATGAGTGCCATATTGATGGATAATCATAGAGTTTATATAATATAGCTTGCTAAAGATCTGTGCTTTGGGGAAACACCAAAAAACCCTTATATCACAAAGAAGCACCATCCAAAGAATAATGTGATACAATAAAAGGGTTAGTGGAAAACTATTAAATGATTTGAGATAATGAGGATTTATTAAAATAACCATATTGTATAGTGTCAAACCAATTTGAATAGGCATATAAATAGATGAAAGGGAGGCTTAGTCCATAAATGTGCGAGATAGAGCATCAGCCACAATATTGTCCTTACCCTTATTTTAAGTGATCTGATAGTCATAACCCATGAGTTTACTAACCCATTTCTATTGTGATGGGGTGGAGAACCATTGTTCTAGGAAATATTTGACTTTGGTGATCAATTTTGATGTAAAAATGATTCCATGGTAGGTATGGTTGCCACTTCTTTACTAAATGTAAAATAACCATCATTTGCTTCTCATAAGTAGAGAGAAATAAATTATTACCAATAAGTGATTTATTGGTGAATGTAATGGGGTATCCATATTAGAGTATAACAACACCAATTACATTTCCACATGCATCACTCTCTATAGTGAAGGTCTTGAAAAAATATGGAATAACTAGAAAAGATGTAAAACACATAGCTTGTTTCAATTTTGCAAATGTACAAAAGCATCATTTTTAAAAATAGCTATCAATAGAGATATAATATTCCCATAATAATTAACAAAATTTCAATAGTATCTAGTCAATCCTAAAAACCATAGAGGCTCTTGAGTGTTTGAGGATGAGGATAATTTGTTACGGTAGCTATTATTTTAGGATTTACTTAAACCCCTTGGAATGAAATAATATACCTAAGATACTCCACTTCATCCTAGCCAAAAGCACATTTGGAATATTTTTCACAAAGATGATGTTCAAAGAGAAGTTTTAGTGTAATCTCTAGATGTTGGATATGCTCAAACCATGTTTTACTATAGATGAGGATATCATCAAAGAAGACCAAAATGAATTTACATAGGTAAGGATAGAATATTTTATTCATCAGTGCCTAAAATGTTGAAGAATCATTAGTGAGGCCAAAAGGCATGACCAAAAAATCATAGTAGCCATCATGAATTCAAAAAAATGTCTTAGGGATATCATCCTCATGAAGCCAGATCTAGTGAAATCCAGAGCTGAGATCTAACTTGGATAAAAAATGAGTGCCATGAAACTCATCAATAAGCTCATCAATAATAGGGATCAAGAACTTATCCTTGATTTTGATATGATTAAGTGCATTGAATTCAATGCAGAGGCACCATGACCCATATTTTTTCTAAACAAGGAGAATTGGGGAAGAATATGGGCTACTATAGGGTTAAATATTACCTTGCTTTAGTAAATCTTGAATGAGCATCTAAATATTAATCTTTTATTAAAATGGGTAATAGTAGGGATGGATATTGGGAGGAATAATTCCATGAAGGAGATGAATTTGATGGTCTTGTGGCCATGAAGGTGGAAATCCCATGGGTTGTGTAAAGACACCTACATGCCTATGTAGAATGGTTTATAGATTAGAATGACTACTGGAGACTATTGATGGTTGTACTTGAATAGAATAGAGATGGGCAATGATGCCATGTGAATTATTATTTAGAAGATTTTCCATGAAATATGAACTTATGATGTTGAGAGACCCTAGTTGTAAGCCTTTTAATGTGTGTTTTTGACCATTGTCTAAAAATTGCATCTAAAGTTTAGAAAAATCCCATAAGATGGGTCCAAGTCTGCATAACCATTAGGCTCCCAAAACAACATCACATCCACCTAAATGTAAGGAAAACATGTCAAAGTTCAAGTTATAATCTCCAATGTAGATATGCACATTTTGATACTTCCCTTTCTAAGGTAAGGTGCCCCCATCAACAATTATGACTGGAAATTTAAAGTGAGGATATGCAAAACAATAAGCCTATTTGGTGATTCAAGGGTCAATGAAGTTATGAGTGCTACAAGAATCAATGAGTATTATGAGAGGGAATTTATTGAAGTAACCACTGACTTACATGGTTTGTGGGGTGGTTACTCCTGCTAAGGCATGGAGAGATATCTCTAGTTGATCTTCCTAAGAAGCAAGTTCCATAATCAACTGATCTTCTTCTGAATCATCTATTATATCCTAAACATCTTCCCAACCTTTAGTTTTGGGGGAAGACTCCAAATCTAATAGGTAGAGATTTTGCTCAACACATCAATGTCCCTGAGTGAATTTATAATCATAGTTATAACATAGTCATTTTTGTTTATGGGCTTGCATATCCACTTTAGTCAAATGTCTGATAGGAATGGTTCTAGGGTCTAGCATTGTTTGAGATCATTATGGAGCTATATTTTTGAATAGAGCAAAATTGTATTTCAATCTCTACTGAGTTGTGATCTTATTCTCTACCAACTTAGCCAACCCTAAGGCTTCCATCATCATGTTGGTCTAGAATATTTTGACCTCAGATTGAATTAAATCCTTTAGTTTACTAACAAAGCAATTCCTGAAGAATTAATTTGATAATCCCTCTACTTGATTGACTATATTTTCAATTTTTTTTGATATTTTCTCATGTTTCCTATTTGGCAAAATATAGTGTGTGCTCTAGTGAAGTCATCAAAAGTACTAGGGCCAAATTGTTACAATGTGATGGTGCAAAAAATCAGTCTATATGGGCTTGTCATGAGCCTTAGTATACCAATGATACAATTGAAAGGATCCATGTTCCAAGTGAATAGATGTAAGTGGGACCTTGTTGGCATCAAAATTATTATGCAGACTAAAAGATTGTTCTACCTAATAGATCCATCCAATTAGATTTGCATCATTAAATCAAGGAAAATTAAGCTTTGGCCCATGAAAAGTGCTAGAAAAAGAAAACCCAGTGTCTAAAAAAGACTCTAGATGCTATCTGTTATTCATGGTGGTATGTTGAAGACTGAGGTTGAGATTTTTTTCATCAAGATCTTTGATGTGAGTCTTGAGGGTAGCAATTTCATCCTCCATGTTTTTTTTATCATGTTTGGGTTACTACCATGACTATAATATGATTTTTTTTGGAAATGGGTAGGAAAACTAGAGTTAAGACATGTTTAGTAAAGGATTTTTTTAATTTGGGCTAAATCGGAAGGGGTAAAGGTACATTTACTAGTTTTTTACATAGGGGATGTATGATTGATGAAAATGATGGAAATTTTAGGAGTGAAAATGGAAAAACTAGAAAATTTATTATAGAGGGGTAAAGGAGTAGAAAAGGGAGATGAACACTATGGAAAAATTTCAAGGCAAATGGACAAAAACAAAAGAATCTATGGAAAAACATGAAGAAAGGGAAAATTGCAATTTGTGGGAATTAGGAGTGGAATTGGGATATATGACCTCAATGAAGAAAATGTGGGGAATGGAGTTTTAGGTGTTTAGATAATATTTGAGGATCAATGGGGATACAAAGGAAAAGATATGATAAAAATATAAAAAATATTTTTTTTCCTGATCTCTTATTTTCTATCTAGTGGTAAGACTTCTGAAATTTTAATGATACTCTATGAATGGTTATAGATTCTAGTTCTTGTCAAATATATACCTACAAGTCCTCTGATAGTTTGTAGATACTTTACTAATTGATTCTTTGAGTCTACTAGAAATATTTTTAAACTGATAGAAATGGGCCCCAAGTTTCAATGGTTACATAAGGGTTTAAAGATATCACTCTGACCACCAATGCCATCTAAGCAAGTATCGCTCTCCAAAAAATTTCTATCTATGGAGTTATCTCTCATCGATAGCTCTTGGTTTTCCTCATGGATGGGAACTACTCAATCGATAAGGGGTGATTGCCCATTTTGATGGTAGATCCTCTTAGTGGGCCAACTACTTTGGGGCTCCTATAGTACTCCTCATGATATATTTTAGGGATTTCACCTAAGCACTTCCCATAGTTATGCAGTTAGGTATTTACCCTAATCCAAAATAGATTATAGATAATTAATTAAATGAGTTATGAAGTAGAATAGAGTTCATATTTTTTAAAAAAATTACTGAAATGATGTATGAAATATAACAGAGTTAAGACTTTTTAAAGGAAAAAAATTTTGGCCCTAAAAAGTGATCCAATACCAAATGATAGAATCCTCCTATAATAATTAATAAAAATCAATGAAATAACAATAATTAACATCATGAATTAATAGATTTAGATAATTAGCATAACACTTGAAAATATTGAATTGATTGTAGGCCACTTTGAGGGGGAAACCTCCTTTGAGCAAGCTCAATACAATAAATTCATGAATGCCTTTCTTGGCCTCAAAAATTAATTATATACTAAGTCTAATATAAGCAAATAATACTTCCCCTAAATTTGGGATAAAATAAAATGTTCATGGGATGACTTACAAAGCATATGCATCCATAGCAACCATTACACTAACAAAATAAAGAGAAGGGGTATCACGGTTTCCTAACAAAGTATTCAAGATTAACTAGGAGAAAATTTGTTTGTATAGAACTTTTTTACACTATTTAAAGTATTAAAATTCACAAAATATCATGCCAATCTACATTTGAGTCAAGTTGGAGATTGAGGCTGGATCGGTCCACCTCAAGATAAGTATTTCTAACCCTGTACTCTTTCATTTTATTTACTTAGTAGATAGATTTTAATTGTTTCTTAGTGAATGAGTTTGTGTGTATCTTTGTAGCTAATTTTGGTGTGGCTATATGATTACTTAGACTTTTAATATTCTATTTTAGGTTGCCTAGACCCCCATTTTTTGACCATGGCACCTTACAAATTATAACCATTCTAACCCTCTCCCCTTTAGTTTAGTGTAATTTAGTATCACACTTAAAACCATTTATTTTAATTGAATAACTACCAAATTTTATTATTGGTAATATTATAATTTTATATAGGTATAACTAGAGGTATTCCCTTATGCCATAGGCTTAGGATTTATATCCTTTCATATTAGTATTTGAAACATAGGAAACCATCTACTACATCTATGTATGTCATTAGTCATTACCCAAATTAACTATCATGAGATCTATTTGATCATCCTTATCTGAGTCTAATTCTATTGACATAGGATGGTTTAAGTTAATCCTAATCTATGTATACAAAGAGTTTGTTCACTTGAGACTATGTTTGATATAAAGTCTACAACTTTTCCCATAGTTCCTAAAATGTTTTATCTATTAATGCATTTAGAAATATTAAATTTGATATTATTATTATTATCATCATCATCATCATCATCATCATCATCATCATCATCATCATCATCACAATATTATACCTTCATACCGTAGGTTGAGTTTGTGATATATTAAGTCAATGATCTCTATCCACAAGAAGATATTCCATTTTGAGCTTCCAAAACTCAAAATATTGATCATTAATTTTTTTATCTCTATCTTTATGCTTCATGTCATTTTCATTCAAACAAATATTATCACATGTATATATCCCACTTAATAAATATTTTATCATAGTTAAAAGAAACCATAACTCCACAAAAAGTTAAAACATAGTTTTGGTAATGAATGTATAGAAATAGGTGATAAAATACTACAAGCTAAGTAATACTAAGAAAATATTTAAGATAAAAACTGAATATGAAAATGGCATATAAAGATTAAAAAATATGAAATATTTCACTTGAGAAACCCAAAGTGACTAAGTATCATGGGCTTCATTTGACCATTATTTCCTAAATTTGAGTTTATTAAGATATGATGGTTGTAGGTTAATCCTATCACATGCCTACATTATATTGGACCTAACATAAATATTAATTTTCACATATTTGGATTACCTTCACATTTAAAATTTTCATTTCTTATATTTAGATTCATCTTCTTCCTTTTTTTAAATTTTTTTTTTTTCAATTGAATGTATCTTTTATAGCCTAATTGTATTTCCGAACTTGATACCTTTATATGTAAGCTTATGAATGGTATTACCCAACATAATTTCATTTTTTGTGTTTCCATACTATATCAACCAATTTGATACAACTATATGTATTTTCTAATTGTATCATATAGGATAATGTAGTTCATTTTTATCAACCATCACTAGCATTGATTTTCTTGCAAAATTGTATCAGCTAACATGATATATTTTTTTGTTTCAATTGACTACATCTGTTAGGACAATATAGTCTATTTTTATATTGGTCTATATTGTATGTTTTCACTAAATAACCAAATAATATCACCACGATTTCATCATTTAAGCTTCCAATTAGTCAAGAAAAATACATTATCAAATATTTAGATCTGAACATGACTTATATCATTATTTTAGATGGAAGTATTGAACTACTTCCCCAAAGTCTTGACACATATACCATGGCCAAATATTCCTTAGTGGATCCTCCCAGTCCTAGACTAATTTATGAATCATTCAACCTAAATTTTGTGTCATTAATGTGAACACAATGTAACATGGTCAAGGTCACTCACACTAGTCCTCCTCCAACAAAAAATTACAACACTTCAAATTAAAATACACTTCTATTTACAACATAAGAAATTTTAAAAATGGTCCAAAAAATGACCTTTTTAGAAACCTTTATTAGCAATCAAATGATCCAAATGCAAAATCACATCAAAATATCTAGTCAACCTCTTAAAGTTATCATGACTCAACCAAACCATCTTATATTTTCTCTCATGGATATGGATCCTCATGATATTATTCAAATTTATGATGATACTTATATTAAGAGTGAATATGGTCCTCACCTTGATTAATATCCTAATGATATCACATTTTACACTTCTAAAATTGGTGAAGATCAACATTATGATCTCCCTTACACTTATAATTATTACCTATCATGATAACAAATCTTCCCATAAATGATCTATCTTATGATTTTTCCATATTTATCACTCCTAAATATAAATAAAGTAATAATTAGCATGGTTACTTTGATGTCTATCCACCCTCTATTATAACCTTAGAAGGTTAAAAGGATGAGTCATCAAACCTACACTCACATTAAACCAACTTTATATAACTCATTAGCTTATGAGAAACACCTATTTCAAATGCTTAAAAACTTATGCATTATAGGTTATTATATTATTGGGATTGCATACATCTTCATAGATATATTAATTATTTGTATCTAGTAAAATAACTTATGTTAGATTGTATCAACCAACCTTTAGTTGTTTAGTTTTAGACACCTCTAGTCAACTGCATTGACCATGATATATAATGTGTTAATAAAATTATTTTTCATTTAGACTATTATATCGGCCATGACACAAAATATCATGATATAATTATTTCACCAATATACAACTACGTCATTCATGACACAAAATGTGTAGATATAATTATTTTTCATCTAAACAACTACATCAATGATGACCTAAAATATGTCAATACAAACATTTTTCATTTAGACAATTATATTGGCCATGACACAGAAAGTGTTGATAGATTTATTTTACCTAAAAATAACTAAATTAGCCTTGACACATAATGTGATGATATAGTTATTTTTCATCTAGGAAACTACATTGGCCATGACATAATATCTGTTGATACAATTATTTTTCATCTAGCCAACTGCATTGGCCATGACCTAAAATGTGCCAATATAATTTAATTTATTTAATTATAATGCTTTGACTTGGTTAATAAAGTATATTTCAGTCATATCTCACTAGAAACTTCTATTCCATTAGATTGAATTAAATTGGTCTATACAATCCATTGCAGTCATATATTACTATAAAACCTTATCAACCTGACCAATGTAATCTAGTTTAGTCTTCATCAAAAATTGTTAACTCAAAAGATATAGTTCATTTGAATATTTTTTATCATAATTTATCGACTTGACTAATAAAGTAAATTTTAATTATATTCATAGAGATTGTATTGGATTAGATGATATCATTCATCACAATTTTCTCACCTCCCAATGATCTTGATATTGACATAGATACGACATTTCCTACTGTAAGACCCATTCACACATATTTTGACATCACTGCTAGAATATTTGATCTTAAGGTTAACTCTTATTCACTTATATCCCATATATTGGGTCATATTGTGATGTCAATCTTATTATTGTCACACATGTTGGGGAATGTTGTGTTGACCATTATTGTCTTACTAGAAATCTTGGGGCACCTTATTCAACCCATATTTAAGACATTTGGACATCTTGTGATGTTTATCCTTGATTTTATGCATATTTTTGAGGAATATTATGATTCCCATCATCATTACCTTGGATTATTAATATATCATAAATACCATTTGGTATAAATTAGAAACCTTTCAATTATTACAAACAAAAAATTCAACTTCAATAAACATTATGAGACACATACACTCACATTTCCCATTATGAGATAATTATTTACTTTTCCCCTCCTTTGGGATGACTAATACTTTCATTAGTGCTTGTGGAAGATCCTTTTTAGGTTAATATGGCTTCTCTAGTGACATGGTTATCATAGCTTAACATCTTCATTTTCTATGTGTTTTCCTCACTCCTTAGGAACATTTATAAGCATATTTCTCATTATATCACTTTTATTACATGAATAGATCTTCCATGATCCCCATTTATCCACTATTTATTTTCACTTTAGGTATATGTAGGTAAATTTTGAGCTTACACACTTACATGCTAAGAAAATCTAGGAGTCTTTAGGCACCGTGGATTTTAGCTTCTCCATTATAGTGGCCAAGAATAATATATATTGTGTTAGATACCTATTTAATTCATTTTCCCCCTAAATCTATATGGAAGATGAAAAATAAATAAAAGCCAAAAATGTTAAAATCCATATCATAAGAAAATACAAATGTTAAAAGGAAAATAATATCTTAAAATTCAAATCACACCAAAATACATGATATTGTTTGGCACATATACTATATTAAAGTTTAAAATACATCATTGGCCTCATGATATAGTTCAGGTCCATTGGGGTGTGGTAGGCCTATCAACTAGGGTGGGAGTTCTCTTATATATTACACCATTATATATTCATAGATTTTAGTGCCACTATCTTATCACACAAGTAACCAATATTCATAGTATATAAATGAATCTATAAGTAACCCTAAGGAGTGGGGAACACATTGTGGGAAAATAAGAACATTTTAATTTTCATGCATATATCCTTCATGATATGATCTATGCACTTTATTTGTTAGTTGAAGATTTTTATTCATTAGTCCAAGTGACCTAGGTCCTTGATTTTAATATTTATTATCATTTCCCACTTGTAGATCATGTCTCATTTCTATTT
This sequence comes from Torreya grandis, assembly GCA_037957365.1. Lineage (NCBI taxonomy): Eukaryota > Viridiplantae > Streptophyta > Pinopsida > Cupressales > Taxaceae > Torreya > Torreya grandis. Next base: position 2,310,117 of record JARHVA010002160.1, on the reverse strand, counting down.
AGTATTCCCACAATACCCATGTGGTTCCTTAAATTCATTTTTCAAAAAATATTTTTCAATTTTATCATTTACTGATGCTTTCTATTTTAATGACTTATTGAGAACCAATCTCACTTAGTGCACACCTTAAAGGGTGCACTAGGAAAGGGGTGGGAAAGATTATGGTGATTTATTAGAGATGTTTATATCTATGTCATGAGCATATGATTTTTTATCATAATCCCATCTTCTTCAAGTTATCTTACCATTTTGCTCCTTCCGTCCTATCCTCATGTAGTCATGTTAGTTTTAATATATCCTATGTAAATGGCTAGTGTGATACCATATGTTTAGTAGCTCTTTACGTCATGTACTATATCAACTAACTCGATGTAAATTTTAGCTTATTTTTTTACATATGTATTATATCAACCTAAACAATACCATTATGTATTAGTTGATAAATTTTGACTATATCAACCTAGTTGATACCATTAGCATATTGTTTAATATTTGTTTTTGGTATTGGATCAATATATATAGGTCCATATTTTATTTTAAACAATGATATTCATTATATTTTCTCTTATTTCACTTGCAATTTTTCCCTAAATCACATTTGGAGGAACTAGAGGTGGAAACTTATCTTGAATATGCTTGTCTTGTGGAAGTCATGGATATTCATTAGGAGGAAATTTATTTTTATAGAAAATATTAGCCACCTATTAAATATTTAAAACCACAACATATATTTCAAATATAAATTTTATCCAAGGGGGATATTGAGGCTTGAAGGTTCCATCCAAGGTAAATATTTCTAATCGTATACTTTATCCTTATATTTACATATGATATATATATATATATATATATATATATATATATATATATATATATGTATCTATATATATATATATATGTATATATATATATATATACATATATACATATATATATATACATATATATATATACATATATACATATATATATATATATATATACATACATACATACATATATATATATATATACATACATACATACATACATATATATATATATATACATATATATATATACATATAATTACTTAGTTAATGAAAGTGTGTATCCTTGTTTAAGTTCTCTCTACACCTAATAATTATGTGGCTATAGGATTAATTATAATTTCCATATTCCATTTTAGGTTTCCTATACCCCCATTTGTTTACCATATCACCTTACCAATTATAACCATTTTAACCCTTGCCACCTTACTTTACTTTACTTACACACTTAAAACCATTTATTTTACTTGTATACATACTTAAATTTATTATTTGAAATAATTGAATTTCATAGAGGTATATCTATAGATATTTACTTATGTTATATTCTTAGTATTTAGACCTTCTCCTCATGGTATTTGTGACATATAGGCAACCATCTACTAGATCTACATATTTCATTGGTCATTACCTGATTTAACTAAGTATAAAAACATCTATTTTATAATCCTTATTCTAGTCTAAGTATATTTATATATGATAGTTTAGGGGTAATAAGAACCCATGCATACAAAGATATTATTAACTTGAGACTATGTTTGATACAAACTCTACAGTTTTTCCCATAGTCCTAAATATTTTCTCTATCAATATGTTTTTTATTTAATGAGGTAAAATCCAAGTCTATAGGGACTTGAAATCACCAAAGTATAGTAAAAAAAATTTAACATGCCATAAATAAGTTTGAGGAGGAAAAAAGTAAAAAAGTTACAATACTAGAACAAGAACAAAAGATAAGAAATCATAACAAATTTAGGAGGAAAGTACCTCCAAATTTTCTTTAGAATATTCAAGGTCCTTTGTTGGAATGATTTTTTTTTCCTTAGAAACCTTTGACTAAGTGTGGTTCTTAAGGCCTTCAGCATATTCACTAGGGAAGATCATATGGGGATGATTTTTTTCCTTTAACATTCATATGGGACTTCTTAGGGGGGACCCCCTTGAGGGATTCCTAAGGGGGGATTTTAAAACCTTTATTGATTGAAAGGTAGGGGAATGAGTGGGATAGGTATACCAGACAAAATCTTGAATTATGGATTCAGACTATCTATGAAATGAGTTCTAGTCTTGACTGAATTTGTTAAGACCCATCCCTACTTATTGAACCTTAGAGTTAAATTTTTTTGTCTATAATTTTTTCCTTTCTAGCTCATCAGTCACAATGGATTTCCATTTTTAGGTTGTCTTCATTGGGGTACTGAGTTTTAGGAGATAGGTTTCAGTTTGGGGATAAATAGATTAAGGGGGAGGTCATTAAAGGGACTTTGACAAGCTATCCTAGGGGGCACAATCAGAGGGATGGCAGGATCCCTTAGTGGGATATTCTAATAGGGAGTCATCCCTAGAAAAGGAACCCTTAGGGAGAACCTCTCAACCATAAAGGGATTATCCATGCATGTTTAGAAGGTAATCAAGCCTTGGTGAAGGATGGGATTGGTGTCATTCACTTGGTGCAATAGTATGATAACCTCAAGGTACTTTAGCAAAAATTAGGGCAGACTAATTTTGTATCCAACAAAATGATTAAGTACAATAAATGGTGGGAAAATATAAGAGTATATTTACCTTCTAGAATCATATAATACATTATTTGAAGGCAAATGTTAGTCCATTAACATGGTAGATCAGCCCATGGAATCCTATTTTATCCATCTACACAAAGTCATTTGTCTTGAAAAAAATTATAATGACTCTTATTTTTTTTTTAATCTTTGAATGCCTTGGTGCTTACACATGACATTGCAGTTAATTCTTTGATGAAATCCTTCAAAATGTTGATATTGATGTTTTAGATGGTCACTTTTTACTTATTCCAATCCACCATGAAGTCGTAGGCAATCTTATCATTGTGCTCCATAACTCGCTCCATGAACTCAATGAGTCCCCCATTTTAGCTTATTCAATAATTTTTTTCATAAAACTCCTTGAAATAAATGGGTTCCAATCTATCCCTATCACCACCCATGGAGACTATGTGCATAAAGTCAAAATGGGTAAAATGGAGTTTCTAAATGGGGTAGATTTGAAAAAATCATGAATATTTAGGTAATCCCATCGAAGACTCATTAAAATAATTAAGTCCCATTAATTTATAATAATTATGGATCAGCCTAATTAAGATCCACCCCTTCAATATGAGGTCATACACATGTGGAGAAATGATTATCTTAACTCACATTGGTACCTTTAACTCGTATGTCATTAAGGTTGTTAGTAGGGACACTGCTTACATTATGATATTTAGTTAAAAGGTGGAGTTCAACTCTAATGCTGGTGAGGAGATTAGCCACCACATTTCCTTTCTTAAGTTGAAAATGAGACATTCCATTTAAGAGATGCTTGGCATCATCAATGATGTCCTTGATGGTGTGGAATGGCATTGTTTTTATTTTAATATGTTTAAAAAGACTAGATTTTATAGATAGAATATTATTATTTAGTTTTCCTTATTATCTATATTTTCTAAATATTATACATTCATACTCATAGGTTTAACTATTGATATAATAATCTAATGATATATATCCATAATAATATATTCCATTATGAGTTTCTAAAACTCTTGACAATTATTTTTTATCTCTATCCTTGTGCTTCCCATCATTTCCCTTTACACAAATATTAACACATGTAGATATCCTAATTAATAATTATTTTATCATAGGTAAAATAAACCATAACTATTCACATAGAATTAAAACATAGATTTGGTAACAATTTAATAAAAATAAATGATAAACTAATACAAGAGAAGTAATACTAATAAAATATTTAAGGTAAAAACTAAATATGAAAAATGTCATACACAAGGTTACAAAATATAGAAAAATTCTCTTGGGAAACCCTTACATGAAAAACATAACACAATAATATTATTTATTGTATTAATAATCCACTTTAAATACTATAATTTCCTATTTTTTTATTTACCCTAATGTATGTGCAAATATTTGTAGGCACATAAATAGGAAATTTCAAAGTGGTATTACAATACCATGGGTTAAAATCACCCAAAATCATATAATATATTAATTGTTTAAATAATTTAGAGTGTAAGTCATGAAAATAATTTAAAAAATCTTTTAAAGAAACTTCTAACAATTTATCCTACACAATTCGTCTTATAAAAATCTTATAGAAATACAAAAATAAAAACTCTTTATTAATTATATTATAGATTACACACAATCATGATCATGAAACCCATACGATTAAAAAAAATAAGCATCATTATTTAATCCATCCATGTACATTATTTAAACCCATAAACCTCATCCCCTATATTTATGCACATATCTCTACTTGTTGGCATTCTAATAGCCACATTCTAAAATATCACATCATGAGTTTTTGAATGCTTCTTACAATAAAATGAGTATGTTTATATAGGAATACAATACACATAACTACATTAATTACATCACTTACACACTATTTAAAAAAACATTAAATGCTCAAAATATAAAATAATGTACCAAAATCATTAAATTACTAAAGAAATCCCATCACAACACACCAAAAAATGAGATAAAATGATATCTCCTTGCAAAATCACTCACAATTAATTTCAATAAAAAACAAAAGAAATAAGTTTATGCATAAGTTTCAAAAAAAATTCAAATCATCTAATAATATACTTTTCTTACTTGTAAAAAATGATAATATTTTAATAAATATAGTTTCAAACAAAAACTTGGGCATCAAAAAACTTCGCAAGGCTCAAATATAAATTTTCTACATAGAACTAAAATGACATATCTAACTAACTAAGCTCATAAGTTATGTGCACCAACATGTTGCATAAGAGAAACTATGCATGTATTCAAAATATAAGAAAATATTCTATAAAATTATTTAATGTAAATTAAGGAGTCATGCAAACAATGCAAGCTACTTATTTTTGCACTTGGTATTTTTCGGGTTTATGTAAGATAGCAAGTGAACTTAGATTTTCCTACATCACATACGATGTATATCGACCCATGGGAGGATTAGATATATAAATTAATTATAATGAGTTGGCATCATTTGAATACTTTGAGGGAATCATCATGGAGGTACAATTTTTTATTTTACTACTTAAATTTAATTATTTCAGAGAATTAGATTGTAAACTTTAGTTTTACTATAAATCCAGGTCTTGTATGCCTCATATTTATACAATGAGTAGCATGAGATGCACAAAAATCTCTCATGTTCATATTCATACTTAATGTGCATTGAGATCATATGAGGGATCCTCATCTAAACCTGAAGATATTCTCCCTAAATTATTGATAGGGGTGTGAATATCTAGTTTCAAACTTGATGAGTGCATATATTGAGTATCTGGATCACAAATTAAAGTTAGGTTAAATGTAAATGATAATATTAAAATATTTTAAAATAACAAGGGGAAGTATTTTTATTTTATTTATTTATTTTTTTTAATTTATTAGTTTTTATTATTAAAATTTATTTATTTGTTATTTTATAGTGTATAATTTATATATAATGTTTATAATTTATTTTGTTTGGGTATTTCATTATTATAATGGGATCTTCATTTATTATAATAAATATTCCCATGAATTAATTTATCAATTTTTCATGATTGATTACAAAACTTCCTTGACACATTTTTACTTAGGAGCTACACTATCTACTACTTAAACTTCACTTAGAGTTGATGTCACTTTGTATCGATAAATACTGGGAATTCTTTTGTACCTAACATACAATCATCCTAATATTTTTGTTTTAGTTTACCTTTTCTCCCAATTCTCCTAGGACCCACATGAAAGATACTAATAGGATGCCAAGTGTATCCTAAGGTATATTTAAGTACTACATGCTTTGGTGTATAGTATACATCAGGGACTTATTCATAGATTATGGGCTTCATTGATTCAGTTTTTGCAAATGATGTTAATTAATATAATTCCAATTTCAACATTTTTATCATATTTATTCTATTCTAATTAATTTTTATTGTAAGAATCAAACTATTATTGTAGTGTTATCGAAAGATCTAGAGTATCAAGGTGTAGATCTATCTAGCTAGAAGATTTTATGGATTTTTTGGTCTTTGAAAAAGTTTGTATTTGCTCAAATGAAGCCCAATATTTTCTGGTGGGATAATGAAAGTTACATCCACATTTAATTAAACTTGATCGATAATTATTTCACCCATCACTTTGAGATCCACATGCACTTCATTTAGTTTCTAATCTATGATGGAGTCCTTAGATTGGAGAGTATTCCTATAGAAGAGTATGTTTATGACATATTCACTAAAAATTTAACATCACCTTGTTTTATTTATATGTGATTCATAATTAGGATGAATTTAATTTTCATTGGGTGTAGCTCATCTTGGGTTGTTCCTTACTTCACTAGTTAGCTTATATATAGGTACCAATATTAGGCCTAGTTTTTAGGAACCATATCTAAAGGATTCTAAGCCTAATTTCATTTTAACTTGAGCCTTCCATAAATATAACTTAAGGGATGTTTTTTGTGAAATATTTTTATATATTTCCCTTTTATTCAAATTTATTTATTTTATTTATATTTATTTAGATTTGTTGAATTAGTCTAGTATGCACACCTCCTAGGCTTAGATTAAGATAAGTTGAAGTCATAATTTTACCACTTAATCTCATAAATGTTTATTCATGTAGATTTTCTTAAACACACTTCTATTACATATATTACAAGATATTTTATGATCTAATTTATTTGGTTGATTTATTTCTAATACTTTGTTTCTATTATTTATTATCGATTTCAATAGCATCGACCATTTTTATTGAGTCCATATTGAGAATAATCATATGTTTCATTAAGGTGAATCTGCATAAACCATTCCTTGAAATAATAAGGAAACTTATTATTTCATAATGACCTTAAAAGGATTCAAGATTAATGTTTTCAATTCTTTCTCATAAAAATGTGTCATCATCATTAGCAATATTAACTTTAAAATCATAACCAAAACATTTCACCAATCATTTTTAAAACATTTAAAATAATTAACCCTTACTACAACTCACTTTATGTACTCTATTTATGAAAAAAAAATAGAAACTAATGTTTTAATGATGCCTTAGGTTGTAAAAATACCTTTCCTTTTCAACCTAATCATATCTTTATCATTATAAATTTATTCTAAATTAAACCTAACTAACTAACTCTCTAACCATTCTAGATAAACTTTTAACTAATCTAATAAAATATATCTGATACTCGGAAGGAAAGAGATAATTTAGAATATCAATATAACTACAAAATTCCCTATTAGTACCATTTAGATATCAATGAAAAGGATTAACCCTTTATAATAATAAATTTAAGTAATCATAGATAAATAATCCCTTCTAATTGATAAAATTTATAAATCCTATTATATAGTAACCAACATAATCAACAAAACTTAGTAGGGATTGATGATGTGAAGTGATAATGGTTATTTGAAGAATCAATGATCCAAAATTATGACCATTATCCACTTTTTAACCATCTAATTGAAAAAAATAATAATAAATTATTCACTCATTTCAACATTTCTTTTATTTTATAGCCTCATCCATCCATAACTAAGATTTATTTTTCTTATTCATCATATCTCCAAACCCATTTAATTTATTTGGGTCTAATGTATATTCTTCTTATGTGTTTAATATCCAAAAACTATATTTTCATCATCCCTTTTTTGATGATGCTAAGTCAGCTTTCATTTGCTTCTTTTTTTACATTTTGATTGTAAATATTCTTTATAATATTTGATCTCTTCCTTAATAATTTTGAATCCATTTATTTTAAATTTGATACATTTTCTCCCATGTATCTACTTATGCTCTTTACTTTCTTTCCTCTATCAAACCTTATTCAATTAGTTACACTAAAGAGTATTTGTCTTCCATTATATGATCTCTTTAACCCACTACCACCTCTCCTTCTGATTATTACAAAAAATTTAAAAAAAAATTCTATATGTCCCTTATATAAACACAAATAACAATCTTCTCATATTTTTTTCACAATCAAATATTATATAAAAAAATTTCCAATATTTTGAGAAAGAAATAGCATTTAGTAGCAAGTAATCATGCTTAGTTGTTATTTTAATTATTGGAAAGATAAAAAAAAATTCCATGTTATTATTTTTATATATTTCATAAAATTTAGGAAAATCATTACCTATTTCATTAAAAATATCAAAAATCCAATTTTTAAGGGGAAACCATACAATCTAATCCACACCTCTTTCAAAATGCTTCTTCAATTATTTTCTAGAAAGTTTTCTTTCCATGGTTAAGTCTCAAAGTCAATTTAGATAATCAATTAGACATTAGTTTTTAGTTGTACATGTAATTTGATGCGTAATTAAATTTAAATTAATTATTTTCATTAAATTAAGAACTAAAATCTAAAAATGTCACTTAGATATGAATCTATTACAATATTGTAAATTTTCGAAGCAAACCATATGGTTCTTCTAGCCTAAGAGCTAAATTTAAAATTTTAATGTTAGTATTGGAGCCAAATATCACATAATTTTTAGTGTTAGTAATTTTTTATAATCCTTAATAGATAAAATTACAACTATTAGTAAGATATACTAAATTATTAGGTGGATAATTATATGAATCCTCTCATATTACAAGAATGAATGTCATTAATGTTTATGGTTCTAATCATATAAATAACTAGGAATTCTAGTCAATAAAACTTAAATATTTCCTATGGTAACACTTTGATAATTATTATATTATCAAAAGGAGGCTTTATTTTTTTAAATATATCTAAAATACTATGTGATAATAAAAAAAAATGATCACAATCCACAATTATTTTATCGAATATTTCACCTAATCCAAAATCTATATTGGCTTAAATTAGGACTTATACACGATAATAATCATCTAAATAGGAAAAAGGTATAATACCATTTTAAATCCAACACACATAATAATTTAATCCATAATAAAAAAAATTCTATAAATAAAGGATGTATGTAAAGGAGGTAAGAAGAGATCTATAAGGAGAACTATACATATAATCTCTAAGGAGATAGAGGGTAAAGGAACTTACTATATTTAGGGTGTTAATGGACAATAAATAAAGAGATATAGGAACTAAAAATTTACTAGGTGATGAATAAAGAGATATAAGAACAAAGGTTTTATTATATGGTAAACTAATAGCTATACTATGAAGGTAACACTAGTCATTAAATAAAAATCTATATATAATAGTAATTTAAAATAAATAAATTAATTAATTAACAAGAAATTATTATAATACACAAAAAAATTGATAAAAAATTAAAATAAATCATAATATCTACTAAATTATAAAATAAAGAGATTATGATTAAGGATATTTACCTCAATTTATATTGTCATCACATTAATCTCCCACTTGTACTTTAGCACATTGTGGGGGATGGTTGTAGATGAATTCAAAATGGATAAGTGAAACCATAAGTAGACTAAATATTGGGACTATAAAGGCTTATTATACCTTATTTTCATATGTCATATTATTAAAATATTCAAAACATATATTAATAACTTATATTCATTGGTATAAGCTTATGTTAATCCTAAATCAATTCTTCTTAATATGCAATTACCTTCACAAAAATAGTGATTTTTTTATTATTTCCTTTATTTATAAATTTCTAAGATTCATCCTTTTAATACAAATATGCGACTTATAAATATTCATTTTGGTTGAATACTTCTTAAAATTATATTTATAAAATTCACATATTATTATTATTTTTATATAAATATATTTCATAATGTTTGAAAGTGGTTTTAGGCATATAATAGTTATAATAAAGATTATAATTTTTGGAGGATCCATTTATATTTCATAATAATAAAAATTATAATTATTCATGGTTTTAGGTATGTTATGATTTTAAGAATACCTCATAAGAGGCATGAAGGTTTTAGTTTGCATTGAAACCCGCAACAAATCTCTCATGAATAGCTAGAATTTGGCTTGCCCCGATCCTATTATTTTTGGAAACATAAACTCATGTAAAATAATATTATATAATATTTGGGATGAGCAATGGAAAGGCCCTCAACTTGGATATTTTCCCCATGGATTTAAATAAGGATTATTTATATATTATTTAATTTTATATTCTAGTTATGGTAGATGTAACATGTAAATATCATCATATGTACAAAGGTATGGATAACATTTTCATTAATATGATTCTAAAAAAATCATAAGATTAAGCACTTTAATTATTTTCACCCTATTTTATTATGAAATTTTATATACAAGATACCCACCATAATTATGTCTAGTCACCTATAACCTCACCTTTAGTTTTAAATTTTAAATGAACAAGGAGGTTTTTTTTATTGGTTGATGAATTAACAAGAAAATTATTATGGAACAAGACTCTATAAAAATCCATGAAAATTTGGTATAAACATGGCATGATAGTAAAATTTCATATTTCCTATTATTATTATACCCTATCATGGTACTACTTATGGATAATAATTATCTTTTATTTTTTGATATGTTGAATAACTTGGTTATGAATTGCATCTACCCCAAATATAGAAACAACCTAAAACCAGAACATTCCCAGAGTTCCATAATTTATTTAATGGATCTATAATTTTTTTAAGAAATTAATTAGTATGTGATATTATTTATTTCATTTAATAAGTTCAATATGTTGGAGGTTGAGGTTGATGTAGGACAATAGTGTTAATTAAAATATGAATTCCATCAAGATATTTGTAGAGGCTATGGGAGGAACTTATTTTGATGTCTGAAGAAGAATATTTAGATGTCATATAAGTATAAATAACATCCTCATATTTATCACCTTGTGTTTTATATTTTATGTCATGATGTTCTTTTTTTTTAGAACTTATATGGGTTCTCAAATTCCCTATTCAAGAAGTCCTATTCCCTTTCCTATCTAGTTCATGATTTAACATATTTTAATTTTTTATGGGATATTATTTACTTTTGAAACAAGAGGTTAGTCCATAATCATATAACTATGAATTATTGTATCTTTCAATCTTTTCATCTACAAGAAAACCTGATATTGACAAAATTAGTTAGGCGAAACTAATAGGACGGATGTTCTTTTTTCATGTTCATGTTAGGCCTAAATGGATTTTAGGAGAAATAAGAAGTCTACCAACATGGAATATTTATTGTATTTAATATTCTCTACATCCTTTATCAAGGATATTGAAAAAATTATGTTGTAAGGTGAGGATTTGCATGTAGATGAGATATCATATGGAAGTACATAAGATAAATGTTTTGTCAATTTTGGCATTATAGATATGTTTGTTTCATAGTAATTTTTTGTGATGGGATAGTACTTGGTATTATTATAGTTCCTATATAATATTATAATATTATAAAGGTTGAGGATCACCAAGGATAGTCATGTCCATGCCTGAATTCATAAATTTGATGCATTAATGGAAGGTGGATGGAAAGGATTGCATGGCATGAATCCATGGTCAACCAAGAAGGATTATTAAGGGAGTTCAAGATAAATTATATGTATCAAGGTTTGTTAATAAGATATATAGTTCCTATTGATTCCATTTCATAATTATCATATTATTTAATTATTTTGATGTTTGGATCTAATTTTATTGTGAAGTAACCGAGATATTTAATCAAGGTCAAAGTGTAGATGTTTAATCCCAATTGTTTGTCTACAAGTAACCTTTTCACTTTATTCTTAGTTATGAATGCCTATATATACAAGGGAAGGTTATGGTATGGATGAATAAGAGGTATGTCATGTTATTATAAGGTGATTTTATGACTCAAATAAAAGTTTCCAATGAGTTTTTAGAATTTATATGGATGAGTGTTTTAAGGGATGATTAACTCTTGAAAGATTTTATTTAAGATATCCTTATGAATAATATATGTTTTGAAAATATCTATAATTGATATCTAAGTATGATTTTTATTAATATGTTTAATAAGGTTTTATTTTCCTTAAAGGGTAGGTATATGTGGCATTTGGACAGTAATTTTATTTTTCCTAGTTGTGACAACATAACCTAGGTCATTGACTTTGACGGTTAGGGTACAATTATCTATGTGTTCAATGTGACCAACAACTACATCATGGTAATGGGAATATTTTTTATGATTTATGTTATTGGAATGTATTTTTTGACTTTGAATTAGTTTTGAATTAGGTTGACCATATTTTAGAAATGGATCTCGATATATCCCCAATTGTTGATTCTTGGTTGTAGATGAATTTCCTTCAAGTTCAATATCTCCATTATTAATTATATATTGAATATAGTTCTCCAATTTAATTCATATTATGTTTTAATGACATTTAAGTTTGTGAAAATAAAAATATTGATTTTATTCATGGTAGGTGTGTCTCAAATTTACTTTTATCAAAATGATTTTTTGTTAGAATATAATCATTTTTGTATCAATGAATTTGCGAAATTCTACTTCCAGTGATTCCCCCAATGATGTATAATTTGTTATTTTTATTTTATTTTTTGGTTATCCAAAAGAATGATAGCAATAGGCATTATTTAAAAAAAAATTGTATATAATTTTAATTAATCTCTCCATCACCAAAACAAAATTTTTGGCTAAAAAACATGGGATTTTTTATTGGGATTGATTTTGTTGAACCTTGTTATAATGTTTCACCAATCCTTTAGATGAAAGTGTTTTTTAAAAATGAAATATTTATTATATGATTTAATTTAAAGTATCAACATAATGGAGTTGTAAATTAAAATCAATTTCATGGTTGAGTTTGGATACAACTATGATGATAAATTGCTTCATAGTGATTGACCAAGGGAATATGATTGTTAACTTCCCTAATATTACAATATTGAAGAGAATATTTCTCTATTATAATAATTTGCATTGCATAATTCCATTATGGTAAGATCATGTTCTAAATTATAAGATAAGTGTTTTAAAAACCTTTTAGAAATATCTAAAAATATTGTGATAGATCCCAAAGGAAGATGTAAGAACCATTTAAAGGCTTGGCCTCCCAGTATATAAATAAATAATTTTATAAAATAGATGTCTCTGTATGCAACTTCTTATAAAGACATAATAATTCTTATATTTGATCCATAGTATCACCATTTCTCTTATATTTTTATAATTTTAGTTATTCAAAGTAAGGAGGTAAAAGTATCTATAACATATCTTAGTCAAAATCATAAGGGAAAAACTCCTCAAATTTATAATTACTATTTTAGGTTCCCTCATGTAGTAATTTGAGAGTATCCTTCATAACTTGTCTCTCTTGGGATAATAATGTATCATTAAGTGGTGATAATGTTGGTAAGATATAATTAGGATTTGACAACTTAGTGGCCTGATTTTTATGTTGATGTTTGGATTGTTTATGGTGTTATGAAGGTTTTGATATAGAATGACTAACATGGGAAGTTAAGTTTTCCAACAGTTTGCTTAACTATTGAATTTTCTCAAACATAAATTTATTTTGATCTTGATGGAGTTATTTTTATATAACTAATTTTCCCTTGCCAATGTTCATATGAGAGACATGCAAATTGGGATTTTTGTTGGTTTATTTTATATTTGTTTTATTTTATCTAATGAGATTTATAGAGGTCACATCATCTTGATTTGGAAGGATTTGTTCTTTCCTATTTTATAGTTTGGCTTATGTTTTCTAGATTATAATTGGTAATAGTTTTGAATCCTATCTTAATACATTTTTTAAGGATATCATATTTTTTCTCATATAGGAACTAGTCAACTTAAGCATGTCCTTACTCAATTTTGAAAAATCATTATGGTCATAATTATTTTGTTTAGTTGGATATGCTATTAGTATCATTATCATGGATTTTCTTATTGATTTAAAGGTTCATCAAAGTGAAATGGGTTTGATTAAAAGAATTTTTCATGTTAGGTTTTTTTGTTCATTCTTTCTGAATGTCTAGTTGTTATTACCATTTAGTTTGGTCTAAGTTTTATTTAAACCTATTTGGTTTAAAATAGTTTATCACAAAGGAAAAAATAATTAAACACACAACACATCATATATTAATGAAGTGTAAATTAAATGAATATTGTCCCACATATTTACCTCTAAAGGCATATTATGGGTAATCTTGGATAATATTTCTTTCTTAGCACCACTATCCATTTTTGGTTGAATGGTTCCCAATATAGGTTTGCACAAGATCACTAGTAATTATTCACTATTAATTTTATTACATTAATCCCAAGTACATGAGACAAGTGCGTCATTTAAGGCCTAGGTATTTATGGTCAAATCCATCTCACTTCACTTGATGGTTAATCAAGCTTAGCCACTTAAGCTGACAAGTCTAAGGAAAATTTATAGTCTACCAAAAAATAGAATTTGGATAATGCTTGATGATTAAATAAAAGTTAATAATATTACATATAAAATATAAATAAAAAGGTAAAAGCCATTTATTATTTCCAAGATCACCTTTTATCTTGAGGAAAGAGTATATGCAGTTGACCTGAGAGACACAACCTAAATAAAACTATTTTTTATTTTTAGGATCACCTTTTAGTGGAAGAGAAGTGAATACACATATTTTAATCATGTACACACAACTATTAGAAAATATAAAATAAACTAATTAATTATTTAGTTATGATTACATTATTTTATTTTATCTAATTTTATGGTTTTCTTTCGATGAATCTATGTAACACTAGTTAGTATCTTGAAACTTCTGGTCTTCATCAAATTTATCCCTAAGAGTTAGAAAATAAATTTAAAAATGATAAAAATTAGTGAAAAAACACTAATAATCATATCATAAACATTAAAAATATATTATAAATGTTAAAAATATGAAATTTGAACTCCATAACATAAACACTACTTATGAGTGAAAAAATGCTACTAATAGTGCATAAACACTACTACTAGTGAAGAAATGCTACATAGGACACAAAAAACATTCCTCAGTGTATAAACATCACTCATCAGTTTAGAAACATAACTCATCTATATAAAAACATCACATGTTATATAAATTTCACTCTTTGATGCATAAATTCCATTCATAAGTGTAAAAACATTATTACATATTTTGGACCTACACAAAACATATAAATACCAATATGTGATACATAAATGCCATTCCTGAGATCAAAAATGTCAAATATCATAGTTTAAATTTTATTACATATAAAATAGAAATATAAATGAAAAAAATGAAAATAAAATTAGATATTAAGATTTAAAAAAAACCTATGTTTTAAACCTAGAATACCTATACATCTCTTAAATAGTAAACATGTTAGATTAAATATCCTAAAGAAAGTACAAAATAGAATAAATTAAGAAGTGGAACCATCCCACTAGGTGTTCTACAAAATGTGTATGGTTAAATATATATCTTTTAATAGAAACTAAGAAAAAATCTAAGGTCATACTTAAAACTTAAACATTGCCTCTAATTAAGAAAATGAAAGAGAATACAATAATTACGTTTAGCATACAAAGAAAAGATAACTCCTTCATGGATGTGGATTTTATCATGATTGAATTATTTTTATTTCTCAATATGTGTGTAATATTTTTATTTCTCAATATGTGTGTAATTATTTATATTTTCTCATGATTGAATTATTTTTATTTCTCAATATATGTGTAATTATTTTTAACACACACACACACACACAAAAAAAAAAAAAAACACATATATGCATATATATACATATATGTAGACACACACACCTATATTCTCTACTTTTAGGAGATTGTGAAAGAAATCAAACTAGTGGTGCCATGATTGATTACTTTTAGGAGATTTACCTTTAAATATTATTAAAAATATAAGTGATATTGGTATCTGGATGTGTTGTGTATTAAGATAATGTGATAACATATTGAGAAATATTAGTAATATAAGTGATATTACCAAAATATTACACACATATTGAGAAATAAAAATAATTCAATCATGAGATAATCCACATCCATTAAGGAGTTATCTTTTCTTGGTATGCTAAATGTAATTATTGTATTCTCTTTCATTTTCTTAATTAGAGGCATTGTTTAAGTTTTAAGTATGACCTTAGATTTGTTCTTAGTTTCTATTTAAAGCTATATATTTAACCATAGACATTTTTTAGAACACCTAGTGGGATGGTTCCACTTCTTAATTTATTCTATTTTTTACTTTCTTTAGGATATTTAATCTAACATGTTTACTATTTAAGAGATGTATAGGTATTCTAGGTTTAAAATATAGGTTTTTTTAATCTTAATATCTAATTTTTATTTTCATTTTTTTCATTTATATTTCTATTTTATATGTAATAAAATTTAAACTATGATATTTGAAATTTTTGATCTCAGGAATGGCATTTATGTATCACATATTGGTATTTCTATGTTTTGTGTAGGTCCAAAATATGTAATAATGTTTTTACACTTATGAATGGAATTTATGCATCAAAGAGTGAAATTTATATAATATGTGATGTTTTTATATAGATGAGTTATGTTTCTAAACTGATGAGTGATGTTTATACACTGAGGAATGTTTTTTGTGTACTATGTAGCATTTCTTCACTAGTAGTAGTGCTTATGCACTATTAGTAGCATTTTTTCACTCATAAGTAGTGTTTATGTTATGGAGTTCAAATTTCATATTTTTAGCATTTATAATATATTTTTAATGTTTATGATATGATTATTAGTGTTTTTTCACTAATTTTTATCATTTTTAAATTTATTTGCTAACTCTTAGGGATACATTTGACGAAGACCAGAAGTTTCAGGATACTAACTAGTGTTACATAGATTCATTGAAAGAAAACCATAAAATTAGATAAAATAAAATAATGTAATCATAACTAAATAATTAATTATTTTATTTTATATTTTATAATATTTGTGTGTACATGATTAAAATATGTGTATTCACTTCTCTTCCACTAAAAGGTGATCCTAAAAATAAAAAATAGTTTTATTTAGGTTGTGTCTCTTAGGTCAACTACATATACTCTTTCCTCAAGATATAAGGTGATCTTGGAAATTATAAATGGCTTTGAACTTTTTATTTATATTTTATATGTAATATTATTAACTTTTATTTAATCATCAAGCATTATCCAAATTATATTTTTTGGTAGACTATAAATTTTCCTTAGGCTTGTCAACTTAAGTGGCTAAGCTTGATTAACCATCAAGTGAAGTGAGATGGATTTGACTATAAATACCTAGGCCTTAAATGACACACTTGTATCATGTACTTGGGATTAATGTAATAAAATTAATAGTGAATAATTATTAGTGATCTTGTGCAAACCTATATTAGGAACCATTCAACCAAAAATGCATAGTGGTGCTAAGAAAGAAATATTATCCAAGATTACCCACAATATGCCTTTAGAGGTAAATATGTGGGACAATATTAATTTGACTCCCACTTCATTAATATATGATGTGTTGTGTGTTTAATTATTTTTTCCTTTGTGCTAAACTATTTTAAACCAAATAGGTTTAAATAAAACTTAGACCAAACTAAATGGTAATAACAACTAGACATTCAGAAAGAATGAACAAAAAAATATGACATGAAAAATTATTTTAATCAAACCTAATTCACTTTGATGAACCTTTAAATTAATAAAAAAATCCATGATAATGATATTGATAGCATATCCAACTAAACAAAATAATTATGACCATAATGATTTTTCAAAATTGAATAAGGACAAGCTTAAGTTGACCAGTTCCTATATGAGAAAAAATATGATATCCTTACCAAATGTATTGAGATACGATTCAAAACTATTACCAATTATAATCTAGAAAACATAAGCCAAATTATAAAATAGGAAAGAACAAATCCTTCCAAATTAGGATGATGTGACCTCTATAAATCTCATTAGATAAAATAAAACAAATATAAAATAAACCAACAAAAATCCCAATTCACATGTCTCTCATGTGAACATTGGCAAGGGAAAATTAGTTCTATAAAAATAACTCCATCAAGATCAAAATAAATTTATGTTTGACCAAATTCAATAGTTAAGTAAACTATTGGAAAACTTAACCTCCCATGTTAGTCATTCTATATCAAAACCATCATTACACCATAAACAATCCAAACATCAACATAACAATCAGGCCACTAAGTTGTCAAATCCTAATTTTATCTTACCAACATTATCACCACTTAATGATACATTATTTTCCCAAGACAGACAAGTTATGAAGGATACTCTCAAATTACTACATGAGGGAACCTAAACTAGTAATTATAAATTTGAGGAGTTTTGCCCTTATCCTTTTGACTAAGATATGTTATAGATACTTTTACCTCCTTACTTTGAGTAACTAAAATTATAAAAATATAAGATAAATGGTGATACTATGGATCACATATAAGAATTATTATGTTTTTATAAGAAGTTGCATACAAAGACATCTATTTTATCAAATTATTTATCTATACACTGGGAGGCCAAGCCTTTAAATGGTTCTTACATCTTCCTTTGGGATCTATCACAATATTTTTAGATATTTCTAAAAGGTTTTTAAAACACATATCTTATAATTTAGAACATGATCTTACCATAATGGAATTATGCAATGCCAATTATTATAATGGAGAAATATTCTCTGCAATATTGTAATATTAGGGAAGTTAACAATCATATTCCCTTGGTCAATCACTAAGAAGCAATTTATCGACATAGTTGTATCGAAACTCAACCATGAAATTGATTTTAATTTACACCTCCATTATGTTGATACTTTAAATTAAATCATATAATAAATATTTCATATTTAAAAAACACTTTCATCTAAAGGATTGGTGAAACATTATAACAAGGTTCAACAAAATCAATCCCAATAAAAAATCCCAAGTTTTTTAGCCAAAATTTTTGTTTTGGTGATGGAGTGATTAATTAAAATTATATACAATTTTTTTTTAAATAATGCCTAATGCTATCATTCTTTTGGATAACCCAAAAATAAAATAAAAATAACAAATTATACATCATTGGGGGAATCACTGGAAGTAGTATTTCACAAATTCATTGATACAAAGATGATTCTGTTCCAACAAAAAATCATTTTGATAAAAATAAATTTGAGACACACCTAGCATGAATAAAATAAATATTTTGATTTTCACAAATTTAAATGTCATTAAAACATAATATGAATTAAATTGGAGAACTATATTCAATATATAATTAATAATGGAGATATTGAACTTGAAGGAAATTTATCTACAACCAAGAATCAACAATTGTGGATATACCGAGATCCATTTCTAAAATATGGTCAAAATAATTCACAACTAATTCAAAGTCAAAAAATACAATCCAATAACATAAATCATAAAAAATATTCCCATTACTATGATGCAGTTGTTGGTCACATTGAACACATAGATAATTGTACCCTAACTATCAAAGTCAATGACCTAGATTATGTTGTCACAACTAGGAGAAATAAAATTACTGTCTAAATGACACATATACCTACCCTTTAAGGAAAATAAAACCTTATTAAACATATTAATAAAAATCATACCTAGATATCAATTATAGATATTCTGAAAACATATATTATTCATAAGGATATCTTAAATAAAATCTTTCAAGAGTTAATCATCCCTTAAAACACTCATCCATATAAATTCTAAAAACTCATTGGACACTTTTATTTGAGTCATAAAATCACCTTATAATAACATGACATACCTCTTATTCACCCATAACATAACCTTCCCTTGTATATATAGTCATTCATAACTAAGATTAAAGTGAAAAGGTTACTTGTAGACAAACAATTGGGATTAAACATCTACACTTTGACCTTGATTAAATACCTCGGTTACTTCACAATAAAATTAGATCCAAACATCAAAATAATTAAATAATATGATAATTATGAAATGGAATCAATGGGAACTATATATCTTATTAACAAACCTTGATACATATAATTTATCTTGAACTCCCTTAATAATCCTTCTTGGTTGACCATGGATTCATGCCATGCAATCCTTTCCATCCACCTTCCATTAATGCATCAAATTTATGAATTCAGGCATGGACATGACTATCCTTGGTGATCCTCAACCTTTATAATATTATAATATTATATAGGAACTATAATAATACCAAGTACTATCCCATCACAAAAAATTACTATGAAACAAACATATCTATAATGCCAAAATTGACAAAACATTTATCTTATGTACTTCCATATGATATCTCATCTACATGCAAATCCTCACCTTACAACATAATTTTTTCAATATCCTTGATAAAGGATGTAGAGAATATTAAATACAATAAATATTCCATGTTGGTAGACTTCTTATTTCTCCTAAAATCCATTTAGGCCTAACATGAACATGAAAAAAGAACATCCGTCCTATTAGTTTCGCCTAACTAATTTTGTCAATATCAGGTTTTCTTGTAGATGAAAAGATTGAAAGATCCAATAATTCATAGTTATATGATTATGTAATAACCTCTTATTTCCAAAGTAAATAATATTCCATAATAAAATAAAATATGTTAAATCAAGAACTACATAAGAAAGGGAATAGGACCTCTTGAATAGGGAATCTGAGAACCCATATAAGTTCTAAAAAATAAGAACATCATGACATAAAATATAAAACACAAGGTGATCAATATAAGGATGTTAGTGATACTTATATGACATATAAATAAACTTCTTTAGACATCAAAATAAGTTCCTCCCATAGCCTCTACATATATATTGATGGAATTAATATTTTAATTAACACTATTATCCTACATCAACCTCAACCTCCAACATATTAAACTCATTAAATGTGATTTATAATATCACATACTAATTAATTTCTTAAAAAAATATAGAGCCATTAAATAATCTATGGAACTCTGGGAATGTTCTAGTTTTAGGTTGTTTCTATATTTGGGGTAGATGCAATTCATAACCAAGTTATTCAACATATCAAAAAATAAAAGATAATTATTATCCATAAGTAGTAGCATGATAGGGTATCATAATAATAGGAAATATTAAATTTTACTATCATGCCATGTTTATACCTAATTTTCATGGATTTTTATAGAGTCTTGATCCATAATAATTTTCTTGTTAATTCATCAACTAATAAAAAATACCTCCTTGTTCATTTAAAATTTAAAACTAAAGGTGAGGTGCTAGGTGACTAGACATAATTATGGTGGCTATCTTGTATATAAAATTTCATAATAAAATAGGGTGAAAATAATTAAAGTAATTAATCTTATTATTTTTTTAGAATCATATTAATGAAAATGTTATCCATACCTTTGTACATATGATGATATTTACATGTTTCATCTACCATAACTAGAATATCAAATTAAATAATATAAATATAATCCTTATTTAAATCCATGGGGAAAATATCCAAGTTGAGGGACTTTCATTTCTCATCCCAAATATTATATAATATTATTTTACATGAGTTTATGTTTCCAAAAATATTAGGATCGAGGCAAGCCAAATTCTAGCTATTCATGAGAGATGTGTTGCGGGTTTCAATGCAAACTAAAACCTTCATGCCTCCTATGAGGTATTCTTAAAATCATAACATACCTAAAACCATGAATAATTATAATTTGTATTATTATGAAATATAAATTGATCCTCCAAAAATTATAATCTTTACTATAACTATTATATGCCTAAAACCACTTTCAAACATTATGAAATATATTTATATAAAAATAATAATAAAATGTGAATTTTATAAATATAATTTTAAGAAGTATTCAACCAAATGAATATTTAAAAGTCACATATTTTTATTAAAAGGATGAATCTTAGGAATTTATAAAGAAAGGAAATAATAAAAAAATTACTATTTTTGTGAACGTAATTGCATATTAAGAAGATTGGATTTAGGCTTAACATAAGCTTATACCAATGAATATAAGTTATTAATAGATGTTTTGAATATTTTAATAATATGACATATGAAAATAAGGTATAATAAGCCTTTATAGTCCCAATATTTAGTCTACTTATGGTTTCACTTATCCATTTTGAATTCATCTACAACCATCCCCCACAATGTGCTTAAGTACAAGTGGCAGATTAATGTGATGAAAATATAAATTGAGGTAAATATCCTTAATACTAATCTCTTTATTTTATACTTTAGTAGATATTATGATCTATTTTATTTTTTTATCAAATTTTTAGTGTATTATAATACTTTCTTGTTAATTAATTAATTAATTTATTTTAAATTACTATTATATATAGATTTTTATTTAATGACTAGTGTTACCTTCATAGTATAGCTATTAGTTTACCATATAATAAAACCTTTGTTATTATATCTCTTTTACCATCACCTAGTAAATTTTTAGTTCTTACATCTCTTTATTTATTGTCCATTAACACCCTAAATATAGTAAGTTCCTTTACCCTCTATCTCCTTAGAGATTATATTTATAGTTCTCCTTATAGATCTCTTCTTACCTCTTTTACATACATCCTTTATTTATAGACAAATATTTTATTATGGATTAAATTATTATGTGTGTTGGATTTACAATGGTATTATACCTTTTTCCTATTTAGATGATTATTATCGTGTATAAGCCCCAATTTAAGCCAATATAGATTTTGGATTAGGTGAAATATTCGATAAAATAATTGTGGATTATGATCATTTTTTATTATCACTTAGTTTTTAAGAGATATTTAAAAAAATAAAGCCTCCTTTTGATAATATAATAATTATCAAAGTATTACCTTAGGAAATATTTAAGTTTTATTGACTAACATTCCTAATTATTTATATGATTAGAACCATAAACATTAATGACATTGATTCTTGTAATATGAGAGGATTCATATAATTATCAACCTAATAATTTAGTATATCTTACTAATAGTTGTAATTTTATCTATTAAGGATTATAAAAAATTACTAACACTAAAAATTAAGTGATATTTGGCTCCAATACTAACATTAAAAATTTAAATTTAGCTCTTAGGCTAGAAGAACCATATGGTTTGCTTCGAAAATTTACAATATTGTAATAGATTCATATCTAAGTGACATTTTTAGATTTTAGTTCTTAATTTAATGAAAATAATTAATTTAAATTTAATTACGCATCAAACTACATGTACAACTAAAAACTAATGTCTAATTGATTATCTAAATTGACTTTGAGACTTAACCATGGAAAGAAAACTTTCTAGAAAATAATTGAGGAAGCATTTTGAAAGAGGTGTGGATTAGATTGTATGGTTTCCCCTTAAAAATTGGATTTTTGATATTTTTAATGAAATAGGTAATAATTTGCCTAAATTTTATGAAATATATAAAAATAATAACATGGAAATTTCTTTTATCTTTCCAATAATTAAAATAACAACTAAGCATGATTACTTGCTACTAAATGTTATTTCTATCTCAAAATATTGGAAATATTTTTTTATAATATTTGATTATGAAAAACATATGAGAAGATTGTTATTTTTGTTTATATATGGGACATATATATATATATATATATATATATATATATATATATATATATATATATATATATATATATATATAATTTTTTGTAATAATCAGAAGGAGAGGTGGTAGTGGGTTAAAGAGATCATATAATGGAAGACAAATACTCTTTAGTGTAACTAATTGAATAAGGTTTGAAAGAGGAAAGAAAGTAAAGAGAATAAGTAGATACATGGGAGAAAATGTATCAAATTTAAAATAAAGGGATTCAAAATTATTAAGGAAGAGATCAAATATTTTAAAGAATATTTACAATCAAAATGTAAAAAATGAAGCAATTGAAAGTTGACTTAGCATCATCAAAAAAGGGATGATGAAAAATATATTTTTTGGATATTAAACACATAAGAGGAATATACATTGGACCCAAATAAATTAAATGGGTTTGGAGATATGATGAATAAGAAAAATCAGTCTTAGTTATGGATGGATGAGCCTATAAAATAAAATAAATGTTGAAACAAGTGAATAATTTATTATTATTTTTTCAATTAGGTGTTTATAAAGTGGATAATGGCCATAATTTTGGATCAGTGATTCTTAAAATAACCATTATCACTTCACATCATCAATCCCTACTAAATTTTGTTGATCATGTTGGTTACTATATAATAGCATTTATCAATTTTATCAATTAGGAGGGATTATTTATCTATAATTACTTAAATTTATAATTATAAAGGGTTAATCCTTGTCATTGATATCTAAATGGTACTAATAGGGATTTTTTTAGATATATTAATATTCTAAATTATCTCTTTCCTTCTGAATATAGGATATATTTTACTGGATCAATTAAAAATTTATCTAGAATGGTTAGAGAGTTAACTAGTTAGGTTTAATTTAGAATAAATTTATAATGATAAAGATATGATTAGGTTGAAAAGGAAAGGTATTTTATAACGTAAGGCATCGTTAAAACATTAGTTTCTATTTTTTTCATAATTAGAGTACATAAAGTGAGTTGTAGTAGGGGTTAATTATTTTAAATGTTTTGAAAATGATTGGTGAAATGTTTTGGTTATGATTTTAAAGTTAATATTGCTAATGATGATGACACATTTTTATGAGAAAGAATTGAAAATATTAATCTTGAATCCTTTTAAGGTCATTATGAAATAATAAGTTTCATTATTACTTAAAGGAATGGTTTATGCATATTCACCTTTAATTCAAAATATTTAATGAAATGTATGATTATTTTCAATATGGACTCAATAAAAAATAGCCGATGCTATTGAAATCAATAATAAATAATAGAAACAAAGTATTAGAAATAAATCAACCAAATAAATTATATCATCAAATATCTTATAATATATAAATAGAAGATATATATCTATATATATATATATATATATATATATATATATATATATAAATCAAAATATATGGTCCATCATTTTCTTTTACTATGTAATAGAAGTGTGTGTAACAAAATATACATGAATAAAAATTTACGAGATTATGTAGTAAAATTATGACTTCAACTTATCTTAATCTAAGCCTAGGAGGTGTGCATACTAGACTAATTCAACAAATCTAAACAAATCTAAACAAATCTAAGTAAAGTTGAATAAAAGGGAAATATATACAAATATTTCACAAAAACCCTTCCTTAAGTTATATTTATGGAAGTCTCAAGTTAAAATGAAATTAGGCTCAAAATCCTTTAGATATGGTTGCTAAAAACTAGGCCTAATATTGGTACCTATGTATAAGTTAACTAGTGAAGGAAGGAAGAACCCAAGATGAGCTACACCCAATGAAAATTAACTTCATCCTAATTATTAATCACATATAAATAAAACAAGGTGATGTTAAAGTTATAGTGAATATGTCATAAACATACTCTTCTTTACGAATAATCTCCAATCTAAGGACTCCATCATAGATTAGAAACTAAATGAAGTGCATGTGGATCTCATAGTGATGGGTGAAATAATTATCGATCAAGTTCAATTAAATGTGGATGTAACTTTAATTATCCCACAAAAAAATAGTGGGCTTCATTTGAGGAAATATAAACTTTTTCAAAGACCAAAAAATCCATAAAATCTTCTAGCTAGATAGATCTACACCTTGATGCTCTAGATCTGTGGATAACACTGCAATAATAGTTTGATTCTTACAATAAAAATAAATTAGACTAGAATAAAGATGATAAAAAGGTTGAAAGTGAAATTATATTAATTAACATCATTTGCAAAATCTGAGTCAATGAAGCCCATAATCTATGAATAAGTCCCTAATGTATACTATACACCAAAGCATGTAGTACCTAGATATACCTTAGGATACACTAGGCATCCTACCAGTATCTTTCATGTGGGTCCTAGGAGAATTGGGAGAAAAGGTAGACTAAAATTTAAATGTTAGGATGATTGTATATTAGGTACAAAAGAATTCCCACCATTTATCGATACAAAGTGACATCAACTCTAGGTGAAGTGTAAGTAGTAGATAGTGTATCTCCAAAGTAAAAATGTGTCAAGGAAGTTTTGTAATCAATCATGAAAAATTGATAAATTAATTCATGGGAATATTTATTTTAATAAATGAAGATCCCATTATAATAATGAGTTATATTTAACCCAAGTAAGTAATATAGAAATCCTAAGTCTATCATATCAAAATTCTCCATGTAATTATATTGTATAGCCATAAAAATATATAAAAATTATAAAATAACATATTCATCCCCATGAATGTGTACTATATTATAATAAATTTAATGAGTAAAACTACCCATACCATTTAATGAGAGCTTGTTTGAGACCATAGAGTGATTGATGAAGCAAGCAATATAAGTGAATAATTATATATAAATACATGTTCTTAATACATATAAATATAATAATTAATATCACCAAGAAGAAAAAAAATATTCACATTCATAGAATACACTAACCATCCTTGTGATTTAGCTAGAGAAAACATAAGGCACACCAAATTCATTTTGGCAATATGAGAAAAGTTTTATGTTGTGACCAACATGCCAAATTTTCAAAATTTAAAATAGAGACCCATTTTACCTTGAAATATTATATTTGGTCCTTATCGATACATAAATATAGATTTGAGATAATTTCATACATAAGCCTAGAATTCTTTATCTACATTTTATTTTCATGAATTTGGCTTAAGCTCAAATTTTGGCTTCAATTTAGTTTTTTTTTATTCATTGATAAATTATTTGACTAACCAAAAGGATTATTATTTGGCATGTATGTCAATTTTTAACTTCACATGTTAGTGTATTACTAACAACTATCATTCATTCACCCAAGTCACATGAACAATCAAGATAATTTACATTATTAAGTCTTGGGTATATTGACTTAGTGAAATCATTCCATGTGTTACAAATTCAACATATCTAAAATAAATCAATATTAAAATTTAAAAATTATAGTAACTATAAAACTACATGAGATCATGCCAAGTGTCATAATCTAATTTGATTGTAGGTTTTTGATAGAAAAAATTCATAAAGTCAAGTGACTACTTGAGTGAGTGAGATTATGCCACATATATTTATTTTAATTCATCATGTCTTCTAGGCCATAATTATAAATAAAAATATCCATAAAATAATTGACAAGTCATGAATTATCCTTGTGTCACAATCTCAATTGATTGTAATATTTGAGATAAAGCGGAAATTTTGTAGAATAGTTGACCAACCAATTGGGTGAGATCACATCACATGTCAACATGTCATTGCATAAAAGTTAACATATGAAATACATGGTAAAATCAAGAGTTTAAATGATGGAATACCATGTTTCCTTATATTCATATTCACCTACAACATGTCATAATATGATTGGTTAATGTGTCTATTCTAATAGATCAGATTCCATATGTCATGCCAAATATCATCTCATAGATTCATATATTAACAGACACAAAAACTTGGCAATAGCCAAAAAAAAGTGATTAAATAGGAAGAGGCCATGTGTTCCACAAGGATACATATATTAGAGGAAAAATACCATGAGTCAATGATAGAGTGACAAATGTAAAAGAGACAAATCATATTTAAAATGTAAAATAAGATGACTAAGTAGTTAAAGATGTCAAAAAATAACAACACATAAAGTAAATGCATGAAAGATGATGACATCAAATCAAATTAAATTTTGATTAATGGATGATAATGAGCCTTATTATATAATTAAGTCTCATTCATGGAGGATTCATTAAACTAATTTAAATGACAAGTTTATTATATGTTTCATTCCAAGATCAAATCAAATTACATTTTCCAATAACTATCTTTGAATGTTTTCTAGAGATCCATAGCAAACCAAAATCCATAAAATTCAAAATTTTATGCATAGCTCAAGTCTGTTCAAAAATGGAGGTCCAAAACCAATAACCTTCTCCTTTAATGTTTTACTTAATAGCTAAATAAGAATATAAGATACATAATTTGACAAGATTGCCTTACTTGGAGATTTTAAATATTACGTAGAAATTATACATATAAGTGAGGCTTCCCACCTCTAAAAATATGAAGATAATGTGTCTTTATATCAAATAGAGTACACAATTTACTTATTGGCAATCAAGATAATAAAAATCTATAAGGAAATAAAAAAACAAGAGGTATTTCCTTGTGTTGAACTAGTTTTTTAATTTGTTCACCAAAGGTGCTTTTACAAGGGATATATTTCATAAAAACAATAATGCACAACAAGTTGATTATGAAATAGGCTTATATTTTGAAAAATAATGTAGGATAACACCACCAACCACATAATACAACCAAACATTAGTTAATAAGTGATTCAAAACAAAACATTAGAAAATTATGCTATATGGGCCCAAAACAAAAATAAATTTGTCATGAAAAAGGACCCAATTGCCTAGTTTAGATCTAGTGTTATAATTTATATGGAATTTCTAAGCAAACTACATGTGGTTCCATGGATCAGTCATGTGTATGAGGTTTGGGTCTTGCTATTTTATATAATTTTTAAGGTCAAAATCATTCCTCCAATAAGAGATATTATAAGCTTCAATCTAAAAACCTAGAGAGAATGCATGCATAAGCAAATGGATTCTCATTTTTAAATGTTTTCCTACCTAGTGGATGTTATCAGTGGAATCATTACCCCAAATAATGTTCTAACCTAAGATCCAAATGGGTCAAAGAGGATATGTGATTATTTTGAACATATTCACATAAATAAATTAAGTATTATCTACAATAAATTTTAGACATCTACCCAAAGGTTCATAAATCCATCAGTGGGAAACCTATCCCTAGGTTGATAGACCATAAGAAAAGATTAGTTAAGATACAGGTAGATTCTCTTTTCTATCTATATCACAACGTAATTAGATTTGAGGGAACTTTGGTATCCCCTTTCTTATTATGAATACTTGTATTATAAAAATTGACTGAGCAAGAGATAGATTACCAGCTAACAATATTGATGATAATTTTAAAGAGACTAGATTAGATAAGTAATAAAAGACAGCTATCGACATTAGAAGGAAATAATTCCAAAACTAGGAAAATTTTTCTAAGACTTAAAAATATTTGGGCTTATTTAAATTTGGATTAGTTGATCATATATGGTGGATACCAAAAAAGTGATAAGGTAATAAGTAAGGAAATTATCAAGGTAGTAAAGGAAATTCTATGTCCACCAATAATATGAACATGAATTAATTGTCATCAACCCTAAGGATGACTCATAATTATATAAAATAATGATAAAATTACAAATGTCTATGAGGATTTCCTAAGTGATTCAATATGACCCAACCATATCAAGATAAGATGCTATCAAATAAGAGCAATAATAAATAATTTTGAGAAAAATAGGTAGACTTAAAAATAAGAAGAAACATAAGAGTAAATTAATGAGTAATAAAGGAAAACAATCTTTAATAATGTCCCAAGTTCATAGGAAGTAAATAAATAAGTTATATATATAGGAGAACCTATAAAGCTCATAGTTTCATTCAGTCCACTGGATATAATAATATTTACACCTCAAGCTCCAACAATAATTAAGTCTACTTCTCCTCGTCCATCATAGGTCATATATACTCCTTTAATGATGAATTATGAAAGAGGATATATTCATCCTTCCCTAGAAACCCATGATAACACACAACAAGAGGAGGCATATGAACATTATAAAGAAGAAGTTTTAGAGATAATATATGGTGGTAATCTATGGCTAAACATATTTTTCAACATTTTTTACAAGGTTCCCTTATAGATTGATTTTATGACTAACATTTATACTTTTCCCCACACTTGGAATTTTTAACCTATAGAAGAATAGGTATGGAAAAAAACTAAGACAACTAACACTACATTAGATTATACAACAACTTTATTATCCCCACCTATGGTAACTTCAAAAACTTCTTCACAAGGGTTGACCTGAGTTACTATCTCACTTGATTTTGTAGTATTTACTCAAACTACCACAACTCCTATGGATTCATATGTAATGACAAGGATTAGATTTTTTTATTATTTGACTAAAATTTTATCTTTGACTAGTTATATTTCTATGTTATATTTTTATATTGAATAATTAATGAAGAGTCTAACCTAGGTTACCATTACACAACCAACTTTTCCTTCACTTGACCTAAGCACTGTAACAATGAGTCCAATTTTTGAAGACCTTGTGTCACAAATAATTTATTCCACACATCCACTACAAGCTAATCTCCTCGACCAATTGGTTGGTTCCTTTACTCAAGGTCTCTTAGTAGACTTGAATACTATTTTACTTAAACAATCCTCTGACTTGACTAAATATGTATTTAGGATATCCCTTTAGATAAAGGTATATAAGGAGAGGTTTCTCATTCTAACTTTTTATTCACTACTTATACCTCCCCACTCCACTTATTCATCTACCTCCATCATCATGCCACCTCCAAAGAGTCATACATCTTTCTCTGGCATCATACCACATCAAAAATTCACTTTATCCACTACCTCTCAGACCTCTCTCTAAGATCTCAAATGGATTCCTACATGAATACAAAAGATTAAATTAGATTAATCAATTTGTAAAGTTATAGTAATCACTAAGAATACTAAATTAAATATAGGATTTGATAGAATGTGAAAAAAACTCAAAAGGTAGAGATGGACTTTTACTACTAGTGGGAAACCTACAAATTATATGAGAGAGGAAGAAATCTTCTCCTGGACAAAGAAGAGAAAAACCAAGACTAAGAATTAAGATGAGATTAAATAAAACCCCATATCCATGGTAGATTATATTGGGGAGTGTTAAAAAAAATATTTCATAGTCTCCAACAAAAAACAAAATATTAGAGGAACAAAGTAAAATAGAACCTCCAAAGGACATAGTAGATATATACATAGTTCAACTAAAACCTTCTATGACATAATTTTCTTTATCCAATAATCTAGAGATTATGATGAGTTTGTATGGAGTGGTGAGTAGTTTAGATGGTAAATCACATTTTATTGAAAAGTAAATGATTTAAATGTAATACCAACACCTGAATTTGATACAACTCCTAGATATTGATTTGGCTTAGAGTTTTGTGATAGATAATAGAATTCAACTCAGGTAGTGATACAAATAAATGCAAGAGTTATTTGAGTAGTTTAATATCCAAGAATAAAATTTAGTCTATATTCTTGGAGATATGCTCATCAGTGGTATATATACACCTAGAGGAAATGTAGTCACTAAGCCATATTTTAAATATTTTTGAGAATTATTTCCTACATTTTCAAAACAAAGGTTGAGAGCACGATTCTTGGTAGTAGTTACCAAGTAATTTAGTTGATTGTGTTTGCTAAATATAAGGTGTTACAATCAAAATATTTAAATACTTCCTTTAGGGCCTCAATTACAATGTATAAGAAAGATAGATAAAATTATGATATTATTTAAAAGGTCTATCATTGGTTTTAATTATATTGAGATGGATTTCATAACATGTATGAATGACTATGAAAAGTTAAAGTAACATGGATGGTTAGCCACTCAAGTGAAAGATTCATCTTCATAAATTTAAATTTTGATGACCAAGTCTCCTTTACCCAAGTACATGATGGTATACACTATAATAGGGATAGTAATGGTGACTTTACCTTCTTTTACCAAAATTTTTCATGCACAATTATGACCAATTGTAGTCACAATTACAATAGTGCCTTTATGGAATTTAGTCATGATTATAAAACAAGAATTATATTTATTATAATCCTTTATGGTATCTATAGTCCACCAACTTTAAATACAATTTAGTCCAGTTACAATACAATTCCAACTACCAATGACACTCTTACTTCAAGACTAAGTACTCGATTTCCTTTAGATTAAGTTATTTATGTATTTGTGCACAAAAAAAGAGATCAAATAAGAATTATGTTGAGGTCAACATAGCCTCATTTTTAAAAAATGGGATGCTTTAAATAAATTGAACCTTAACCCTAAAACCATGGCATGTCTTGAAAATTATTAAAATTTTAAGATCATCCAATTTGATAAAGTTGGCTTACTAAATTATGGTTTTTCTTTGAGCTTGCCTAGTATAGC
This sequence comes from Torreya grandis, assembly GCA_037957365.1. Taxonomy (NCBI): domain Eukaryota; kingdom Viridiplantae; phylum Streptophyta; class Pinopsida; order Cupressales; family Taxaceae; genus Torreya; species Torreya grandis. Next base: position 2,277,933 of record JARHVA010002160.1, on the reverse strand, counting down.
TAATGATTGGCCCTCGTGTATTAAATTTTTAGGTTAATAAATCTCTTGCTGATAGATCATTCTTAGAGTTTATAGATTGACTCTATTCAAGTTTTCACTAGTCTTTGGTTTGTGAAAATTCAAATCTAAATTCATGTTTTCAAAGCTCTCCTTTAGAAGACCCTAGAATAAACCCTTGGTTCAAATTTACATTTGGCAAGAATGATTTTGGTATGAATAATTTGAATTTTAATTTATGTCTAATTTTATGCTAAGGCTTAGTCATGTTTCAAAACATGACTAAACCCTAGCCTAAAATAATGCTTGGTCCCTTTTATTATTTTTCTACCTTTTGTTTCGTTTATTTTCTAGCTAGGTCTAAGTTTTGTGATTGGCAAGATCCTTTTAATTTTTGAGCATGGTCCCCTTTATTACCTATTTAACCTAAATCCTTAATTTTAAGGCCATGTTCATGTTTATTAACATGAATGAGATATTAATCTTAACGTTTTATCCTAAGTCTTATTTCATCTTGAGTCCAAACTTAAATACCTCAATTATTTGTAAATTGATGGCTCATACTTCATTATGAGGGGATAATCTAATGGCTCAAGGAAACCTGACAAACTTGAGAATTCGGTCCTTTACACTAATAATGTGTGAGCATCTAGATCATGATCGATAGCTCATGCCTCATCAAGACTGAGGATCAGACGTAGTGAACATAATAATGAGAAGTCAAAACTCCTAAGAAGCCCTATATGGTCACCACATGGAACTCATATATTTGAGACTTGGTAATAAAGGGTCCAACATATTAAATGGAACCAATCATGTATAAGTGACCAAATCATGATCAATGGTTCATGATCACTCATAGATCTAGATCTAGTAGAGAAAATTCAATGATGAAAAGTCAAAAGCCCCATAAAGCTACCATATGGTGCTCTCATAGTTATTAAGACTGAATGAACCAATGACATGCATTCACTTAGATTACAATAGGATGGCTCTCACTTCATCATACCTCTTAATTAGATGGAGTGAATTGAATTTGAGATCCATGAATTACAAGAACTCAACAAGCTTAAAATTGATGATCACATGACCATCATTTGATTTCCATGAGGCTATAATGGACGTCCATGTGACCATCAACTTTAAGACCACCAAACCTAAAGAACTTCATGAGATTAAATTTGATGTTCTCATGAATGTCAATTGATGTCCATAAGGTCATCATTAATGTCTAAGAGGCCATCAAATTCAAGATCTTCAAATATTTAGCCTAGATAATGGGGTATGTTTAATATCATTTGATGAGTCATTTGACATTATACTTTAAAACTTAGCATAAAATTATTTAACCTAACTCTATGGCATGTTGATTAATATGAAATATGCCTAGATAAAAGAATTTTAAACTAAGTTTCTTTTTATAACCATGCATTGATTAAAGCTCATTCACCTTGTAGGATCAACAACTCATGCTTCATTGAGACTAGATGATCCAATGATGAAAAATTATTGATGACTACTTAATGGTTCTATGAGATCACACAATCTTGACACATGGTAGATGCACATTAAAGATGTCATTGGTATAGGATACAAAGCTCAAAAATCCCATGAAGGTGCCAAGTGGCACAGCCATAGGGCTTGATATAAAGACAAAAAATAATAGGTGAGATCTTAGATCATGATAAATAGCTTACATTTATCCATGGGTGATGATCCATTGATGTGAAGTAAAAATCAATCTTTTAAATACCAATGGACAATACTTCAAAGGCATTTATGAAAAATGCCATGAAAGTGCCAGATAGATGCAAAAAAAGCCATCACCATTAAATCTTTAGGAAAGCCCCAAAATTTTATAAATTACCCTAAGTTAAGCTTTAATTAATTATAGTTAAGCTAAGGAGAGTCTAATTTCAATTTAAGCAAGAAGAATTAAACTAGAGAACATTTCCCATCTAATTTTGAATAATTTACAAGTCTGGTAACTAATGCAACATTTGGGAAACATCAATAAAACTAAGGTAGAGTGCATTGGCCTAGAAGAACATAGTTTCCAAGGGTCTAAACGACTAATGGAAAGCTTCATAGGAAAAAATTATAGTGTTAATCAACATCAGAGTTGAAAGGCACATTCTTGGGTTTAAATCAATTAGTTTGGGATATTTGAATGCAATTTTAGGAATTATTATTGAAAATATCCAAAGTTTGAGTGCATGGTCACAAGAACTAGAGATACTCCTAAAGGATGATGATGAGATGATTGGAAGGATTGAACAAATCTTAGGGACCATGCTAACTAATCCTACATAACCCACTATCTTAGGCATCATGAAGGATGATGAGTTAAAACATAGGGCTACCTTAGTGACCTCAAAAATAACAATTAAAAGTTAAGTCTTGTCTAAATATGACAATAGTAGGATACTATACATGATATTTAATATAGGATAAAGGATAGCTAAGGCTATAAGCATCAAGGAAGCTATGGCTATAAATGATATGTAATTGAATGCACTAACTGAAAATAAAGGGGGTGTCTTTTAAAACTAGTTGTGCACTTGGAACTAGTTAATGAACAACACCAAAAGGCTATGAACATCCTCCAATAATAACAAGAAAGTTCTCAGAAGTATGGCCCAATAGTCAATTAGTTTAATGATATTTTATTTTGTAAAAACTTTTTTAATATTTTTAAAATATAATTTCCTTTTATAAAGGCATATGATAGTTGTTAGCTTATTGCCTCTACGTCAGTTTAGTTTTGAAAAGCAAGTGTATTCTAGAACTTTCTGAAAAAGGGTAGTTGTCCTTATCATTTTACATTTGTATTTTTTAGCTGACCAATATACCACCTTATCTTTTTATAAAAGATATTACTAGCATCTTATAAAAGGAGATAATTTTGAGAGAAATTTGTATATTTTGAGTAATTAATACAATCAAAGAATTCTTTAAAGATTATCCAAATTTGCTGTGTCAATTGTTAATTTGTATTTTATCTCAATTGTTGGTACTAAAGTTTGAATTTGAATGGTTTCATGAATTCTAAAATTTTATCTATGATACAAGGTTGTTAAGTTGTGCTTATGCTAGATTAGTTGAAATATCTTGAATTTGCTTCATTTCAAATGTTCTATTTTTAGATTTGATGATGCTATTTGAATTTGGTAACAAATATTTAAAGTAAATATAGAACTTAATTTTATGTTTCTATATCCTCCTTATAAGTCTAACTGATATATGGTGAGATGTGAGCTTATGTTATTTTGAATTATATACTGGTTAAATACATGTTTAGTTCTAATTAAAACTTTTTCATAATGTTTAAGTCAAGGATCCACAATCACACATTATCTTTCTACCTTACCCTTCTCTTTTTCTTCTTTTTTAACTAGATCAATTTAGTTTAGATTTAATTATAAATATCCATTTAGATTAGTCTATATTTTAAGTCTTAATCATAATTCATAAGCTGTAGCATAGATACTTACCACTTTGCAAAGATTTGGTCCATGGTGGCTCCCAACCATCAATTAATATAAATTTTGTGGGACAAATGAACTTTACTTTGTTGCTATTTCACCATAGGTAACATGATTCTCCAAAACCTTCTACTCATGCTCTAAATTCCAAAAATTCTAAAATGATAAGTGTTCTTTAAACACTAAGGACACTTTTGGTACATTTAGAGGCATCAAAAGGTCCCTCTTAGTCCTAGAAGGAGGGATTATTTGTGAATTGGTTAAATCTTTGTCAATATTAGTGTTTTTATCTAAGATTGATATTATATTTGCACTTTTTCATAATTATTTATTTATAATCATAAAGATCATTGATCTTTGTGGTCTTTGACATATCTTTGTTCTTCCTTAAGATAAAGATCATAGTTCTTTGAAATTTGATGCTTAATTTTGGTAAATATAGCTTAAGATCTAAGAATACATGGTAGTTGAGGTTAGAATAGCTTATTTTGATCAAATATTAGTATGTTTTTCATAGATATAGGTTTATTTGAGCTTATTCTTATAAATATAGACCATATCTGCATAATTAGACATATCTTTGAACTATCTTAGTCAAAGGTTGATGTCCTTTACTATTATTTATACAAATATTTACAAAATTAGCTTAATTTTTAGGTTTAATCCTTATTTTTTTTATAAATATTAACTTGAAACATCATATTTCAAACAAGATATTAAATATTAAAGATGGAATTACCAAGGATCCAAACAAGATCACATTTAGAAAAAATAGAACCTTTTCTTGAGCTTGGATTATATACAAGAGCGAGGTTAGATAAAGGTAGGCATAGACATTTGAAATCTTTGCCAACCTCACCTCTTAAAGGTACCCCTAACTTCAACCTTCATCTAGGTATGGATTGGTTAGGATGTTCTTTAATCAATGTGCTAAGTGTGGTACATGATCTCCCATGTAATCTTAAAACATAATTGCCATCATTTAGTCCAAATAGTATTATAACTACTAAAGAGAACATTAAATCTTTGAAATATGTTTTAAGGTTGATAAATTCCATACATGAATATGTAACATTTATATTTTTCCCCTTTACTTTTAAATATGTTGCATACGAATGGTTTCTCAATTTGCTTGACAATTACATTACTAGTTGGGATGATTTTAATAAAGTTTTCATAGATCATTCTCAAAAAATTGTTAGTACATGTGTCATATACCACCAATTAACCACCATCAAGAGGGATGAAAGTGATCCCATAAGGTCCTTTAATGTGAGGTTCCATAAAATGTATAATAGGACCATAGACTTTTATAAGCCTAATGATGATTTAGCTCTAGAAACCTACATGGATACAGTAGATCCTATGACTTCTATATTTTTGAAAAGATCTCTTCTACTTATAAATTCATTTGCTAAGGCTTATTTAAAATTAGTGATCTAATTTATCCCCAAGGGAAAATGGCCTAATCTATCCCAAATATCAATCCACATTTTCCCATTTTGAACATCTTCCCCCATAACGATCAGAATGTTGCATCCTTGAATCAACTCCCAAATCTAAATCAAAAGCCTTTGAGTCATGTTCATCATAATCAAAAACTAAAATTTTTAGGTCATCCTAATTCTAATGGATTCAATACAAATGATCAAAGATATATAGTACCAACTATTGGTACTAATAATAACTAGGTTCATAATTATAAAACTCCTAAGAATGAGAATGAGTCTATTTTGAAAATGGTCCAAAAATTAAGCACTAATTTCCTTCAGCTAAAAAATAAGTTGGAAATATTGCAGAGAGATCTGATAAGAAATTCTCATTTCAAAGGTTTAATAAGTCTAATAATAAGTTTTATAATGATAGTTTCGATAATAATAAGAATAATGAGCCATCTTCTGAAAAGAGTACTATAGACATTAATCTTACTGATATTGATTTTATTGATTATTGTAGGGTGAATTATACATACAATAATGGTGAGATTGATTGAATTAGGTTTTTTTAATGATTTTTAATATTTACAAGAAGAGTTTAACACATTTGAAGTGGTCCCTAATAAGGATAGTGGTACAGGTACTTTAGGTTCCAAGCCTATTAATCAAACTTTCATGGTGGAGACATTTGATTTCCATTTTCAAGAGGAAATTGAACCTGATGATGTCCCTAAGGAAATCTAGGCCTTTCAATAATTCCTAAAGAAGACTTATCCTTTGAGGAATAAAGATTATATTCATCCCTTGACTACCTTAGTGCCTCTAAATGAATTTGGAACTCCTCTAGACATGTATTTAATCAATGATCCAAAAGCACCCAAAGGGAGTACCTCTAAGCATAATGTTGATGTTCCTAATTTTACAAATAATACCAGTTATAATATTATTGAGGACATGAAAAAGATAAAATATAACATAAAATTCCATGAATTGATGCAAATCTTAGAACAAAAGGACCTCTTTCTATAATCATTATTGAATAAATATGACAAACCACCCAAAGCTAACAATGATAATATGAATTTACACAAAGCTAAGGCATAATCTCCTCATTTCTTGCTCATAATTAGGATGTTTGGTAAGGATTTACATAATTATTTATTGGATTTTGGTGCATCTACCAATATCATGCCAAAAAGTACTTTTAAACAACTTGGCTTAACACTTATTAAGTCTGATAGAGTTATTACTCAATTAGATAAATCTAGAGTCAAAGTGATTGGGGAATTACTAAATATCCATATGCATTTGGCCTCTAAGCCTAGAGTGCAGTAGTTTATTGATATCTAATTTATTGACATTATTCATGTTTATGGGATCTTGTTAAGTAGGGAATGGACTAAAGTTTTGAATGGATACATGTCCACATATTGTTCACATTTATGGCTACCTTGGAAAGGAGTTCCAAACTAGATTAAGGTTGAAAGAGATCTAAGAATGAAGTACATGTTCATTGAGTACAATGATGTTAATGAAAGAGTCTACATAATTAAATCATATTTAGGGGTTTTCATCCTAAAGACTAAAAATGTATGTGATCTTAAGAGTACTAATGTTCTGCCTAGGATATGGAAGCTACATTTTGATGGTGCTAGGTGTAACTATAGGTCTATGGTTAGGATTGTTATAACTAACCGTATTGGTGAGAAATATCATGCATCCTATAGGCTCTAATTTTCATGCAAAAATAACCTTTTTAAATATGAGGCACTCATCCTAGTTTTGAAATTTGATAACAAAAATAAAGTCAAGGAACTACTAGTCTATGGTGATTCATAACTTGTAGTCAACCAAGGAAAGAGTAAATATAAATGCAAGTTATTAAACCTTAAGAGGTATAAATTTAGGCTCTAGGATACAATTAAGTCTTTTTATGCATTTAATATTATATTTATACCTAGAGAGGAGAAAAAAATTGCTAATGAGTTATCATCTACTACAGCCAACCTAATGCCTGATCAAGACTCACCCAACTTTGGCATTGAGTTGATACATTGTCCTTCAATTCTAGATAATGTGAATAATTTTCAAGTCTTTAGTGATCATCACTAGATCTTGGATTTCATGGCCAATTTAGGAGCATTTGAAACTCATGTCATTTATGAGGTTGATGAAATTACTAGTGGAGAATGCAAATTTGATGGTAGAGTTATTCAACTGAGTAACAATAAGATTCCCAAAGGCATGATTGCCTTGGAGAGGCTATTTAATCGAGAAAAGGTATATGAGTTTTCTAAGATTCCCAAATTAATTAAGAAGAACTATATTTCTATTTATTGATATTGGACCCCAAGATCAACCCCAATTGGTTAATGATGGAAAATCCTACACTAGTGCTAAAAATAAGGGAGCCAAAGAGTTGTTAATGAAGTATACAGATGCCATATCTTGGTCTTATGATGACATAAATAACTTTGATCTAAGATTCATCACCAATACTATGCATATTAAATAAATTTGTAAACCCTTTATGTAGAAACAAAGGCATGTGAACCCTATCCTAGAACCCATGATCTTCAAAGAAGTTAGTAGATTGCTAAATGCTACAATTGTGTTTCACATTACGAATTCTACCTAGGTGGCCAATTTGGTGCCAGTTATAAATAATAATGGTGATATTAGGTTATGCATTGAATTTATAAATTTGAATAAATAATATCGAAAGAATAATTATCCTCTTCCCTCTCTTGACTAGGTAATGCATATTATTTTAGGTTCAACCATGATGTCTTTTCTTGATGGTTTTTGAAGCTATAACTAGGTGCTAGTAGACAAGGAAGATATAATGAAGATAACATTCAAAACTAAGTTGAGCACCTTTGCCTAAAAAATAATGCCTTTTAGGATAATAAATGCAAGAGCTAATTTTCAAAAGGCCATGGACCATGCCTTTCAAGGTCTGATTGGTACGTGTATCATTATATACATGGATGATCTAATGATTTTTTCTAAAAATAGGGAATATCACTTTATGCATTTACAAGAAGTATTTGAGATATGTAAAAGGTATGGAATGTCCCTTAAACCCAATAAAAGCATCTTTTGTGTTACTAAAGGAAAATTTTTAGGCCATGTTATAACTAAAGATGAGATCTCTATAGATCTTGAAAGAGTGGAAAAAATATCTAAGATAGAGCCTCCAAATAGTAGAAAAGAGTTAATATCATTATTTGGCAAAATAAAGTTTGATGGAAATTCATTTATGGTTTTATAGAAGTTGTCAAACCATTAAATGATATATTGAAGAAGGATGCTAAGGTCACTTAGAATGGGGAATATACAAAGGAAATCAATGACATCAAATAAGTGATTAGCTAAGCTCTAGTCTTGATAAGTCTTTACTTTTAAAATGACTTCTATCTCTATTCTTTTACATCTGACCATACAATGGCTACAATTTTAAGTCAAAAGTTTGATGGGTATGATCACCCAATATCTTTTATGAGTACTAACTTTAATAATTTTCAATTAAACTATTTATTTATTGATAAACAAGCATATGCATTAGTTAAGGTAGTGAATAAATTTAGGAAATATATCCTTATAAATAAGGTGAATGTTATTCCACCTGACCCTACCACAAAGCTCATGCTAAGATAGAATGAGCTTGGATAACATAGAGGTAAATGGATGTTACTTTTACAATAATATGACATAGAAATAATAATTGTAAAGATGGTAAGGTGCTAAGGTCTAATTCAAATGATTTTTAATACCATCCCTAAGCTAAGTATTATACAAGTAGATTAATAAAGCTTTTAGGCTACTAAGTGGTATGATTCCATAATTTATTTATTAATTAATGGTACTTGTCTTATAAGACTAACTAGTGAAAAAAAGGGATCTTAGGCACAAGGTAGCCCACTATCTAATCAAAGATGGGGTTTTATTTATAAATAAATTTGAAGGGGTCTACCTAAGATATCTCTTAAAATAAAAAGCTACTCAAATCGTGAGTACCTTTCATGATAAGTTCAACAATTATCACACTTCTGGAAGGAAAACAACACATAATATCCTTATAGTTAGCTATTATTACCAACTATTTTCAAATATGATCATAATAATGTGAGGGAATAATACTCATGCAAAATCTTTAGCACCAAAGAACCAAAGGCAATAATGCCTTTGCAACTAGTCATGGCTGATAAACCCTTTACACAATGGGGGTTAGAATTTGAAGGGGTAATCAACTCTAATTTATCAAAAGGTCACAAGTATATACTAACTACCATAGATTATTTCATAAGTTTGATGGAATCTATAAACACCAAATAATGTAGGACTGAAGAGGTGATCAATTTCTTTGAGGAGAACATATGTACCAAATTTAGAACTCCAGTCTCTTTGGTGTGTGAGAATGGGTTTACATTTATATCCATATAGATCACATAATGGGTGTATGCTAATGGAATTTATCTTAAGTTTTAATTCAAACATTACCCCTAAGGAAATGGAGTGTTTGAGTCTACCAACAAGAACTTGATGAAAGTAATCAAAAATTCTATTGTAGACAAGCCTAAGACTTGGCATTAAATTCTAAAGTATGCCCTATGGGTAGATAAGATAAGGATTAAGCAAGCCTAAAAGCCATCACCATTTATATTGGTGTATGACTAAGAGCCTATCTTCCCGATCACTCTCAAGCTTCCTACGTATAAATTCATGTAAGAGTATATGAAAGAAGGCTATGAGATTGAAAATTCAATATTGATAGACATCATCCAAATGGAAGATACACAGGAAGAAGCCTTTGATAATTTTAATATATGTTATACCATAGTAAAGAGGTGGTTTGACAAGAGATCAAATATTAAGGTGTTCAAATAATGGGGCATAATTCTCCTTTGGGACAAAGAATCTAAGCCTAAGGGAAAGCATGTCAAGTTCACACATTTATGGATTAGCCCCTATCAGATTGCAGACACACTAGGAGAAAACACCTTCAGACTCAAATAATTATAAGGAGAAGAGTTCACACTACCCACCAATGGGTAGTACCTCAAGCATTACTTTTTTATTTCTCCCCCTGAGGTCTTTATGGAGTAAATCTATAAGATGGTTAGACTTAGTGTAGGTAGGCTAGTTAGTTTCTTTTAGTTCTTTCCTTTTTATCCCTTATTTAAACATAAGCATGTATACATATATTTATTTCCTTTTATTTCTTGCTTTACTACTTTCTATTTTGTGTTTGCTTTTGTTTCCTTGTCCCTTGTTTCCAATTAGTCCTTTTGGACAACCTTGAGCTCAAAGTTTATTTAGTTTTCTTGAAACTCCCAAAATTAAAGAATGTGGGTATGAACCTAATACATATTTTGACCATGGGTCTAAAACGTGAGTCTAACATTATGATTTAAATAAAATGGTAAAGACTAATGGAAGAGGCCAATTGTTCCAATAGAGATTGAACATTGTCTTGACCTAAACTTCATTTTTATAAGATTTGTACTTGTAGGATGAAAGATTAATCTATTGAGACACATTCATGCTTGCACTTAACAAAAATATTTTATTATGATAATGATTGTATCCATAGGTGATTATCTAAGGATCAAACACTTGACCAAATCCTTAAACTTAGCTACCCTATTTCTTGGCCTTGATAAAATAATAAAATATCTAAAAATACAAAAATAAGAATTCAAAGAAAAATCCAAATCTTTTCAATCATAGGTGATTATAGTAATCTCCATTGGGGTTATGGATGACTAGCTGATAGTGGAGCAAGGCCATGATTGGATCCAAAGGTATCTCTATTAGGAATATGGACACCTAGTTAAAAGTAGAGTAATGCCCAAGCCTTTCCTAAACTAGAAGCATGATTTTTAATTAATATCTAAACATGCTCCATGTTAGTGTTAATAATTAAAGATATGAAACATATTATTTGTCTCCTAAATCCCATGTAAAATAGTAAGTGGAAGCAAATCACACACAACATGGATTTGATCCTAATCATACATGTGCAAGGTTTGTTTCAACTATAAATTGATTTAAATAATGGCATTGATCAAGTGGAGTAGATGACCTAGTTGTTTTTATAAATTAGAGTCTTTAGGTTCTAACATATTTCTATGTTTCCCATGGAATTCACCATTTATTGAGTTTAACATACCCCAATTTTTGAAAATTAAAACCCTTGAGATACTTTAAACCTTAACCCTGAAACCATGCAATGTTTTAAACATTATTCAAATTTTAAGATCATCTAATTTGATAAATTTGGATTACTACTTTATGGTTTTGATTTAAGATTAAATAATGTTTCTAATGATTATCCCTAATTGATTTAATTTATAGGTTCATGAAGCTCTTGCTGATAGATCATGCTTAGAGTTTACAGATTGACTCTATTCAAGTTTTCAATAGCCTTTAGTTTATGAAAATATGAATCTAAATTCATGTTCTAAAATCTCTCCTTCAAATTTGAATCCTAATTCCTAAATTAAATACCTTTCTTATTTGTATATCTGATGGCCTATGTTTCATTTCAAGGGGATAATCTGATAGAGTGAGGAAAAATTGACAAACATGAGTATTTGGTCCTTCAAACTGATAATGTGTGAGTATCTAGATCATGATCAATGGTTTACACCTCATCAAGATCAAGGATTGAATGGAAAAAATACAACAATAAAAATTCAAAAGGCATAGGAAGCCCATGGGGTCACCATGTGGCACTCCCAAATTTGAGACTTGGTAACAAAGGGTCTCACATATTGAATGGAACAAGTCATGTACAAGTGCCTGCATCATGATCAAAGGTTCACAATCACTTAAGGATATAGATCCATTAGAGTGAATGTAGTGATGAAAAGTCAAAATCCCTATAAACATGCCATGTGGTGCTCTCATAGTCATTAGGACCAAATAAACCAATGATGTACATTCACTTGGATTTTAATCAGATAACTCTCTCTCTTTATCATACCTCTTAATTGGAAAGAGTCAATTAAATTTGAGATCCATGGAATATAATAAATTATCAAGCTTAAAATTGATGATTACATGACCATCATCTGATGTCCATGAGGCCATCATTGACATCCATGTGATGATCAACTTTAAGCCCACCGAACCTAAAGAGCTTTAAGAACTAAAATTTGACATTATTTTTAATGTTATTTGACATATTTGAGGCTATCATTAACATATACAAATTCAATCTCTTCAAATGTTTTGCCTAGACAATGGGGCATGTTTTATATCATTTGATGGGTCAATTGACATTATGCTTTAAAACTTATCATAAAATAATTTAACCTACGTTTTTGGCATGTTCATTAATATGAAATAGACTTATCTAAAATAATTTTAACCTAAGTTCATTTATATAACCATGCATTTATTAAAGCTCATGAACCTGATAGGATCAATGGATTACACTTCATTAGGACTAAATGATCCAATGGTATGAAATCACCAATAACTATTCAATGTTTCTATGATAGCTTGTAGGATCAACACATGGTAGATGCACATTCAATATGTGATTGGTGTAGGATACAGAGCTTAGAAATCCAATGAAGGTTCTAAGTGGCATAACATTAAGGCTTGATACAAAGATGGCCAATAGTAGGTGAGGTCTCAGATCACAATCAATAACCTACATTAATCTATGGGTAATGATCCAATGGCATGAAGCAAAAATCATTCTTTTAAATACCAATGAATAGTTCTTTAAAGGCATTTACGAAAAATTTCTTGAAAGTTCTAGATAGATGACAAAAAAGCCATCATCATTATAGATTCAAAAGAGCCCCAAAATTTCATAAAATACACTAAGTTATGCTTGAATTGGTCATAGTTAAGATAAAGAGAGTCCAATTGTAATTTGAGTAAGAAAAATGGAATTAGAGACCATTTTCCATTCGATTGTGAGCAATTTACAAGTCTGATAACCATGGCAGCTCAGGGGCAACATTAATAAAACAAAGGTAGAGTACATTGGAAAAACATAACATAGTGTCTAAGGGTTTAAACACCCAATGGTAAGCTTCACATGATAAAATAATAGGGTTAATCAACATTAGAGTTAGAAGGTAGATTCTTGGGTTTAAATCAATTAGCTTGGGACATTTGAATGCCATTCTAGGGATTATTGTTGAAAAGATCCAAAGCGTGAGTGCATGGTCACAAGAAATAGAGAGACTCCTGAAGGATGATGAGGAGATAATTGGGAGGATTGAACAACTCATTAAGACCATGCTAACTAATCTTACATAGTCCACTATCCTAGGCATCATGAAGGATGATGAGTTCAAACATAGGGATACCTTGGTGACCCAAGAAATAAAAAGTAAAAGTCAAGGCCAATCTAGAGAAGATAATAGTAGGATACTAGACATGATCCTTAATATAGGAGAAATGATAGATAATTCTATAAGCATCAAGGAATCCATGGCAAAAAATGATAAGAAATTGAATTCCCTATAATGAGGGAGAGTGTCTCTTAAGACCAACTATGGACTTAGAGCTAGTCAATGAGCAGCACCAAAAGGCTATGAACATCCTCCAATAATAAAAAGAAAGTTCACAAGAGTAGGGCCCACCAACCAATTAGTTGAATGGTATTTTATCTTGTAAAAACTTTGTAATATTTTGAAAGTAGAATATCTTTTTATGAATGCATATACTAGTTGTTAGTATATTGCCTCTAGGTTAGTTTAGTTTGGAAAAGCAATTTTATTATATAACTTTCTAAAAAAGTACAAATGTCCTTATCATTGTACATTTGTATTTTATACCTAACTAGTATACTACTTTGTCCTTATATAAAAGGCAATCTTGCCATCTTATAAAGGAAGAGAATTCTAAGTCAAATTTGTATACTTTGAACAACTAATATAAGAAAGGAACTATGTAAATATTATCCAAATTTGTTCTATCAATTGTTAATTTGGATTTTATCTCAATTGTTGGTTACAAATATTACATTTGAATGGTTTCATGAATTCTAAATTTGCATTTGCAATATAGGGTTGCTAATTTGTACTTATGTTAGATTATTTGAAGGATGTTAAATTTTATTCATTTCATTTATTCTATGTTCATATGTGTTGATGCTATTTGAATTTTTTAACAAATCTTTAAATTATATCTAGTTCTTACTTATATGTTTCCATATCATCCTTAGAATTCTACCTAGTGTATGGTGAGATTCGAGCTTATACTATTTTAAATTATATACTATTTATATGCATGTTCACTTGTAATTGAAACTTTGTCATAATTTTAGAGTCAAGGATCAACAATCACACATTATTTTTATGCCTTACCCTTCTCTTTTGCTTCTTTTTTAACCAGATCACTTTAGTTTAGATTTCATTGTAAATTTCCATTTATATTAGTCTTTATTTTAAGCCTTGATCATAATTCACTAATATTATCATATATACTTACACTTTGAAAATATTTGATCTATGGTGGCTCCCAACCATCAACTAATATAAATTTTGTGGGACAACTGAACATTGCTCTATCATTATTTCACCATAGGTAACATAAGTTACCAAAACCTACTACTCATTCTCTAAATTCCCATAGTTAAAAAATGAGAAGTGTTATTTAAACACTAAGGACACCTATGGTACATTGACAGATTCTATTTAAAATTAATTATAAAACATGCAAAGACTACATGGTTAAATAGTTTTAGTTTAAAATTTAGATACATTTCATGGATGAGGTTGTCCCCTCCAAGAGTTATATAAATATGTCTTGTATGTATTTTTTTAGTATAATTTGGTAATAAATGAAAGTGAATAAAGCTTTCATGATTTTTTTTGAGTTTGTGTGAATGTTTTTTTATGTTATAATTTTTTATGGTTTATTAAAAAATTACATTAAGCTAATAAAATGTGATAGGATAATCACATGTTTTATTCAAAGAAAATATTGAATAATTTGGTAGTCTTGTCAATTTTTTTGTTATAGATCATACTTACAACATATTAATGACATAGGATATTCTTAAAAAACTAGTACTAATAACATAATTGATTATGATAATTAAAGATAACCTAAATTATCTCCTTAGAGTCTTCACTATATTTGTTTATATATTGTGCTTTTATCTAATCCCCAATAAACATTGGTTCATGAGATATACATAGCCTAGTATAGTGAGTAAAATTGTAAGGGTTTAATCTCTAATCAAATCATATAGTTCCTTATTTTACACATTTCCCTTCCCTCATTTTTATCATTTTTTATAGATTCACTATATCTTAGATCCACCAATCCACCTCAATAAGAAATCATACATCTATCACATCTAAACTATCTATGGTTAATAACCACTATGCTGACCATTATTCGACCATGTGGTTATTTATAAAATAAAGACCTATAACTCATTCTCTGGAGTTAATTTTTCATCATTTGTAAAACATTAGGGACCTTACCATAAGAAACCTTTGTGTAAATAAAACCCACATCACTAGGTTTTATTTATCTCTATAAAGAGGGACCACAATGTTTTATTGTTAAGATTAACTTGAGTTGTGTACATTGGATTCCCTATCAAGATTAACAAGGAGAAATTCTAACTCAATAATATTATTATTATCACCTTTATAGGTTCACAAAAACCTATATTAGATAGAGGTATCCCTATTATAGATATCACTCATCTAATTAACTATCCCAAGTGAATTAACCTCAACCTTTTACTATGGATTAGTTATCTAGTTTAATCATTGCCATAGCTTATGTCATCCATGATTTTCCTAGAAATACAAATAAGTACCTTCCCTTGTTCTCTTCATCTAGGGAAAAAACTATAGATAATGTATGAAATCCTTCAAATTTTATCTAAGATTGATTAATGTATTTCATGAAAATGTTGCATTTATAATATTCCATTTCACACTACAAGATATTGCCTATGACTAATTCCTTGATCTTCTATAAAATCCAATCACATCATGAAACCAATCTCAGGAAACATTTATGATACAATTTGTAAAATTTACTACTCCCAAAGTAATATACTAAAATTTTGATAGCATAATAAGGGAACCCAATGAACTAATTAGAGCCTTAAATGTAATATTTTAAAATATGTATAGTTAGGTGACTATTATATACAAACTAAATTTTGACCTAGCCATTGAAATGTATAAAAAAATCTTAGATTATATGACTAAATTATTTCTATGAAAACCTTATAATATTAATAACTTAATATATTCCTATGTTAAATATATTAGCACTTATAAAAATTTGAATACTCAATTAGAATCCATACTCAATATTGAACCAAATTTATCGGTCCTAAATCCCACTCCAAATGCCAACCTAAATGTCATGGTCAATAATTAGGACTATGTTTTTACTTAGTTTCCTATAACTTATTTTACACTAAATTAAAAATTAGTTTTTTTCAACAATCCTACATGTGTCTAATCATTATAAAATAAGTCAATATTTAGTTTCAAATAACACATCTACCACATATGGGACAAACTATGATTCCAACAAAATTGAATTATATGCCATTCAACACATAGTACATAAACATAATACTGAGTTTATAAACATGTAGAAACACTTGGCTAAAATTATAGGATAAAAAACCAAAATGAATTTTACATTATAAAAATATAACAAAATATTCAACATATCAAAAAAATTAATATTCTTAGCCTAATAGACTACCTTAGATGAATATTTATGAGACAACCTTACCTGATTGGTGTAGAGTCCATAGTAATATCCAACATGGTTAAATATATTACATATAATTATTTACTACCTTTTAAATATTTCAAAAGGAGATGTAAATATATGAGGTAGTCTAAAATCAACCTGATTCATCTATAACTAGTGCCCCCAATACTTCTAGTACTGTCATGGTATTTGAGACCTATGATTTACCATTCCTAGTTGAGGATGATAATGGACCTAAAGATAACATAGATGATATTAATGTTTTTTAAAAATTTCAAATAAATATGTATAACATGAGAAATAATAATAAACATCCTATCATGACTAATGCACCTCCTAAAAACAATGCAGTCACTCCTCCTAATCTAAATGTTAATAATAATTTTCCTCATCCTAAAGGGAGTGATCAATAACAAGCCAATCCACACACTAATATTATATATAACATAGTAAATAGAATGAATAAAATCAAGAAAAATATTACTCTACATGAGTTAGCTTAGATCACAAAATAAAGGGAGATTTGCATTAGGATTTGGCTAGTAATCCATCTACTAATAAATCCATAGGTGCACACACAATATGTTCATGTATAAAGATAAAATTAAGGTCCCAAATTTCTTATTAACTATTATAATATTTTGGAAGAATGAACATAATTAATTATTTTACTTAGGTTCTTCCTAAAATGTAATGCCAAATGGAATATGTAAAATACTAGGGTTGACTCCAAATAAGTCTAAAAGACTAGTATTATAGTTAGACAAATCTACAATCCTAGTTGTGGGAGAATTACCAAATGTCCACATGTAATTTACCTTTGAACCATGTATATAGTAATACATTAAAATACATTTAGTTTAAATTCCTAAGACTTATGATTTAATCCTAAGCCATGCCCAATAAAAAACATTAAATGGATATATGGACACCAACTTTTGACACAATTGTTTGCCTTGGAAGGGAGTGGATAATCAGATCATAGTTGATAAAGAAACAAAAAATAATCATGTAATCACAAAATACTATGCCAAAAATGAAAAAAAAAACTTCATCACTTGTATGGTATTACACTTTCAAAATGATGATTAATAACCATGAATGAAAATTTGAAGGTCCTTAGCAATTATGGACCTTATATTTTGATGTTGCTTAGTCCAAACAAGGATCTGGTATTGGCATAGAATCAATTGATACTGATGGGATTTATTACATGTTAATTTTTTATTATAATTATCATATACTAACAACCATGAAGAATACATAGTCTTGATTTTAGGGCTTCAATTAACACTTAAAACACAATGTCACATAGATTATATTGCTTTCAGATTTAGAACTAATTATTTACCAGATTAGGAGTTGAAATCAATGTAAATTTTCTTAATTCAAGACATATAAGCATAAATCCTAGGATTTAATATAATCATTTGAATCTTTCAATATAAATTAAATTAAAAGAGATCAAAAATAAGACAATTTATTCCTTAGATGCTTTTATAAAAAAATTGGCCCTATTAAATGTAACTTTTGTGAGGAATTAATGCCATGTTCTTTAGTTCCTGATAATGTTGACCAATTTAAGGTATTTAATGATGACTAATTTATTATAAAGTGAAACTACAATGATTATGGTTTAAAAATAATTGATGAAAGCTATTTTGATCCAATGAATGAAGAAGAAAATGAAGATAATGCCACCCTTCAACTATAATAAAAAAATATACCAAAAGGGACGGTATCCTTGGTGTGGGTATTTGACATGGATTGCCAATATAAAAAATAAAAACCATCTAATACCAATAAATTTTATTTTTAGAAGGTAAATTTAGGGATAAATGAACATCCCTAGATAGTTAACATTAGATTGAGTTGTGTAAAATAAGAGAATCAAAGACTGATAAAATTATTGACCAAATATAAAGATGTGATTGTTTGTAGTTATAAATAATTAAAAGTTTTTTATCCTAGGGTTGTCATAAAAACAATACCATTAAAAGAAGAACATAAACCTTTTAGGAAAATACAAAGACTATCTAATCCCATTTTGGATCCTCTCATTGAGAAAGAATCCCATAAATTGTTAGATGCTAAAATTACATTTCTTATTAGAATTCTTTTTGGGTGGTTAATTAATCCCATATATGAAATAAAAATGGTTACATCATAATGTGTGTGGACTTTAGGAATCTTAACCTAGATTTAGAAAAGGATAATTATCATTTATTTCCATAAAATACGTACTTTAGATAATTAGTGGGTTAGATATGATGTCAATTCTAGATGGTTTCCCAGGATACAATCAGGTAATAGTATAAAATGATGATCATGTGAAAACTACTTACACCACTAAATGGATAATTTTGTGTTTAATACAATAAATTTTATACTAATTAATGTAGGTGATACCTTCCAACATTCCATGGATTTTACTTTCCAAGGACTCATTTATAATTGCATCATTATATACATATATGACTTAACTATCTTTTCTAAAGATAGAACAAAAACTGTAACCTATTTGCAAAGAGTATTTAATAGATGCATAAGGTATGTGATTTCCTTGAACCCAAAGAAGATCATTTTCAAGACCATAATGGGTAAATTTTTGAGTCATGTTATAAAATAATAACTTCATTTGATAATGAAAGAGTTCAATTTATCTCAAAAATTCCATATTCTAACAACAAAAAAAAGATTAATTCCTTATTTGTCAAGATAATTATTAATAAATATTCATTTTAGGATTATTAGAGATTGTGAAAAAATTGACTTCTATGTTAAAATAGGATGTAAAAATAGAATGGATAGTATAGGTGAAGAAATCATTTCTTAACATTGAAACTACCATTTCCTAGGATCTAGTTCTGATTAGCCCTAATTTAAAACATGATTTATTGTAATAATTTGTATCATAGCATACTATAGAAATAATACTCATGTAAAAGATCAAATAGAGTGAATACCCTATTGCATTTATGTGTACTAATCTAAAATATGTAGAATTAAAGTATTCCATGATAGATAAACAAATCTATGCTTTAGTTAACTCAATGAATAAATTTAAACATTATATTTTATGAAACAAGATATACACCATTATTCTAGACCTAGAATTCAATCTTACACTGGAATGAGCTAGGTTAAAATAGGGTCAATTGGATGGCCAAGTTAAATTAGTTTGATATTAAAATTAGACATACGAAGATGATGTGAGGATAAGGAATTAATATTCTAATGGTAGAGAGTGATCCACACATATTTATCAAGAAAATTAACTAGTCTTAAGTAGTTGGAGGTGATTGGTATGTGTTGATGCCTAAATATGTATCATAGGTGCCTATAGTGTTTAAGAACACTTCTAATTTTATAATTGTAATAATTTAGTGTATGAGTTGTGGGTTCTTATAATCCTATTATCTGTTGATGAAATAGAGGCAAACCACATGGACCATTTCACAATGTTTATAATGTTTGGTGGTTGGGAGCCATCGAGGCCAAATGTTAATCTATGTAAAATATGAAGTATGTTATGCTAAGAATGGTGAATTATGATCAAGAACTAATCTAAAGAATAATCTAAGATGGGTATTTATAATGATAATTAAACTAGAGTGATCTAGTTAAAAAAATAGAGTAAAAAGAAAGGTAAGGTAGAGAAGAGATGTTATTAATCTTCATTCCGAATATCATGACAAAATTTAAATCTCATCCAGGCATATAATTAAGCAATGTATGACATGAAGTAGCATAAGCTCAAATCCTATAAAATATCAAGAAAACATCTAAGGATGGTGTAACATAATATAAATAATAATAAAGTTCACTTTAAATATTTATCTCTACAAGAAAACAATAGTAGATCAAATTTAAGAAGAGTAAGTAGACTAAATGAACATAAAACTTTCAATTAAACTAGCATTGACAAAATTTAATAGCTCCAAATTAAAATATACACATTAGGAATTCATCAGAACCATTCAAATCTATAAATTAGAACAAAAAAGTGAGAGAGAAGCCAAGATAACAAAGACATAAAAAAATATGGACAAACTTTGTAGAATTCATTGCTTATATTAATTGATCAAAAGTTAAAATTAGATCTTAGATCTAAGAACTCTCCCTTATTTTATAATTGACAATTCTACTTTTATAGGATGTAAGGAAGCATGTTGGTTAGTTATAACCAATTACAAAAATACAATTGTTAGGATAGATGTCATTTCCACATGTGTTCGAGAATACACTAGACTTCCTTAATGGACTGACCTATAGGCAATGTGATTTACAAGTTGAACATGCCTTTACAAAATAATATTCATATTTAAAAAGTATACAAGAACATTTATAGAAAAGAATATTCATATCTTAACTAACTTGGAGGCCCTTGTACTTTTGTAGTTTTTTGCCTCCCCTATAAGATCTTCATTCTATAATGGTGTTCATTGATGATTTGAATATCAATGATAGGTCTCATGAATAACTCTTTTTCTTGACCTTATAGGCCCTTGAGATCATTTCAAATCTTTTCAAATATTGTTTGATTCCCCTTTATTTTCTTATCTTCTCCTCTGAAGACAAAATCAGGCCCATGACCTTATTATTATCAACCCCTATTTTCCCTTGTCCTTGATTCCTTACTTCTTTCAATAATTAAGTATTTCTGTGCTTGAACTCCTCATCATTTATTAGACCCAAGGGAATAAGTATGTTGGGCTATTTGATCAAGCTATCTAATATGTACAACATTTTATGTTCTTATTGCTTGAAGTCCTTGGAAATGTCCTCCATATGCTTGGAACAACTACTCAGGGCCTGGATCTTATCAATTAATATAGCCATATCCATATTTAGGTGGGATAGGCTAACTATCTTGAATTTAGGGATTTGATTTTTATTTAAGACCTTGATCAAATCCTTTAATTGATAGCTCAAAGTCTATTATTCATCAACTTGGCCTGTAGCTTTAGTAATCTATTTTTTTATTTCATCCTACTTGGTTCTAGATAACTTTAAATAATTGAATAAATTAGTTATGGTGTCTTAAAATTTATTGAATATGTCTTATTGAATTGATAAGATGGCTTGTTATTTTAGCTTGTTGTTTTATTTTAGGATGCATTTGATAATTATCTATAATTGATCTATCTAATCCTAAGCCACATTAAGGACATTTTTTTCAATTATTGGTCTTCACCAGGCTTTTTATTACTAGATTCAATCCAACAAAAGGTTCCACTTTTTGGAAAGTGAATTCCTCTCCACCAATAAAGGATTTCTTCTTATATACCCTTTGAAAATTAGTAGTAATTAGGTCATATTTGACACCAACTAAAGATCATATAACTTTTATTAGTTAATGTCTCCATTTGTGTTCCACTTGAGTAGTCATTATTTTCTCTTCCTCATACAATTCAACTATCCATGGTTTGGCTTTCTCATGTAATGGAATATTGATTACTTGTATCAATGCCCAAGGGTGGTGCATGGTAGGTACCTTTTAAAATTTTACATAGAAGAACCATTTAGGAATGGTTGGACCTTAAATAAATTTTTCCTCACCAAAGATATTAACTTTACTCAAAGGATGAGTGAAGGTCAACTTGGGATTCTTAGCTATCACTGGGACAATGTCTAATTTAGCTTTCCTTTTAAGGGGGTCTATAAGAACTACGTCCAACACTTCCTTCCCCTTTTATTCTTTGGATATCTCCTCTTACTTATACTCAAACTCATAAGATAATGATAGTAATTTTATAGCATCTTAAATTGTTTCACTACGGTCTAGTGCTACCACATGGATTTCCTCCACTAGTGATCCCTGCTCCTGCTTGAGTTAAGGAAGATGAAATTTCATTAGGCCTTCTCTCCTCTAGCCTTTAATCAAGTTGTGCCTCAAGTCTAGGTTATGTTTATAATTGGGCTAGTAGAGGTCTAGAAGGTGCACCACTTAGCAAATAGTACTACCTTGGCCCCAATTTCCATTTGTCATCATCCCCTTTCTACTCCCTCTACATTTTAGAGTATGTTTTGATGTGATTTTTCAACCTAAAGGTGAACTTGGAGAATGAAGAGGCCTTTATATATATAGGGTTAAAATAACTAGGTTAATTATCATAGGGTATATTTATTCCCTTGGACTTCAAGTGTTCTTTAGCCTTTCCGTATGGATCCCACTACCTCAAATCATCCACTTGGAGATTGAAATAGGTCTTGTGTTTGGAAGTAGCCTCAATGTTGTTCCATTATGCAAAAATAGTCTTTCCAATGATTAATGGGAAGTCATGAACCTATCATTTCCACTTGGTTTTGTATAAACCATCTATTCTATTACACAATTGGTAAGGCACCTCTTAATTAGCTAACTTATTTAGCACATGGACTGGTAATATAATGGGAATTCATGATATTCCTTTTATCCTAATTATTATGTAATTTGGATACAACTAGATGTCTCCCATAGCCTCAATTAAATTTTTGGTCAAGGGGCTAACTCTTGGCATTGGATTCCATATTATGGCCTTCGATATGGATGGATAAACATAGTCACATATAAATTGTATGTGGTTCCTATATTTGAATATGTGCAATTTTGAATAGTATTGGGAGAGTATCTATGTCCCATCAAGTGACCATTCTCTTAAGTTAGGGTTATTTGTGGTAGTAAGCAAGAAATATAGGAAGTATGACATCATGTAAAATTGATTCCTAGTTTTCTTCTTGATTGCAAAGGTCTACCTACTCAAAAACTTTCTAACCACTTAACCAATGGGAGTGGTGATCTCTTTATTAATCATACAATAGACAAAGGGCATCCAAATCTTGTCCACATATGTGGTGGTTAGATTTCCACATAACCTATTCATCAAAGTCATGATCATTATTACCTCAAGTTTGAACTAACTAATGGGAATGTTGCCACTAAAATCTAAAAACACATATTTCTAGAATATAACCATAGGTTAAGTATGGTCTTCAAGTCATTTTCCTTAGCCCAATTTTTTTTTGTGGTTTGGTCTATTTGGGGTTTAGGCAACATGTAATAGTTTTTAAATGCTATGGTAGAGATATACACTATATTTCTATGGGTATTCTCTTTAATTAAAATGCCCTTATCAATTTTACCTTCTCTAAAAATAAGAGAGGGAATGTCTATACAATTCAATACCTCAAGTTTTTCTATAGTGTAATAGAGACCCATCATTTGAAGGCATCTATGTCATAGTATAAAATTCTCACTGACACATTCTTGTCCTCTTCTCTCATGATGGGTTGTTGGTTCTCAATGTTATAGAATAAACACGACCAATTATTGTCCCCAATATTTAAATTTGTGGCATCAAATTACTTATCCTTGAAAACTCATCCTTTTATATCCGAGGTTAGATAAACATCTACATCTTATTTGGAGACACTTTTTTGGATTGTCATAGATGTAAGTCTCTCTAAATTACCTATTAGTTGTATTTAATTTAATTTTGGATCAAAATATCTTTTTTAATATGATAATTCAATCTCTCTTTGTGATTATGATGATCACAGGGTTGAACTAGGGCTTTCATAAGTGCTAGGATTTTCTTGAAGGTTCCTTACAATGATTTAATAGTGGTAGTTATATGAACTTATGTAAGCTTCATGACTTAGATTATGTTTATATCTTTGTATTTTTACCTTTGTATTTATTGGGTCCCTAAAATATCTAACTTGGCATATCAAGATTATGTGGATCCAACATGGCATCAACGTGGCATCTTGCTCATTAAGATTTAAAAGGTGATCATTGTCTTTTGAAAATTATCACTTGATCTTGCACCATTGTATCATATTTACATGAATCAATGTGGACCATTGATATTGATTTGATAACTTAAATTCCATTATAATCTTGATACATCCTTGTGGTTATGACACTTATCATTTCCACATTTTCCTTAACTTTTCAATGTTTATTACACACCATTGATCTTGATTACATGAAATAATCACATTCTAATGATCTTTATCTACATAATTATACCTCCT
This sequence comes from Torreya grandis, assembly GCA_037957365.1. NCBI lineage: Eukaryota > Viridiplantae > Streptophyta > Pinopsida > Cupressales > Taxaceae > Torreya > Torreya grandis. The sequence goes on along the minus strand of JARHVA010002160.1, from coordinate 2,253,260 downwards.
ACTCCATGGACCATTGATATTTGATATATTCTCAATCTTTAATTCATGGCCTACAGGTATGAGACATGTCATCTTCATGTTTGTCCTTGACTTTTTAATGTTCGCTATGTGTCATCTAATCATCTTCATATGAGAAAATGTAGACAATTATATCTTGGTCCCTAAGGTAAAATTATATTGGCTACTTAATGTTATTTGGCTATGAGTGTGACATTTAACACCATCTTTCTTATACTAGGGATCTATTGAAGTCTTGACTCGATATGCATCATTAGATCAATCCTACTATTGTCACTTGGATTTTTACCCTTTGAGATGTTTTATCTCTCCTCATCCAAGTGACATAATTGAAACACCTATAGGATTTTAGTTTGCTAATAAATGAGGTGAATCTCTAGGTAAGGCTAGATCTATTGATGTACTAATTTAGATCACTAATACACCTAAACATTGGGGGGGAAGGGAGAGAGAAAACTGAAATAAAACTATCCTAAGGGAGATGATACACCAAATAAGTTGATGAATTCCTACCAACTACATGTCACACATGAAACCAAGAGACTAACCAAATATACACTTCTCCAATCTACATCTTCTCACATCAATATTAAATTATTAGGTTATGGATGAATGTTTAGGCTATGAGGACTTAGAAAGAGGCCTTGAATGGCATTGGTGAATAGAGTAACTAACTCAACCTTGACATTTCCTAGAAAACTTCACATGCCATACATGAATAATCTTTATAACTACAAATAGGATGAAATAATGAGATAACATGCTAAGAAGATCATAGTTATCACTAAGGAAGATCAATCATTCAATTATAACACACTATGAATAGTCATGAAGTGCTAAAAATCAGTAGTCTTATTGATCAAATGGTATGTAAATGAGTATGCATCCATCATAATTAGGTGGATCATAAGTTATAATAGCCAAAATGATAATTTCTTATATAACTTGAGAGAGAGAGAGAGAGAGGAGAAGAGAGAACTCCAAGGTTTATAAGGAAACTTATTAAGCTGAGATGATTTACATATCTAAACACTTTAAAACACTAAACAAAGCATGGGTATCATTTAAGGAGGAATAAAAATCATTTGGAAGAAACATCAACAACTAGATTTTACAAAATCATCCAAATAAGACCAAAACCTATGGGGTGCACAAATTAGCAAGCAAACTAGATAGTCTAACTTCTTATGAATGGTTCATATAGCTTAAATAACCTTTTTTATATAACCAAACATCATATGGAGGATGACTAAGTGTAGAATACACCTCTAAGAGAATTTTTCCTAAAACCTCCATTTCTAACCATACCAAGTACAAACCTAAAGACTATTTTTGCTTGCCAAGCCTAGTGGATGGAGAGATAAGTGATTTTCTTCATTTATTGGAGCTTCTAATCAAACTAGTCACCTAAACAAGTGTTTAGAATACCAAGAGACACTCTTCAAATGTCTCCAGCTATGGGAGGTTGTAAAACTTATTAAATTCTCATGTGTTCAAGAAAAATCCACTTTTTCAGAATAACCTACCACTTTTTAATTAATAAAATTTACTTAAGACATAAGAGAACACATGGGGCATGACATCATCCCCTAAAACCTTCAAATTTCCATAGGAGACTTTAAAAATCATTAAATGTCCCATTTTTTACCACAAAATGAGTCTTAAGACTAAAGGGATTAAAATGATAAAGGACCATGGATAATATAATACTAAATGACATCAACTAACCTATAATATAGCTCATGACATAACATTAGACCCGTAATATATCTCTAATGGTAATTTTTTTCTTATAGGGGTCCCAATTTGACCTATAGGGTCAAATTTGGTCAATACCTACCTAAGAAAACATGTGTCATCGATCCTTGGAAAATGATCAAGATTTGACTTAAGTTTAGGGTATTTTAATTTAAGTTCACACTGTTAGATATTGATCATCCAAAAAAATTTAGATTGTTGATCTAGTAAATGAAAATGTTGTTTAATTTACTGCTTAGGGAACATAAATTTTAAGCTAAAGTCTTAGACTAATGTTTTAATTCGTATTAATAAATAAGAATAAAAATTTATGATAAAGTCTTAATCTAAGTTTTAAAACATGTTAAATGGGACCCCATGAAATCAAATACCTAGACTAAACTCTTAGCCTAAGGTTTTTATTGAAACATTAGGGTAAGGCTTTACGCTAATCCTTATAACAAAGGGACCATGCACTAGTTATACCATGTAAATAATAAAATAGACTAGGAGGTCCTGGGACATAAAGGGAATAAGCATAATATTTTTAACTTAAGGTTTGGTCATGTTAAAAAATATGACTAAGCCTTAGGCAAAAAAACGAACTAAGTCCATGGAATTATTGAAATGTTCCCATGTAAAATATTCCCACCAATTTTGAACTCAATTTAAAGGGCATGATCTAGGGTAATTAGAGTTAGGGTTTTAAGCTAATCAAACATGAATTTAACTTGATTTAAAGAAATTAAAGGATAGTAAAATACCAAATAATTATTAAATCATAAAACCTAGACATTTTTTGTTCCAAATGGACTCCATTGAAACTATGACCTGAAACATAAAGATAAAATGTTAGCAATTTTAGAAGGGATGAAACCGTGAGAATCTAAAAACATGTACATTAATTCAAATGAGAGTTATGAAAAATGTGCAAACATGATATATAATATGATCAAGTGAATTTTAAATTTTAAGGTACAAATTTGCACAATTTGACACAAGGGTCCTCATTTTTCAGAAATGTGGGTGTGTTGACTTCAACAGTATGCCTAGATCATTCACTACCTACTTATAAGCACATGTCCTTATAAATTAATTAGAGAATAAAGGAATCACTTAGGATTAATTCAACACACTACATGATATATAAAGGAGTGTTATACCAAAACAGATATGAAGGAATTTATTTGAGATGCATTTCTAAATAAGAAGATACAAACATTCTTAATAAATTTCACTAAAATATTGGTAGTGGACATCCTTCAAGGAAAGGAAAATATCAAAAAAAATTGAGGATGGGTTATTACTATCTTAAAACTTTTAAATATGCTCACATCCATGTCAAAAACTATCATTAATTCTAAATATTTTGGAAAAGATAAATCCATGCTACTATGCCTCTACAACCTATAATTGAAGGACCAAATTTGCATATTAGGGTGTAGATTTTATAGGTTTTATCAATATTAATTCATCAAATAGACATAGGTTCATGTAAACTATGA
>JARHVA010002160.1:2242500-2245000 GCA_037957365.1 Torreya grandis | reverse complement strand
TTTATACCCAATGCTTTATAAATCCATAAATTGCTAACATATGCCTAGGTTGTTAGACCAGATCAAAATATCACTCAAGACATTCAGATATTATTGGTTATATCTGGATTACATTATAATTATATTTGAGGTAAATTAAGTATCCCATTTCTTTTTACCAATAATTATACCCAAAAAAACTATCTAAGCAAGAGATATCTTACCGACTATATAATAATGTGGATTATACTTTGAATAAGCCTATATTATCCAAGTACCAAAAGACACCTCTCAGAATTAGAAGGAAATAGTTTTATGATTGGGAAATATTGTCTAAGAAATCAAAACACTAGGGATCATTACATTTTGTATTGGTTGATCATAGATGGTGCGACCCTAAATTTTTTATATGACAACAAATACATAAATTCTCGAAGAAGTTTAAGTAATATTATGGCCACTAATAATATGAGCATGACTTATTTTTCCTCAACCATGAGGATGATTCATTAGTATATACAAGGATGAGAATAGTACAAATTTATGAGGATTTCTAAACTAATTAAATATGACCTAACCATATCAAGAGAAGATGTTATAAAAATAGAACAAGAAGAAAATATTATAATCAAGATAGGAAAACTCAAGAGAAAGACAAAATAAAAGAGGAAACTAATGATCAATTAAGGGTAAGAATATTAAATAGCTTACAAAAGTAGGGGAACCTATAAATATCATAAAACAAGAAGAAAACAACTCTAATTAAGATAGTAAAATTGATGATAAGGATAAAATAAAAGAGGAAACTAGTGATTAACTCAGGGAAGGAATCCTCAAGAACTTCTAAAAGTAGGGGAACCTCCAAAGTTCAAATTTGTATTTAATCGACAAATTGAAACAATATTTATACCTCAAGTTACAAAAATAATTAAACATCCTTATCCTCTTCCATCATAGGTTGCAGATACTCTTTCCATGATGACTTATGATATAAGATCTCTTCCTTTGTCCTTGAAAACCCTAGATCACATACAACATGAGGAGGCATAGGAGTATTTAGATGAATATGAAGAAGAGGAAGGTTTTTATATAATATATAATGGTAATATATGGATAGAAACACCAATATAAATTTTTATGAAGGTGCCCTAAAATAATAATTTTGTGACTTCAAGTTATAATGCTCCCCACACTCAAAATGTTAAATCTAGACAAGAAGAAGAAGCATGGAAAGAAAATATAATGAACAAAAATATAATAGGTTATTAATATACTTTAGTTTCCCCACATATGGAAAATATAATATATTATTTAGAAGGGTTAACCCAAGCTAAAATTTTCCCTATTTATACAATAGTTCCTCCAACTAAACAAACTCATCAAGATTCATCTGGTATTGCAAGGACTACAGATTTTGATTCATTAACTAACATTATCTCTTAGTCTAGATCTATCTCTTTTTAAAATTATTATATTAACCAATTCAAGAATATTCTAACCTAGGATACCATTACAGAAGCATCTCTTCCCTCACCTAACCTAGGCATTGTAAACACAATCCACATTTTGAGGACCTTATGTTATAAGTGTTTTTTTTCCACACACCTCATGCATACTCATCTCCTCACCTAATTAGGTTTTTTCATTAATCAGGGTCTCTCAATATAATCCACAATTATTTTAGCATAATAATCCCATGAAATCATTAAAATATGTCTTTAGGACATGCCCTTAAACAAATGTCTCCAAGGAGAGGTTTCTCATTCCACCTTTTCCTTCAGTAACTATACTTCCCTACTCTACTTCTTCAACTCATTCCATCCTCATTCCACCACAAAATATTCCTCCATATTCCTCCACTCTAATTCTACCTTTGTAAATTACATTATCCACTAAATCTCATACCTCTCCCAAATATCTCTTAGTGATTCTTACATGGATACACAAAATACAATAAGAGTTGTCAACTAGGAAAGATATAGTAATCACTGATAAGCCCATATTAACTATATATTTTGATGCAACATCAAAATAACTAAAAAGAGTGACATGAATGACTTTTAATACTAGTGAAAAATCTACAAAATTTTTGAGAGATGAAGAATTCTTATCCTTGACAAAGAAGATGACAACAAAGTTTGGGTATGAAGATGAAATTCAAGAAGATCCCATATAAATGGTAGATGTTACTGGGATAGTGTTGATAAAGATGTTTTTTGGTCTAAAATATAATAACAAAATCCAAGAGGCACATAGTATAATATATCCTCCACATGACATAATTTAAAATGTACATAGTTTGATTAAAACCTTTTATGACATAATGTATTATATCTAACATCTTAGGGAGAATCATAACCATAAGAGAATAATGTGATAAATTTTTGTGAAGTGATGAATAATTTAGATGCCAAATTACATTTTATTGAAAATACAAAGAGACAAAATAAATAATATCACTTCAATTTTATATAACTCCATATATTTAATTAGCTTAGAATTTTATGATAGGTAACATAAC
>JARHVA010002160.1:2140000-2237500 GCA_037957365.1 Torreya grandis | reverse complement strand
TAGACATATCTTTGAGAAAAGTTATGTGAGAGAATATTTTAAGTATTGAAAGGACCCCATACTCTAATTTCCATTTGGAAGCTTTCACTCTTTCCTAGGTAAATCAAGTTTTAGGAAAATGATTGATGGGTTTGGACCTCTCAGATGCACATCTAATCCCACCACCTAAAAATAATGACACTTAGGTCAATATTCCTAACTCTTTGGTTGAATTAATAGATATTAATATGGAAAACTCCATTCTATACAAGGTAAATGGATTTATACCTAACATTGATACCCTTAAAAATGGGCTGATAATCGATGGAAGCCTAATATTCATCTTAAGGTAGTTACATTACCAAGGGACTTAGTTTTGGTCAACTTTAACAATCAAGATTATTACTTCAGGGTCCTCAAAGAAGGACCTTGGTTCACGGATAAAACTAATGTTTTAGTCAAACATTGGAAATTAGGAACCAATCTAAACATCATAGTTTTGGAAGAAATACCTATGTCGGTGTCACTTTTAGAATTACCTATGGAATAGTGGGAATTGGAAATAATTTTTGGTGTGACAAGGGAAAAATTATACCTTATCAAGATTTATCCAATCTCTATGGCTAGGAGAAGGATGATTACAACTATATTTTAGGTATTTAATTTAGAATACAAACCTCTTCTGCATAACATTAAACAAAAATCTAAATATGGGGTTTGATCTCAAATAAAAGAGTATGAAAACTTTAATATAATTTATTTTAATTACAATACATATAGTCACTCCTTGAAGCATTTATATAAGAATCCCATTTCCCTTGATCCTTCCACTATTTTGGCCTCCCAACTAGCTCTCTCAGAGACCCCTCATAGGAAAATCTTGGTTATTCCTTTAGCCTCACTCTCTCCTCATCACCTACCCACCTCGATCCCTCTTTATTTTTGTCTTAATTACCCATATTGGTCTTGAAATCCATTCTAATTAAGAACCCTATTTCCACTCATCCGTCTCTAAATATTTTGGTCCCTACTCTTGATTTAGATCACAATGGGACCCCTATAGGTCAGAAAGAAGTGTCCCTAGATATTCCCTCTCTTAAATATATATTTAATTGATTCCCTCTATTTGATGTGATATCTATGGACTCAAATCTAAAAATTACAATGGATTCATATAACAAATTATAATTACCTCAAAGTTTGTCCTTAAACAAATCAGGTGTTGTGAATATAGAATCTCTTCTAAGATCGACAAGTACCACCCACATAGAGATGATTCAAAGTGGAGGACCTACCCATAATGAATCCCAAACATGTAATAATGTATCCATGTATAAGAATGAGAAAATATAATGATCCTCTCTAGTAAAAGAGGAGCAATTAAAGTGGACATAGGCTAAATCAAGAAGAGGCAAGAAAAAAAGGGATACTAGAGAAGGATAGAAATAACTTTGTAGAACCCACAAAAATTTCTTCTATAAAAAGGATACTACCAAAAAAATATATAAGGGTTGTTGAAAAAAATTTAAAACCCACTTCACTAGATAAAATAAATGGATTTCATTTCTTCAAATGTAAGGGGAATGAATAACTTGAGGAAGTAGAAGCTGGTTGGTAATTTAGTAAATAGAAACAACCCAATGATTGTTCTTTTATAGGAGACTAAAATGTAAAAATAATTATTCCAAAAATTTATTAACATAATATGGAAATAATTAAATTTGTTATGTATGAGATCATATGTTGCCTCAAGAGGAATTTCCACACTATGGAACCCTTAAGAATTGGAAGAGGAAATCCTCATCAAGAGAAATTATCATATGGTTATATTCTTCAAAATAAAAATATCCAAGGATGAATGGATAATATATAACCTCTATGATCCTAATTCAATGATGGATAAGAGTAAGATTTGGAAGGATTTTATAGGTTTCAAAAAAATTAACAACAATTAGAAATGGCTATTTGTAGAGGATTTCATTTCTCCCTATCACCAGTGGAAAAGAAAGATGACTTTATTGATTTTTTAGATAGCATGGTGGACATAAATGATTTTATAATAAAATATATGCTCATGGATGTCAACCTCAAAGTAAATACTTTCACATGGACAAACTAAAGGATTAGGGAGTATCTAATATAGGTTAGACTAGAAAAATGTTTAGAATCCCTTTGTTGGGATCTTTACCATAACATCTCCTTATATTCCCTCTATAGAATCAGCTTGAACTGTAACCCTATTATATTTGAAGGAAATATTATCCCCATAATTAAAAAATGTCCTATTCATATTTGAATTTATGTGGCTACACCACCTATATCTACATGAAGGCATAAAGGCTTGGTGGCAAGAACCATTCTTAGGATCTGGCATGTTCATCTTAGTTAAGAAACTTAATTACCTGAAAAATAATTGAAAGTCTAGAATAAGGAGGGTTTTAGTATTATTTTTACTCAAAATAAGCACATTGAAGAACTCAAAAAGCTTAAAATATTCTCCTCTCTTCATGGTATTAATGAATAGACCTATGCTCTCAAGAAGGATTTTCTCAGTGCCTATCATAATCTTGAAGCTAAAGAAGAATATTTATGGAAATATAAGTCTAGATGCCTTTGGTTGAAGGAGGGGAATAAAAAAAATACATCATCAAGCATCCATAAATAGGAATAAAAATATTATTCTTGAACTTATACAAGATGATGGAAGGAAATGTATGAATCCATAGGATATTAATGACTAGATTATTCAATAATTCTAGGATTTGCTCAAAGAAAGTGGTTCCATGGAGAAATATCTAGAGGAAAAAATGCTTCATAGCATATTGATCCTTATCTTTGAAGCTAAAAATATTGTACTTCTGAAACCCCACTTGATAGAAGATATTAAGGCTACCATGTTCTCAGTGGAAGGAAGTAAGGCCTTTAGCCTGGAAGGATTCCCTCCAATTTTTTTCATAAATTTTTGTATCATTCACAAGAAAATGGAAATTATTGTATTGTAATTTTTTAGAGGAGGGATGATTCTAAAAGACCTGATCAATACCTTTATTTTACTTATTCTTAAAAAGCCCAGAACAAATTAGCTCAAAGACTTCTAATCAATAAGCTTATACTTTACGGCTTATATAATTTTCTTATTAAATCTAGTTAGAAGAATCCAACCCATTATGGAGATTATCATAGAATAAAATCAAGGATCATTCATCTCAAGTTGGAAAATAATGAATGGGGTAATAACCATACATGAGGCAATCCATTCTACATATTTGAACAATAATCAAGGAATTTTCATCAAATTTGATATGAATAAAGCATATGATAGAGTCTTCAATAGATTTTAAGATAAAATATTAGAGAAACTCAAATTTAATTCCTTCCTTAGAACCATAATTTGTAGTTGCATACCATTCCTAGATTCTTGATCATAGTCAAAAGGATAATAAAAGGATTATTTTCAATCAACTGAGGTCTAATATAAGGGACCCACTATCCTTTTCTAATTTTATCATTCTTGTTGAATCTCTTGGAAGAGGGATAACTACATCCATAAACATAAGTATTATTAATGTTGGGGATCAACCAACAATTTGATTACACTTATGAAAGCAATAAAATGTGGAATTAACCAGAATGATAAGTAACTAGAATGATAAATAGCAAATAACAAGAGATACAAGAAACCACCCTCGAAACTTGTATTAAACTCTTTACAGAAGGACTACAATTGAAGAAACTTATTTCTTCCACACCTCTCTCAGATGTACAAATCTCTCTCTAGATCTCTTTCCCTCAAGAGCTCTCTCTCTCAAGTACAATCAACTCCAACAACCTAGAATGATTCACATATACAATTCTGTATTGTTCTTTTTCAACACTCTACTACAATAAGCTAAGAAGAATTATCCTATTATATAATAATTAGGATACTTGAGCATGCATTTACAACCAACAATTAAGCCTCTTGAACAAGGGCTCTAAAAATAGTCTTACTAATAATAGAGACGTGGACTTAAGTCTATGACTTAATCTCATCATGCAAACACTCAGTTCTGTCCTCAGAAATAGCTCTCTCGACTCATAGGTAACCGACGCCAGTTCTTGCCTACTTGCCTGTGACCGATGTCAGCCGATCCCTGTCGATGCCGGTGTCTCTTGAACTGCACCTGACTGACGTCGATCACTCCTGACCGACGCCAGTGACTATGTAAACCTACAAACTACCAAATCTGCTCCTTGGTGAAGCTTTTAGGCTCCACACCTTAACAATCTCCCACTTGGAGATAAACAACTGCACCAGTACCTGTACAACAACATCTTCTAGCTCCTCCATCTTCAACTCAATCATGAAGACCAACAAAAGTTGAATGAAGATTCAACTTCTCCTTTGTAACTAGTTTGGTTAACATATCCATAGGATTCTTATCTATATGGATCTTCTCCAGCTTCAACTCACCATCCTCCAATACCTATCTTATGAAGTGGTACCTAAGCTGTATATGTTTTGTTCTTGAATGAAAGGCTGAATTCTTAACCAAATGAATTGCACTCTGACTGTCACTATACAATCTACAACTCTCTTGCTCCTTTCCAAGCTCTTCCATGAACCGTGTCATCCATATCATCTCTTTTCTAGCCTCTATGACTACAATATACTCTGCTTCTGTAGTTGACAAGGCAATAACCTTCTGCAACTTTGATATCTAGCTAACCACCATTCCACCAATAGTGAAAACATATCCTGTGGTGCTCCTCCTGCCATCCAAATCACCTACCATATCTGAATCTACATAACCATGTAGAGAAGTATATGAACCTCCATAGCATAAATGCCTACTATTGGTTCCTCTCAGATATCTAAGGATCCACTAAACTGCTTTCTAGTGTTCCTTTCTTGGATTCGCCATATACTTACTTACAACTCCCACTGCTTGGACAATATCCGATCTAGTACACACCATTGCATACATTAAACTCCCTAATATGAAAGAATATGGAACTCTACTCATGTACTCTACCTCATCATGTGAATTAGGACATTGTTCTTTACTCAACTTAAAATGTCCAGCCAAAGGTGTGCTTACCGATTTTGCATCTTGCATATTAAACCATTTCAACACCTTGTTCACATAATCCTCTTGAGACAAAATCAACCTGTGATTTTTCTTGTCTCTCTTAATGCTCATGCCAAGGATTTTTTTTGCTACTCCCAAATCCTTCATGGCAAGCGTTTGAGCTAATTTCACCTTAAGCTCAGAGATATCTTGCATGTGTGATCCTGCAACCAACATATCATCTACATACAACAATAGAATAATATATCTACCATTATCTAATCTCTTAAAATACACACAATGGTTAGATTGACACCTACTATAGCCATGGTCAATCATAAACCTATCAAATCTCAAATGCCACTATCTAAGAGCTTGTTCGAGGCCATACAAGCTTTTCTTCAATCTACACACTAGCTTCTCCTTACCTTTGACCTCAAATTCTTTCGACTGTTCCATATATATTTCCTCATCCAAATCTCCATGAAGAAACATTGTCTTAACATCAAGCTACTCAAGATGCAAATCCTCAATAGAAACTAAAGACAATACAGTCCGTATAGAAGTCATTTTAACAACAGGAGAAAAAATATCACCAAAATCAATACTTGGCTTTTGTGCAAATCCTTTCACTACCAATCTGGCCTTATATCTCGTTTGTCCATTCTCACCTTCCTTCAATCTATAGGTCCATCTATTCTTCAGTGTCCTCTTACCAGCTAGCAACTCAACCAAATCACATGTTTGGTTCTCTTTTAAGGACTCCATTTCCTCAACCATGCCACACTCCCACTGATTCTTGGACTCCACTTGTATTGCTTCTTGAAAACTCTCTAGTTCTCCACCATCAGTTAGAAATAAATAGAATAATGAAGGGGAATATTGAATTAGAGGCTTCCTTACCCTTTTTAACCTCTTGATGGGCATCTGAGACTCATCCACAACACACTGTCTACCCAAATTCTCTGACAGTGACTGACCTCAGTCACTTCTAGCCCTGTTACTGGCTGACGCCAGTTCTGCTTGACTGACATCGGTGCCTATCCTACTGACGTCAATCTCTATATGACCGACATTAGTTTTTATTCTATCGACATCGATTCCTACCTTGCTGACGTCAGTCTATGTGTTTCTTGCAAGTGATTATTTCTTTTTCTCGTGAGCTCATTTTGGACTGTCACCTCATCCAATTCTCCATTGCTCTGCCTAGATTGATTTAGCTTCTTCAGCTGATCACTATACATCACTTTTTCATTGAAAATAACATCATGGCTCCTAATTACCTTGTTAGTTCCTAGATTCCAAAATTTGAAACCAAAATCATCAAAGCCATAGCCAATAAATGTGCACCTCATAGACTTAGCATCCAGCTTCTTTCTATTTTCCTTATCAATGTGCACAAAGGCTTCACAACCAAAAACTTTGAGAAATAAGAGATCTACTTTTTTACCTGTCCATTCCTCTTTTAGATTTCCACCATCCAGAGCTGTAGAGGGTCCTCTATTAATCAGGTACACTGTAGTGTCAATAGCTTCTGCCCAAAACTCTAAGGGCAAACCAACATGCAATCTCATACACCTTGCACACTCCATAATTGTTCTGTTCATCCTTTCAGCAATTCCATTATGCTAAGGTGTCCTTGGAACCATCCTTTGCCTATGGATTCCATGCATATAACAATACTAGTTGAACTTATAGCTGGAAAACTCACCACCATTGTCAGATCTCAGGCACTTCAATCTTTTCCCTATTTCATTCTCAACCATAGCTTTCCAAATCTTAAAAGTCTCAAATACATAAGATTTCTTCTTAATACAATAGATCCATACCTTTCTTGTAGCATCATCTATGAACGTAACATAGTACTGTGATCCTCCAATAGAAGCAACCTGAGCTGGTCCCCACACGTTTGTGTGAACAAGCTGTAACTTATGCTTCTTCTTTGTTGACCCAGTCTTGAGAAAACTCACTCTCTTTTGTTTCCCAAAAACATAGTGCTCACAAAAATCTAGATCTATGCTTTTCAAATTTGAAAGCTTACCTTTAGACTTAAGAATTGACATTCCCTTCTCACTCATGTGGCTAAGCCTTGAGTGCCACAAATTTGCATCCACATCTGAAGTAAATAATACAGAAGGAGAATTGTTAGTAACACAATTACATAAATAGAGAGTACCTACTCTCTTACCTCTGGCCATAACAAGTGCACCCTTGGTCACCTTCCAAGATTCAGCTATGAGAGTTACTGTACAACCCACATCCCCTAACTTTCCTATAGAAATCAAATTCCTCTTCAAGCTAGGAACATGCATAACATCTCTTAACACTAATGTGTTGCCATTCTGCATTTTCAGCTGCACTTTAGCTTTTCCAATAATTTTACAAGGCTCATCATCCCCTAAATACACTATTCCAAAATCTCCATGGATATAGTCACTAAAATATTCTCTATTAGGGGTAGCATGAAAAGATGCACTAGAATTTAACACCCAAGATTTTATATTATTATGCAAAGAGAATATTAAAGCATCTTGTGCAATACCTGAAACCTTTGCTTCTTCCTTTCCTTCATGTTGATTGTCCTCCTTAGGCTTTGACCAGCAATCTCTACTTATGTGCCCCATCTTTCCACAATTCCAGCATTATGGCTTCCTGCCATTTCTGGATTTGGATCTACCTCTCACCTTAGACTTAGATCTTGATCTCCCTTTCTTGCTCTTCTCTTTCTGCCTTCCCCTGCTCTCAAAACTTAAAGCATTCCCTGATGTTTCCTCTGTGTTTTTCCTGTGAATTTCCTCATTCAAGATAACACTAACAACATCCTCTACTTTTAAAATATTTGAAGCAAATGCAGTATTACTAACTGCCATTACTAAGCTATGCCAGCTTTCAGGGAAAGAACATAATATTAAAAGAGCTTTAATTTCATCATCAAACACAATATTGATTGAACTTAATTGATTTACAATTCCATGGAAATCATTCAGATGATTAGATACAAATACACCTTCTTGCATACGCAAATTAAATAACTGCTTCATAAGATATACCTTATTAGAAGCTGAGGGTTTTTCATACATATTTGCTAAAGTAGTCATTAACTCTACCGTAGACTTTGCCTGTGATAAATTAGATATCATAGTAGATGCCAGACTTAGTCTTATAGACCCCAGAGCCTTTTTATCAATAACTTCCCATTCCTCATCATCCATGTCTGTGGGCTTCTTTGTAATCCCACCTAATGATAAGTATAGATCTTTCTGATACAGATAATCCTCTATCTGCATTCTCCAATGTTGATAATTTTTTCCATTGGACTTCTCCATTCTCAGTTTAATTTCTTCTGCCATTACTTTTCCCACTCAAACAAAAATCCCTGTAGAAACCCCTATGAGTAACCTATAATCAATACACACTACACAGATCTGAACCACCTGTTAGTGAACCTGAGCTTTGATACCACTTGTTAGATATCAAGCTCTAAACCTATAACCAAGGCTTTGATACCACTTGTTGGTATCAAGCTATGAGCCAACAACCTGGCTCTGATACCACTTGTTTGGGATCAACCAATAATTTGATTACACTTATGAAAGCAATAAACCATGGAATTAAATTAGAATGATAAGTAACTAGAATGATAAATAGCAAAGAACAAGAGATACAAGAAACCACCCTGAAAACTTGTATTAAACTCTTTACAGAAGGAATACAATTGAAGAAACTTCTTTCTTCTACACCTCTCTCAGATGTACAGATCTCTCTCTAGATATCTTTCCCTCAAGAGCTCTCTCTCTCAAGTACAATCAACTCCAACAACTTGGATTGATTCACTTATACAATTCTATACTATTCTTTCAACATACCAATACACTACAATAAGCTAAGAATAATTATCCTATTATATAATAATTAGGAAACTTGATCATGCATTTACAACCAACAGTTATGCCTCTTAAACAAGGGCTCTAAAATAGTCTTATGAATAATAGAGATGTGGACTTAAGACTATGACTTAGTCTCATCATGCAAACACTCGGTTCTATCCTCAAAAATAGCTCTATGGACGCACAGGAAACTGACATCGGTTCCTACCTGCTTGCCTATGACCGATGTTGGCCGATCCCTACCGACACCGGTGTCTCCTAAACTACTCCTGACCAACGTCGATCGCTCCTGACTGACACTGGTGACTGTGTAACTGCTGCAACATTGCAAAACACTCCTTTGGTGAAGCTTTTAGCTCCACACCTTAACAATTAAAATAATCCTAATAACTTAAGGCACTAGACTAGCCTCTCATAAATAATTTACTAATGACACCTTCCTAATCAGAGAAGCCACAATACAAGAAGCAAATAACTTTAAAATAATCCTTTTGTATTATGAGAAAGTGTCAAATCAAATCATAAATTTCAAAAAAATCTTTACCTTATTCATTATCACCTAATAACACATTATACTTCTTTTTATAGGTTAATTAAAAGATGAATACTAGAGCCCGATGGTGGATAGAATTCAAAATAAACTTGCATGCTGGAAAGGCCACATCCTTACTCAAGCCAACAAGCTCCAACTACTTAAGAGCACCATTCAGAGCATCCAAATATACTTCATGTCTTTTTAAAAAATTATGAACAAAATTTCAAATAAAATTAAACATATCCAATGCAAATTTCCTATGGAAAGGGATAGAAGAAAGGTTTAAATTTTCCTTGATTCATTTGCATAAGGCTTGTCTAGCTAAATAATATGGTGGACTTGGGATTCAAAAATTAGGAGATATGAACAAAGCTCCTCTTTCTAAAAGGGGATGGGAAATAAGTTAAGAGGATAAACAATGGACACAAAACATTAAGGCCAAATACTTAGAGAGTAATAATGAAGATATATTTCTATGGGAGGAAGGCCTGGCAAATGACTCATCCGTTTGGAAATTTGTCTCTTATGAAAATAATATCATAAAAAATGTTATAGGTGGAAAATAGCCAATAAGGAATTAGTGGATTTATGGGATGATCCTTGGTTATCTCAAATCCCCCTTGTCTTTCGAAACCCATGTACCAACCTTTATTTTAATAGATCTAAATGGGGCACTAAAGTAAAAGACTATTGGGACTACTCTAAAGGCTCCCTGGAATGAAAATTTCATAATTTGGATATTAAAACCTATGAATAATCTCAATATCTTCTTGAGATCAATTAAAAAATAAAACAAAACCACATACCTCACTTTTTGAAGAAGGATTCTATTCTTTGGTTCACCAAAAATAGTGGGACTTAATCAAATTATGATATTTAGTAGAACTGGATTTTGAAAATCAATGCTATATTTGGTAACCCTATGGATCAAACACCTTAACCTAAATATAAATATATTCTTCTATATGTATACTCAAGACTAAATTTTCACTACACATAATCTTATAAAGAGGGGCATAATGATTCCTTATCATTAATTTCAGTAATTTGCCCATGTAGAGTCAGTCCATTACCTTTTATTGGAATACCCCATTAGCCTCTTAGTGATTTATATGTTTATTCATCAATTTATAATCTCTTGGGTCTATTTAACATCCATTCAAGATCTTATTCAATAATGGAAATGCCTATGCTGTCCTTTATCTCTCTCCTTCTTATGGAACCTTGCCCTCCCACATTTTTTCTATGCGATTTAGAAGGATAGGAATGATTTTATTTTTGAGAATATGATATCTATTCCTAGGTTGATCTTCAAGCATGTATTTTATTCTAAGGTGGATAATAGGAAAAAATTTATCCCCAAGGATAAATTCATATGCTCCCCATCTGGATCTTCAGTTCTTTATTCATGGAAATCGTCTCAAACTAAGGTAATGTCAAAATCGATGGTAGGTCATCATGCCACCAAATGGTTGAATATCCCTTTTGGGTGGCTCAAACTTAACTTTAATGGAACCTTAAAATGCAACCCAAGACTGAATATGAGGGGTGGTTCAATATTATGATGGTATGGTAATTTATGCTTGTGTAGGTCCCTTGGGTCAATAAAACAAATCATATAGCTGAGGTTATGGCTACCTTCTAGAGAATTCAACTTGATTCCCACCTCTACATCCCCAATATCATCATCCAAGGTGAATCCTTCAATATTATCCATTCCCTTGATGATAAAGTCACTCCATACCATGACATTAAACTTATAATTTATGACACCCATAACCTTTTCACTTCTTTCAAGCATTTTTCCATAATCCATGTGTTCAGGGAGGGTAAATTTATAGTGTATTATCTTGATAATTTTCATGTTTGTACTAATAATTTTATCTTATGGCATAGTCATAATTATATCCCATCCCAAATCATTAACACCCTTAATCATGATTTCATATAGTCATTACCTTGAGTTGGCTTAGTCTACCCTGAATGATGCATTAATCAATAGCAAGTAAATTGGGTTGGTTAATGATTTCCACCCCAATTTCACATTAAACACCATTGGGAACATCACTTTAATCTAATTCTATATAATTTTAAACACAAAGGTTAAGTTGACAAGTATTTTTCCTTAAAACCAACTAATAATTAGGGGAGAAAGAGATCGAATGGAACAAATTTCATGTTTATAAAGATAGGAAATTTTGGAAGAAAATCCATAAAGGGGTTTAGGATTTATTTATGCAATGAATTATCAACCATGATGAAAACCTATTAAAGGATTTTTTCTTGCATGGAAAAAATTAATTATCTAACTGAAAGATCTATGCATAGAGGTCTCAGAGGAAAATATCGAGGAAGTGATGGTATGCCATGAACTAGAATAAAATCTTTCAAAGACAGTAGAAATAAGTTGGAGCTCATGTAGAAGTTTTTAAAAATTTATGAGGATATGAATATCAATAAAAAGTATTACCTAGACTCAACCTCACAAATTGATGGCTAGATATATACCTCAAAGTGATGAAATGTCTTAATTTGGAAGGTAAGTTTATAATTATATTCTCACACCACTTCTTTCTACTCAATCATTTTAAAGGGTATAAAATTAATTTGCCTTTTTACTTGTTAAAATCATTGAAGAGTAATACCCTAGCATACCAAGTGAGAAATAAGAATGACATTATACACCATTGTTTTATTTATTTGGTAGTTCAAAAAGGAGATCCACTATCGAAAAAACCACTTCCCTTTTCTCAAGACCTCCATGCAAAATACCCTCTTGATGAAACCATTAAGCCTTCAAATAATTTATAATCTTCCCCCATCTGGATATCTTTCACTCTTCCAATATCCTTTTTCATATTCCCATCAACCATCTTAATTCCCCTCTCTATACTCAGATAAAAAGTGTAAAATCATCTTTGCACCCACAAAGGAGGAAACCACCCATAAATTAACCCTTACTCTATCCGTGGAAGCCTCATTGGGTCATCAGAGTAGAGAATTGGCAGTTTTTTTAGACAAGCTAGAATAAGTTGGAATGGTCATGTTAGACATTATTATGGACTAGAATAGGCTAAAAAAAACTATGGTGAAGCCCAAAAATGACATATATGTATTTTTAAAGATTGAAGACACTCTACTTGAAAATAAAATGGAACCTATGGAAATTTTTTAATAATCCCTTGCACAAGAGAAGACCATTCTAACCTTGAATAAAGTCCCTTCAATGTGGACTAGGGGTAGAATTAAAATGACTCTTTTGAAGGAATATAGCTTGGATATTGAGGAAGAGCAAGCTATTATTTATGAGAATACAAGATCTAATGAGATTTCTAGTTTTAGTGGTTAATAATTTTATGGTCTTTATTGTTTAGTATGTTATTCTTGTTTGCTTATTTGTTACTTACAAGTTTTTAGTTACTTTATACTCAACTAAAGGCTTTCTCTTTTGAACTATTGTTGTTATTCAACTATTTTTTACTTATTCTTATTTTTTGAAAACTAAAGGTTGTAGGATCCCTATTAAACATACTTATTCACCCCTATATAATATAAAAATATATTTTTTCACATACCCAATAAAAATCTAGTTTTGAGTCTGGATGTTACTTATAACAAGTCAAATGTTATGATCAAAATTATTAAGGAGGTATAAGTTATTGATATTCATACGAAATAGTTTCTTATAATTTTTTGATATGAGAGAAAGTGGGGTGGTATCAATTTTTTCCTTTAGACACCTATAAAGGAGGTTATTTATGTTGGTAGAGTATGTTAATATGCATAATTTATTCTATTTCTATAAATTTTGGTATGGAAATGTTATTCCTTTTTTTTTTTTAAAACTAAAAGGGGGTAAAAATTTATTCAGTACCAAAACAAAACACCAATTACACATTTTTATCCTGATCCACCAGATGGACCAGTTTTTGATACAAATTCAGAGGGAGGTTAGCCTCCTCGATAATGTTCTAGAATTCCCCATTCTCTGTGGCCCACTTCGCTAGGCAATCCGCAACCTCATTCCACTCCCGTAGAATGTGTTGGAAGGAAATCGAATTCAAAGAAGAACTTAATTGCTTAATCTACTGAATAATGGTTTGTAGATGCCAGTCAGTCTTACCTGAATTACCCTTGTTCAACAAATCAACCACAACTTATGAATTAGATTCACAAATGACATTGAGTAAACCACTTCGACAACAGCTCTCCACAGCTTCTAGAATGGCCTCAGCTTCCATCCAGTTATTTGTATAACAGCCTTTTTAAATGGAAAACAAGAATTTAATGTTCCCTGAGCTATCCTAGGCGATACCTCCTATACCTGTAACCCTTGGGTTCCCATGGCAAGACCCATATGTATTTACTTTAATCCAACCAGCTGTTGGGAGTGACCACTATCCACTTCTACTTATCAGCCAAGCCAACTTGCTCCTGCAGTTCGCCAGACGGTTGACTCTCCTCTCCACGTCATCGCCAGGGAAGATGATCCCCAAGCGCCCAAACACTCCCGCTACCTCCTGCTCCAATCTGTTGTCAGGTGCACACTTGGCAAGAATAGTTTCTTGCATCGCAAATATAACCTTATTCCACAAAAGCTTCAGCTCAGTCCACGCGGCCCTAAAGATTCGCCTATTCCGCTCCAGCCACAAATTCCACAGAATGAAGGAAGGTCCCACCTCCCAGGCATTTTGTAATAGAGTATTTTTAACAGGAGTGCTGCCCATTCGATCCCAAAATTCCATTAAAGAAGAAGCATGCCTGCAGGGTGTTCTCCATGCACTCCACCACAGGGGCCATAACCATTTAGCAAAAGTACACTGGAAGAACAAATGCGCTCCTGTCTCCTCATTGCTATAACACATCACGCAAATGGATGGTCCCTGAAATCCTCTTCGACAAAGATTATCCTAGGTGAGGCATCTATTGTGTGTGAGGAGCCAGAGAAAAAAATTACATTTGGGCCACGCCATTCGGTTCCAGACTTTCTTACCCCATTGAAACTGTCCTTCCTCCCCCGTTTGCTCCAGCAAAGACTTATAACCAGCAGCCACGGAGTATTGCCCTGTAGAATCCCCACTCCAAGCCAATTCATCACTGCCTTGCAACACAGAACACCTTCTAGTCTCAAGAATGAGGGATAATTCCCCGCGCTCCTCCTCCAAACCCCCGGGAGGCCAGTCAGAGGAGTGTTTCCACCTGTATCCAAAGGTAGTTCCCATATTGTAAGCTTCTTTGTACTGCCTCACCGAACTCCAACCAACAGCATGAAAGGAGTCTGCAAGAGTTTGCAAATGCGGGTGTGACTGTAAAAGTGGAGGTGAACCATCCTAGGAGTCCTTCCAGAATAAGGCCTCAGACCCACTGCGGCACATCCAGAACAGGCCTTGCTTCACCAATTGCACTCCATGCTTAAGAGTATCCCATATCATAGACCCTCTCCCCTTAAGAGGAAATCTGGCCATATCATGAATATTAATGTCCGAAAGGTATTTGGCTGTCAGAATTCTAGCCCACAAGGCAGAATGGTTAGTACACCAGCGCCAGTAAAGCTTGGCAGCAAGGGCTTGGCTAGCCAGAATAGCTGAGCGTAATCCCAGGCCGCCATCCTGCTTAGGCCTGCACACCAAGTCCCATCTAACAAGACTCCATTTAGAATTTTGCAGATTGCCCCCCACAAAAACTTCTTAGAAAGAGCATCATACTCTTTTAGAAAGTAAGTTGGTGCACTCTGAACCATGCTCCGGTAAATTGGTAGAGCCTGAATAACCGATTGTAACAAAATCACCCTACCTACTGTAGATAGCCATCTATAGGTCCAATGACTTACCTTCTGTCTCAACCTATCAAGAATATTCTGCCAGAACAGCCTGGGTTGACGCCCCACCACAATGGGAACCCCTAAATAAACCACTGGAAGAGTCTAAATCTGGAACCGAAGAATGGCAGCTATTCTCCTCTAGACAGCCTCAGGAGTGTTAAAGAAATAAATTAAAGATTTATGCTCACTAATCTGTTGCCCCGATGCTGCCAAATAAATATCAAGAGTGGTGCGGAAAGCTTTTGCTTCCTAGATCCAGGCTTCACCAGCTAGGATAGTGTCATCAACAAATTGGAGGTGGGACAAGGTGGTTACCCCTCTCTCCCATTTCCATCCTTGGATAACATTCTGAGAGACCTAGCAGTTGAAGAGCCTCCCAAGCCCTTTGGCCATGAGAATAAACAAGTAAGGAGAGATAGGGTCCCCTTGCCGGAGTCCTCGAGAAGCACCAAAAAGTTCGGTTGGATCTCCATTCACAAGAACCGAGAAGGAAGGCGTGGTAACACAGCTTAACACCCACCTAGTCCAATCCTGCTTGAAACCAAAAGCTAAGAGAATTTTCTGTAAGAACCTCCAGCTAACTCTGTCATAGGCTTTGGTGAGATCAAGCTTGATAAACATAGCCCTCTCTTGGGACGTCTTCATGGAGTGAATAGCTTCCGAAGCTATCACCACACCATCAAGAATTTGTTTACCTACCACGAAGCCTCCTTGTTCCTCTGAAATAAGATTGGGGAGGAGCCTTTTTAGCCTTTGCACAATAAGCTTAGTAATCACTTTGTAGATAACATTGCAAAGGGCAATGGGTCTATACATTTCTAGCTTATTCGCTTGTTCCTTCTTTGGGATAAGCACCATAAAAGTAGCATTCAATGCACGGAGCATTTCCTTGCTAGAATAAGACTCCTGTATGACACTCATCAAGTCTTGCTTAATTATACTCTAGAACTCTTGGAAAAAATTAGCTGGAAATCCGTCAGGACCAGGAGCCTTACCTCTCTTCATGCTAAACAAAGCTTCCTCCACTTCAGCACTCTCAATCAGACGCATAAGCTCTTCATTCATTCTATCATCGACCAAGGATGGAATACAAGACAGCACTACATTTTCTGCCCCTTCATCTGGCAAAGTATCGCTGTCAAATTTTTTTGTGAAATACCGGACAGCTTCTCTGCTAATATCTTGGGAGGAGGAGAGGTGTGTTCCATCCTGAGTAATAAGCGAAGTAATAAAATTACCATTTTGCCTCCCTTGCACAAAATTGTGAAAAAAGGCAATGTTCTTATCTCCTTCCTGAAGCCAATCATTGCGGGCCTTCTGTTTCCAATAGATCTCTTCCCGAAGTTCCCATTCAGCAAGTGTATTAGCTACTCTAGCTTCCACCAGGTGAAGGTCCTCCGAGAGCCTAGTTTCTCTTATTTGCCTAATAATGTCGTCCAACTAGTCTTGCGCTTTCTTCTTCTGACTATGTAGATCCCCAAAACAAATCCTGTTCCATATCTGGAGTTTCCTTTTAACATATTGAAGCTTCTTCAAGAAAGAGTACATAGCTGTGCCATAAGGTGGAGCTCCCTATCTCCACCATTGGCTTATGAGATCATGAAGAGAAAGATCCCGGAGCCACATCAATTGGAATTTGAAAGGGGGCTTTCTAGGACCCCCTATCTGGCCTATGGAAAGTTTAATCAGCCAGTGGTCTAAACCCCTCCAATCCAAGATCTCACAAGTGAGAGCAAAAGTGCTAGAATGCCAGAAAGAAGAAACTAAAAATCTATCAAGACATTCAGAAATGGCATCATTACCTGTTCTTCGGTTGCTCCAAGTAAATAGCCCATTGGAGGGTTTCACATCAGAGACACGAAGCACTTCAATGTTATGGCATAGGTACTCAGAAGAGGAGCCTAAATGGCTTAGTCCACCACGCTTCTCCTCCAAGCTCATAACAGCATTAAAGTCCCCAGCTATTATCCACGATAAGTAAGGAAAACATTGCCGGATGTACCGGATATGTGACAAAAGCTATTGCTACCCCTCCATGTTAGCAGGTGCGTAGACTGTAGTGACCAGACATAACTCACCAGTTTCTAAAGAGGAGGCAATCATTGACAAGGCCGAAATACAGGTAACCCAATGTTGTGGAATGATTTTTCTCTGGTCCCATCCCATAGCAAGTCCTCTCGAGGTGCCTCTAGCTCCAACACACTGCCATTGCCCAAAATGCCAAATATTTGGCATACAAGCAATTAGAGAATTAACAGTAAGTTTCATCTCCTGGATGCAAAAAATATCAGGAGAGTGGTCCCACACCAAACTACGAATAGCTTTCTGTCTGGGGTAGCTATTCAAACCCCTTGCATTCCAAGATAAAACTATCATTGGGTGGATTGAGAGAAATGCTCTTCCAAGGGCTTAACAACCCCAGATTCCACCAATAAGTCACCTGTAATTTTGAGTTTATCCTGGTCTTTCTTCTGTCCCACTTTAGGATTAGCAGATGATGTGGCCTTTTTGAATTATTTTTGACTTAGCCCTAGGGCCAAAGCTGATTTTTTGTCTTTTTTCCACGCATCACCCTCCTTCACCAAATCTACCCATTTTACTTATTTTTCCTTAAGCTCATTCACACACTCATGCTGCCCTTCCTCTAGAGCCAGAGGTTCAGCTAGAGGCGTATGGTCCATCCTATCCTGCACCTCCAAGGAGTCTGGCAATTGCTTCTGCTGTCCTGAAGCTTCTCCATGATCTTGCATAAGAAGACCCTCCTCAATAACCATATTATCAAGGGCCTCAAACTTGTTAAAACCCTATTCCAAATGCCTTTCTACAGTCCCTCGCCTCGATCCTTGGCCTCTAGCTCGCTTCCTAACTGAAATAAAATCCTCCACTCCACTATTAAATTGATCCACAGAACCATGCGCCATACCCTCAGGGATTGGATTCTTGCCTTTACTCAGGTAATCCGGTTGGGTTTTAGCTTTTTTATTTTGCCCCGCACTTCTAGAACCCTTATCAGTAGAAACTGAAGATGGCGTTGGGGGTTCTGGCATTCGTCTTTATCTTTGGTAGCTAGAGGGCATTGTCTATGTAAATGTCCATAAGCATGACAAATTCTGCATCTGAAAGGAATGGATTCATAGTCAATCTGCTGAATCCATGTTAGTGAACCCAAACAAATCTCCAAAGAATCAGGAAGAGGCTTGGATAAATCCATGTCTACACAGACCCGGGCGTAAGTAATGAATTTCTTATCTAAAGATTGATGAGCAATCGTTGTTGGTGTTCCCAACAAGTCCGCTATCTGTTTGAGGATGTCTTCCCGCCAGAATTGCAGTGGCAGCCATGGGAGCCTCACCCAGACCGGGACACAGGCTGGAAGATCCTCAGCGGTATTAAAACCAACATGCCATGGTTTGAGAAAAAGGCCTGCTCATTCATAAAAGTAAGGGCCGCCTTCAAAAATGTGATTACGATCCACTACAGAGGAAAAATTTACCAGGAAGTAATTGTTCCCTGCCAACATAATGTCAAAATCTCCGTCAATTGCCCAGGAGCGCCTAACCCAGGCTTCCAAAGCCGGCTGAGGGATTCTAATTCCCAAGAACTTGCAGATCAAGGTATGTGAAGAGAGGTATTTAATGTCCTCCTGAACTGTTTCTTGAGGAATGACTAGCACTGGACGGTCCTGCCTTCTGAGCAAACATCCATTAATTTTATTTAGCTTTACCTTCTCACTGGAATAAACTATTGTTTGGTCCAAACCCCTTCCTCCCAACACCATATCATTCTGCCTGAACCCTGTTGCCTGGTCGCCTGCCGCCGGATCACCCTCGTGCCCTTCCCCACGCGCAGACATCACTCTGTCAATTTCTATCAGAGCTTCAACTACCGGGATTAGATTAGATGATTAATTGAATGTCGTACCGGAAATGTTATTCCTTTATTGAATAGAAGCTTTTATAATTTATCCAAGATCATTATATTATTTTAAATTAAAAAAAAAATAGAGAGGGCTCTTGAGGTAGCATAATTTATATTAAAATGGGTTGGATTTAACTCTAATATTTTGGTAGAATTGATGGGTATGAATAAAGGGAAGACACATGCTATAGATAATGAACCCTATCTTTTTGAGAAGCAAGATTGTGGGATTTCAGTAGGTAAAATTTTTTAAAATGGAAATAAATATGTTGTGTTTTATACTTAAAAAGGTGGAATATAGAATTATATAGATGATGAAATAAGGACTACTACATTTTTTTTTGTTTTGGTCCTATGGGTGAGAATTATTTAGCATAAACAATAAATATGTGAAAATTAATGTTGAGGTTGGAATGTCAACTATCTTTTATGGTCTAAAAATATCGATGGGTTTGAAGGTGTATGGCGGAGTTTGGTTTCTTTATCTATAATTTTATTTCTAATTTTGGTCTCTATGAGCATGTGTTATGGGGTAAATATTCAAGTTTAGTATTCATTATTTTAGGCACTGCATTGATTTATTTTATATTATGTTGCAATTTAATTTTATATATGTGTAGGAACATATAATATGGTATAGTTACTATCTTTACTATACTAATGATAAATTAGTATGTGATTATGCCCATAAAAAGAGGTTTGTAGTATTTTATCCATGTGGACTAATGGATATATCCATTGACTTGTAAATTTATTATATTTCATATTTTAAATTTGAATTTTTTTGGCATCCATCAACCTTCTTTTTATTAATAAAAAAATATACAATTTGACTTGTAAAGTTTATACATAGGGTAGATAGGTGCATCATAAATATGATATTATAGAGGACCTATCACCTATCTCAAAACCTAGAAATGTGTTAACAGGCTTGAAATAAATTTCAGCATTAAATTTTTATCTACTCTAAAATTATTTACAGCAGCACTAAAAACACTTTTGATATATGTCAGGAGTGTAATTATTGTTTATGGAAGATGATATAAAATCAAAAGGAAATATGTGGGGGTTGATTACATGGTTTCACCCTTTAAATATAATTTTGAGACTTATGTGTACTTAAAACATCTGATTATATTTCTCCATAGAGTGTTAATTAAAATAAAGTGAGTTTATTAGCATGAATTCAATTGGGTTCTCCTTATTTACCAATATTTGAAGTGGGAAAAAATAATGTCTAAAAATAGTAAATTCAATAAAGAAAAAAACTTAAAAATAGAAAAATAATGACATAGATAACCATAGCCTTATGTATAAAAATGATACATAATAGAATTCTAGCATGAAGCATTAAGATTCTATAATGTTTATCTTATTTCTCAAATACAATGTAGCACTTATCTATTTATAAGTGAAATTTGAACTCAAATTAAATAATATTAACATTCACGTTGAATTGTAATGACTAGGACCTAAGAAGGTAAACATAATTGGTAACTAAATTAGATAAGGCATAATACAAAAGGAAAAATAATGATAAGATATTAGATGGAAAATTAGGGCCATTAAATGAGCTGGGAACTAACATAAAGGCTTATATTTCCTAAGTTGGATGAAATTTACAATACTCAAACAAGTGTTTTAAATTAATATAGAATAATAAAGAATATAATCAATCAAACCATTTTAGGTTTCTACATTTTTGAAAACTTTGAGATGTGTATTAACATGAAATTTTAAGTATAAAAATAATGTAACTACATATTTATATCTCTTAAGAAGTAGACCATCCTCTCTAGAACATGAAAAACAACTTGTATATTCTACACACACAGGTAAGTTCTAAATAATTATAACTCTTAAATTTAAAAATATTAATTTAAAATACCTCCTTTGTACATAATATTATAGTTAAAAAATATTATTAAAGGTGATACAAATATCAAGTATTTTTAAAATGATTCCTAAAATAACACTATAAAGACACATTTCAATCTATTTAATAAAAATGTGGATTACACATTGAAAAGCACCATAAGTATAATTTCATATTGAGATAAAATTATTGATTTCTCCCAATTATAATTACATATAACCATATTATTCCTAATATAACGTTTGAATACACTTATAAGGTCATAAGTCATAATTGAAGTACTTAATCATACTAGGATTGCACCAACATCTAGTATTTTGCACCAATATTTCACACACACCATCATAGCAGTGGATATCTAAATAGAGTTTAATACCTCTGATTAGTATTGGTATGAAGTAAATATTGAACAAAAGGTTTTTTGAGGTCAAGGACAAATTCAAATGCTAATCCCTTTTTACACTGTGATTTCATTTGTCCTATTGATATATTAAGATAGGTTTTTAAGTGAAGGAGAAGATACATAGTGGTTTTCATGAAATTCCTTATGATCCCACATAATAAAAAAACATAAAGGCAAAGGTGAGCATACCATATAAAAATTATATATCTAGCACCTAATAGACAAGGCCAATCCCTAAAGACAAAAACAAACCACTCTCTTATCTGATTTCACCACTCCTATGTAGAGACCAAATAAATCCTTATCCCTAATTCAAAATGTCATCACATATTCACACAACCATTTTTATATATTTATATATAGTCACGTGTGTTTTATTTCCATATTTTTTTTTCTTTTATACTTTTCTTATTTAGAATTATTCCAAATTTGGTAATTTCAAAATTAGTTTATATCATTTACTGCATATCTAAATAATTTTTATTTTATGCATCAGTTTATGTTATCTAATAAATTAATTCACTTAGTAAAATAAAATTGATAAACATTTGGATTTTAATTTTAGAATCCTATGACACATGAGCCTCCAATTCTAATAAAAATTCAAGTTTTTGATTATGATAATACACATGCCCCTTTTGATTTTATAAGTATGTTAAATCATCATAAGGCATGAAATTTTATATAATGAGTATGATATGCTACACCATTTTCATAAGTGGGCTCATTTTTAAAAAATATTATCTCAAGATAAATATATTCGATATAATGTTGAGTTATGAAAAGTATAAAGTCTTAATGTAAAAAAATATGGCATTTCAGAATATGTAAATCATATATATTACCCCTATTTCTCCAAGGAATAAATCATATGGTAACATTAAAACATGGGAAATCAAAAATTATATTAGTGAGATATTAGTCATAAAAATATTCCAACGATGATCATAAGTAAAGTAGAAGGTATTTTCCCCAATGGATGCCTCAGGAATAATAGGGTTCATGTTTACACAACAAGTAAATAGATATAGTAAATTAATGATAAGTATCATGGTACCAAAATTAAAACATAAACATCATGATAACAAGGAACACAAAAAAATAATAAGTAAATATGATACAATGAACATAAAAACACATCTGACATGTGGTAAGACAAAGTGAATACTTTAGGTACTAGTACATATGTGATCATATACATGAATATGATATCACATTAGGTGACTGAATCACATCAAGCATATGAAACAACATCAGGTAGTAAAATTAAATCAATCATATCAACAAATTAAGTCACATAAAAAAATTGAAATCAAATTCAAAAATGAAGTTTGATTAGGTATGTACCAAACACATAAATAATATGGGTAAGGTAAATAATATATCACATAAATGATTAGATCAAGTATGGAAATAGATTAGATACAGAATTGTGGTATATGAAACATGTTAGTACCATAAGCATGGAACATATATTAGACAAAAATAAATGAAAAAGAAACATTCAAAGGATAAAGGAAAATTTTCATAATGCCTTTAGAGTTTCCCATGAGTGAATAAGGAAACATCCCCTAATCACTATGAACATATAATAATTAACCTAAAACCAATTAGAAAATATGTATTGTATTTTTTAAATGCATCAATACCTCATATTAAACAAATAAACATTTTTTTATCATCTAAGTGTTTGTGTGTCACATGAATATAAAATGTGTGTTATCTAACAAAATCATAAGGTATGCTTAATCATAAAACTAAAATAAATAATAAATATATGACACTATAAATATACCATAACATTTAGATTCATAAAATAACATGATATACATGAAATAATACATCATTTCAAATAAATGTAAATAATCATACACAACATTTTAAACATAACAACAAATAATACAATTAATGTATAAATTGGGAAGCCATAACTAATGAGATAAAAAAAGATTTTGAAAGTGAAACAAAGTAAAAAAATGTAAGTGGTTAAATAAAATATCTAAAATTAATATTCATAATTGAAAAAAACACCGTAAGGGTCATACAAATTAAAATATGGATATGATCTAAGAATATTTTTAGGAACATTTGAATAATTCTATTAAATTCTCAGGAATGCATTGAGCACTTCTTGTAAAATATTTCAAAATAAAAATATAAATTTTAGATTGCATGCATATATTCATGCCTTTCATATTTATGTCTTCATATATTTTGCTACATCTCATGTGTACCTAAAATATCCAATTTAATTATGCCCTAAAGTGTTAAGAAAAAAATAAGTGGATTTAAGGAAATGAGTTTGATGGGATGCCATTTATTTATTAGACCCTAGGTGAGAAGATAATATGTATAAAAATACTAACTTTTATAAATTAAATAACTTTAAAATGTGACATACAAGTGCTGCACAATATAATTCTAGCTTAATAATGATAAATGATCCACTGGTTTCCTTTTGTGTTAAAATGGAATATATGAATTATCTATTTATATGTGATATTTTAATTCTAATTTAACAATATGAATACCCACAATGACTTCCAAAAGTTAGGACGTAAAAATGGAAAAGAGGGGAACATAGGTACTTGAATTTAAATGGGTTTAAAATAATTTTTTTATAATGATGAGATAGAGGATACAAAAGTGTGGGATATTTATGAATAATTGTACAATTCAAACAAAAGTACCTAGCATGAAACATAATGTTAGATAAACTTAAACTAATAATAAATAAATTATGCATGGCACTTTTTATATGTCTAAATTTTAGTCCACTCTGATATGCATGCTTAATCACACAAAAAGTAGTGTGAGTGTGTAATCTAAATAATAGAAATGATATAGCTAAACATGTGGATCTCCTAATTGATAAAACTTTACAAGTATTAGAACTTTAAAAACACATTATTTTTCATCCACATATGGGGGAGTGAAAAATAATAGAATTATAAAATAATATACATCCTTATTCCCTAACATGAAAGGTTTATCATATTATTAAAGGAGATAGAGATATGGAGTGGAGTTAAAATCACTATCAAGCATGAAACTCTAACTTTTGTTTTTCATTTTTTTGGATCACTAAAATTTAAAGTTAGGAGACTATCAAACATGTGCCTCTATTTTTTCTAGAAATATGAACTAATAAATATGATAATACACATGTACATTTATGTACAATATGATTAATCCATCATACCATCAAAGAATCACATATTTTTCTATATTTGATTAGGTTTAAATACATGTTTTATAAGGTCCTATACCCTTTACATAACTAAAAGAAATTCAATAAAAAAGCAAAAAAGACATACATAAATCAATATCCCTATAATATAGAAAATGATAAGGTGGGATTTAATAAAAAAATATAGTAAACCATTAAAAATTATCCACCAAACATTAGAAATAAGATTTCAGAGCAAAAAAATAAGAGTGAAACTAATAATAAGCTAGATGATTAAGGATAAGAATCCTCCAAGTCTAATATTCAACTAGTCCTATGGCCTTCATATTTTTACTTTCATATTTTTAGAGATGGCCCTATTATCACTTAGATTTTTACCCCTTGAGGAGATGTCTCAGCTCTTCTCATCCAAGTGGCATAATGGAAACATCTCACTTGTTGTGGATAATCAATTAGTGAGATGTTTCCATTATGCCACTTGGATGAGGAGAAATGATACATCTCCTTAAGGGGTGTAAATCAAAGTGACAACCATTTTTGATATGCCTGATGGGAATCTATGTCCTAGAATATTATCCAAGATTGGTTCTGATCTTGGCATATTTGTAGTTACAAGAACATCTATATTTAGTACCTAGATACTCCACTAAGTTTTCAACTCTCTTTCTGATGATTAGTCCTTATTTTTCATCCCAAAGGTGATCACTAGGTCTACTTATAAAGGTATACCTTTTGAGTTTGTGCAATTGCCTTGTTATTCTATCAAAAGGTTCAAATTTTTGAATACTCATCCTTATTCAAGGGGGTTAGTTTTTAAAAAATTCCAAATTTATACTTGGTTCAACCCCTAACACTCATAATATACTTTCCAATATGGCTATAAACCTTCCTTTTGTAGCCTTCATTAGAGCATCTCCTTTGAATCTTGCCTAATATGACCAAATTCATAGAACAACCCTTAAAAGTGTTGCATGTCTTAGTGGATAAGATCCTATTACTCCTATTAAACACATTAAAAACATGTAAAAATTCTAAAATATCCATAATATCACCCAAGAGAATGTATCCATCAAGCTATTTGCATTATCTTTCAAGGGGAAACATTTAGATTGGTATGGAACTCTACCTCATGGTTCCATCGCTTCATGGGATGAACTAGGAAATTTATTAAGAGGCTTGAAGATAAGAGTGATTATTTATCACTAGCTAGGAAATTAACTACTATCAAGAGGGATCCTAAAGAGTTCATGAAATATTTTAACTCTATATTTCAAAATACCTAGGATATAATCCCATCCCTTGTTAGACCCACACCAAATTATGCCTTCTTGTATTACCTAAAAGCATGGAATAGTTATTTATCCATGATGATATAATATATTGGTGGGAATACACTACCTAGTGCCTATGATATAGTTATTAATGCTAAGAATTATCTCATTCAAGTAGGTAATATTTATCCTAGACCACCAATACCATTGTTTCTTGATTTGCAACCTCCTAGTCAAATTGCATTACCTACCTTGGTTTCCTTGCCTAATATCCATGAAAAGTATACCCTTGACCCTACTAATAAGATTCATGAATTCAAGATTTTTCTTCAATTCATTATTAATGATTTATTTTCTCATTAAATATAACAACCTCAAAATTATAGGCCTTATTAGCCTTATAATTAGTTTTCCCAAGCAAGTAGACCTCTTTTTCAACGTAATGTTCAAGGACAAGGTTAAATAACTCAAGATAGATCTTATCAATGTTTCAATCCTAATTCCCTATCATCTTATAGAGTTATTGTTCCTACTCAATACAATTTTGTTCAAGAATAATGATGGTACCCTTCCTATGACCAAAATCAAGGCCAAGTTGCATATGTTAATGAAATGCCTAGTCAAGCCATGACAATGCAAGGTATTCAAGTACCTCAAGTTCCCATTTTTGAGGTGCCAATACAAAATGGAATGGAAAATTGAAAAACATAATCTGATTGTACATTTATGAATTATTTAGCAGGAGAATTTTGTGGCATGAATCATTTGGGAAGTTCAAATAATGTGAATGCTAGTGTATCTTCTAATACTAGATCTACAAAGAGGGTTGTATAAGAGACACAAGGGAAAAATCAAGGAATTATTTTTACTCCTCCATTACACCAAATTTTATGTGGGTCTAACTCAAATCCTAATGTGTAGGAAAATCTAAAATCTCATAATTCAAAACTAGCTCCTACACATCCATCTTTACATGCTACACCATAAGGTACTAGTGCTTCCAAAGATACATTCAGGATGAAAAATCATTATTTAGATATTATGGATCATTTGAATAATTTAAAAATTAATATTTCATTATGGGACTCATTTACATTATCGGGACAAAAGGATATTCTCCAAAAGGAATTGATTGGACTAGGTAAACCAATGAGATCAATAAAGACTAAATTTTTTATTTTGGTGAATGAAACTCAGCCCATTGATGGAAAAGTAAATAAAATTTATAAGACTCCTAATCTTTATCTACCCTTGATCATTAGTGATTATTTAGTTCATAATTGTATCATAGATAGTGGGGCTAGTAATTAAGTTATGCCTGAGTCAATAATGGATAAACTGGGCCTCAAGTATGAACTAATGGCTAAAAGAATTCTAAAATTGGATGGGTCACCATAAAATACCTTAGGAGTGGTCATGGATATAAATTTTATTTTATATGTTTGTATTAATTTCTTCATCCCTCATGATGTGGTTGTTACAGATTTACCCCCATACTTTGCTCTTTATTTGTCATATATGGTTTTTAGAGAAAAATGTGGTACCAAGCTAAAGATTGAATTAGAACCTATTCTTCACAATAATTTAGAGACATACATGCCTAAGGTTGAAAATGTCAATTATTCTATTCTTGATGAGGAAGAAATTCACATGGATCAATCTCCAACTTCTTCTCTTGAAGGACTTGTTGATATACATCTAGATGAATGGGGATATGAACACTATGAACATGATCCATATAGATTCATAGAATAAGATGGTCTCAGAGTTTATTGTATTAATTAATTATGATATTTCATGCCAAATTTTATGAGGCCAAATGAGACTATGTATGGTCTATGACAACTCTATTTTGATGGATAAAGAAACAAGGTTGGATAAGGTGGTGGAAAAATGTTAGTGTCCTTATCTAATGAAATTTATTAATCTACTTTCATATTTCAATTTATTTTTACTTTTAATGTAGTAGAATATGAGACCCTCATTCATGGTTTTGAGTGGCTTAGGAAAAGAGGTGTGAAAGAGTTACAAGTTTATTGTGATAGTGAGTTGATTGTGAATCAAGTGAGAGGTCAAAATATGAATAATAACTCTTTGATTAAGTCCTATAATCATAGAGCGCGGGATATTGTATAATATTTTTAATATTTCAACATTAAATCTATAATAAGAGAAGATAACAAACATACAGATACGTTGGCAGCCATTCGATCTCAGTTTGATGTTTCAAATGGGATAAGAGATGACAAGATCCAACCTCATCTCGAAGTTATTTTAATGCCCTCTATACCTAATAATGTCACTAATTATAAATTATTTGATAGTGACCATCAAATATATCTATTTCTATAAGAAGAAGTTGCATTTTCCTCAAAAAAACAATCCAAACTATAGCAGTAATATGGAGGGTAGATTGTATAATGGAAGATAAAACAACCTCCCTAAGGGCTTAGTCACACTTGAGAGTATTTTAAATTATGATGATTAGTTAAAGAAGGAAAATTCAAGCATGTATACTAAAAAATAATATGAGAGATTAAAAATATTCAAAGATAAGTGTCTTGCTCTTGGGAAGGTGTGTACTAGAGAAGAAATGTATGTGTTCATTAAATTATGAAAAGATTTTTCTAATGTATTTACATGGATATATAGTGATTTAAATGGATTTGAACTAAACATATCTCAAAATTCATGGATTTAGATGATAAGGATAATCCTATCAATTAAAGGTAAAGCCCAATTAATCATAAGATTGATCCTCTTATGAGGAAGGAGCTTACAAAGTTGATTGCGTCTAAGATCATTTTTCCTATTAAGCATTCATCTTGGTTAGAAAACCTAGTCCTGGTAAGGAATAAAAATGGTAAAATTAGGTTATGTGTTGGATTCAAATATTTTAATATATTTTCCTTAAAATACCATTATCCCCTTCCTTCCATGGATCAAATTTTACAAGTTGTGGTAGGTAGTGAAAGGTTCTCACTCCTTGATGGATATTCAGGATATAATTAGATTTTGGTAAATTAAGGAGATTATTACAAGATATCCTTAACCAATAAATGGGGCACATATTATTATAGTAAAATTCATTTTGGTTTGTATAATGTTGGGAATTTACCCAAACATAAGAAATGTTTGAAAAGCTTCTTTGGAAAAATAAATTTCATAAGGAGGTTTAATCTTGATTTTGATAACTTAGTCAAGCCTCTAACCTCTATGATAAGGAAAGATGAAGTGTTTAATTTGATAAGGAAAATGAAAAAGAGTTTTGAAGAGATCAAGCAAGCTATCGCTCAAGCTACAACTCTTGCAATTCCTAGTTTCTCAAAGGATTTCAACTTGTATACTTTTATAAATTAAGAAGTAATCTCTATGATGCTCACTCAATAAAATGAAGAAAACTTGGAGCAACATATTGCCTTATTTATTCAAGGATTGGAAGGCTATGAAGTAAGGTAAAATTATGTAGAGAATCAAGTAATTTTAGATGTTATAAGTATAGATAATTTTAAGAACATGTTATCTAAAAACAAGATTCATATATTGGTACGTCATCTTAATGTCAAACACTTCCTTTTGAGTAGATATTTGAATGAAAAAAGAGTTGGTTGGATTACAAAAGTAATGGAGTATGATGTAGAAATCAAGAAAACAAAGATAATAAAAAGGAAGGGATTATGTAAACACCTTGATTCAAATTTAAAATAACAAAATGAATCTATTTTATCCCTTAAGATTATCCTATGATAGTTTCATCATCACTAATGAGGATTTAGACACAAAAAATGATCAATTTTTTTCAAACTAATGAGTGTCCATAAGGCCTAGATAGATCCAAAACAAGATACTTTAGATTAAAATATATTCCTTATGTAATTTTTGATGGGGCATTATTTAGGAAATATTTATCAAGTGTACTATTGAGATGTGTTAAATCAGATCAAGTTGAGAAGACATTTTTTGAGTTTCATTAAGGACTAGTAAGTGGAGACTTTACTCCAAGGACCAAAGATGTATACACATTATATTTTCACACTTTTTTTAATTATTGATGCTTTACATCTCTCAAGAATCCATCATGACTCAATATATTTGAGTTTATACCTTAAGGGGTTCATCAAGAAAGGGGTGGGTATACCTTTAGTGCTTTACAAGATTGTTGTCCCTTATTTCCATATTATTCCATATCTATTCAGCTCCTAAAACCTTTCCCTAAGCTATCTCTCCTCATTTACATATTCCTATAGTATTTTCCTCTTTCAATACTTCTTTCCCTTTCTTATTACCCTTTTTACCTATTCAATAAGATAGGTCAACTTGGTTGACTTAGCACAGTCTGGGGTCATTTTAATTCTTTAGGCCTAGTTTCCATCTGGCCAACCTAGCATAAACTTCAGGCATTGGCCTAATAATGTGCTAGGTCAGCTTAGTATATCCAACATTTCTAAGTTATTTTTGGATTAGATATTCCTATATATACAAAGTTATTTTGGAAATTTCCATATGAAGGCAATCGGAAGTTATTATTCACTCACGCTTCATCACAATCTGCTCTTCCATCATTCTACTTGAGGAGTCTTAGCTTAAGTTTATTATTTGGAGAATATTAGTCTTTTGGATAGTTCTTAGATGCTTTGGCATAATATAGTGATCTTTATTAACCATAACAACCTCTTATGAAGAACCATTGGCCAAGGGAGAGATTAAGTTGTGATGGGTTTACATTCAGGTATGTATATTATAACTTTGTTCTCCTCTCTTTTAGTAGACAGAAGTAATGTAAGTATTGGCTTGAATAATATTACTCCTCATATTCCATGTATTAGGGTGTTACTCATACTTACTTTATTTGATGTTACCTATACATGTATTTGATTTCTTTACATCTAATCCCTTACTTTTTGCCACAAGTTTTGGTGAGCACTAGATTAGTTTACTTTCTTATTTATCATCATAAGTGAATATATAAACCATAGGAATATTTTATGGTTATTATGAAATTGTGTTAGATTATATGATTTAAAACCCTACCTAGCATGATTTATTTTGATAGATGATACAAGGGATCCCTTAATTAGGTGTAGCAGATCCTCATATTGGTCATGTTCCCACTTAACAAGTGTGTGCCCCAATCAAAAGTGTAGGTGTGATATATCTTATTTGATCTAGGATTGATTCATGCACACCATGAAATTATTATTTCGTACATTTTGGTGAAACTTATGTGAATCCTATCCCACCATTGGTTGGATTGTCTTCACGTTTTCATTTTTGTTTCCTTTCTTATTTAGCATTAGCTTAACTTTGGCTTCACCTTCATTACATTCTGGTGAACCCAACATGAATCAAACCCTTTAAAGATTTATTTCACTTATTTTATCATTCCTTTTATCACTTATTTTCATTCTCTAACTCATCATGAATCCAACACATTTTATTGTTTGTAAAATGGATGAGTAGAACGAAAGATATAGGAAAAAATATTTTCATGTTTGTTATACTGGGTTGACTTGGTTGACCTAGTGCTTTTTTTTACCTCTATACACTATGCTAGATTGACTTGGTCAATATATTATTGTCTTCAAACCCTATATTTTGTGTTAGGTTTATCGGGTCGACCTTGTAGTATTTTCTTTATTTATGCGTTCCAATTTAGCTTTTTTCTTTCCTTATATGTTTGATTTAGTTCATTGTCTACCTAAATTAATTCTTTATCTCTATCTATTATTATTATTATTTCTTGGTATTATTTTCCTTTTATCCTCAAGATTTATTTTCCTCATTAAAATATTCTTGGACAACCTAAATCCATTTAGACACTCTATGAGGTTCTCTTTGCTTCTTATTATTTCCTATCTCTTCTTCCTCTTTTTAGTTTTTAGGGCATCTTGCAATACCAATACACACATTACTTTAACATTTGGGGCATATATAATTTCCACTTTCATGTACTTTCAAACTTTGGGGCATATTGTGATGCCCATCCCTACATCCACTTACCCTTTGGGGCATCTTGTAATGCCCACTCTTATTTTCCACTACATGCTACCAAACTAATTCAACTCCAAGAAACCTTTTGAGACACATAGGATTTTCTCTCACATGTTGATCCTTGATATATCCATTAATGTAGGATCCTTTTATTTCTTTTTCTATTTTCTCTATATATTTATCTAACATATTTTTGTAAATTACTTTAACATGGGTCTCTCCCTATGTAGCAGTTTCCTACCTTTTAAAACATTTAGACCTCTCTTCTGGTATTTTGGTTTCTTGATGTACCATAATCTTCATTTATTTTTTTTTCAAACTTTTAGTCATCCCTTTTGGTCTTTTGGTTTCTAGATGTACCATAGTTTTCATCACTTATTTCTTACACTCTTATTTACGAAGTTTGATTTGGTGCCCCTTGGGCTTTGCTTTTTTGAGTTAATTTATAAGACGATAGATAGGACCTAACATTCCTCATAAAATTACCATATTTCACTTCCATTTTAATGTTTTTCTACTTGTGAATACTATTTTAGCATGCTTTGGGTCTTTATTTGTGAGGTGATTTATACAAAGGCTCCCTCACTTTTTGCTTATTAGCACCATTTAGGTTTTTATTTTGTGAGTTTCTTTGTAAGACTATGGATAAAACCTGGCCCTCATCATAAAACTACCTTTATTTTAATGTTCTTTATGATACTTTTTATTTGGACATTAGATTTTGCTTCTTTTGCTAGATGGAATCTTTAACCAATATGTGTTAGCATGTTTTCCTTAACTTACAAGTCTTATGATAAGGAATCACACCTTTTTTATCATTCTATTCCTTTTTCCCCTTTATTACATTCTTTTCAATTTGAAGAAATTCAAATTTATTGCATGTGTCATTTTCCTCTTGATTTCCCCCTTTATTTCACCTCCATATTTGGATAAAACAAGGTTTAAGTCAAGATAGCACTTTTGTTTCACCTGGATTTACAAGACTCTTAAGCCTCATGCTCTTTGATTTTCTCTATCTTAGCAACCTTTTCCCAAAGTTTTCAAATGAAAGTCATCTTTAGCACCCATGTTTGGTCTATCAAATCCATATGGAGGAGGAATTTATGAAAAAAAAGAAAGTTAAAAACCAATAATTTGAAAATAAAAGGTAATGATATCTAAAAGGCAACATATAAATCTTAAAAGTCTAATCACACCAAAAGACATGATTATAAGCACATCCCCCATCTTTAATCAAATCTCAAACTCCATAGCTAACTTCACATAGAGCTAAAGGACTTTGGGATATGGTAAGCTAGTAGATTAGAATAGGGGAATTAAAATAAATCTATAGTGTTACCTACTTTCTCATGCAAGTACCCAATATTCATAGTAGATCAACGACTCTATAAGGGGTCCTAAGGAGTGGGGAACATGTCATGTGGAGGTAGGTACATTTTTCTTTTCCATGCATATAGGCTTCATGGGATGATCTATATACTCTATTTTTTGACCTAAGACTTGTGTAGCTAATAGAAGTTCTTCAGAGTCCTTAAGGTCAAAATTCCTCTTCTTTTGACAAAATTAATTTGAGTGTCATGACTTCAATAAAAAAATTTATCTACCTTGATTTTTCATTCATTCTCCCCTCCACCCATTTCATTTCCCCCCTTGATAGACAAATCACGATTCCAAATATATTTTCCCTCTTCTTTAAATTCCTTTTTCTTCATTTCTTAAAAACATGTTAACACTACTTTGTTTTATTTTTATCTATCTTTAGATGCAAAACAACATGTTTTAAAAACTATGGATCATTTTCATCATGTTCTATATATTTACTAAAACTACTTTTCTTTCCTTTTCCCATTTATCTTAATTTTGTTATTCTACTATTGTAGATAGCTAAGTTTGAATCCTTTTTCCATTATTGTGTTAGATGTGGATTGTTACTACTCACCAAACCATATTTTTTTCCCTTTTATGCATCCCCTTTTAACATTTATGATTAAGATGTGGATTGTTACTATTAATTCATTAATGTTGTTTTACCATTTTTATTTTTGAATCCTCATTTTACCATCTTGTTTGACATGTATCCTTGATTTGATTTGGTGAGTTTGCCTTTTCTTACTTCAGGTTTACTTTTTTGATTTTTTTATCATTAGTATCCTTGGTTTTTCAGTTACCCAATTTCCTCTGGCTTGACTTGGTCATTTGGTCTAATATAGTACTTTTCATCTAGCTTGCCAAATTCCTAATTACGTATCATCCACATAGTACCAATTATGTTTGAATTTCTTGCATTTGTTTCTTTTTTCTCCTTGATTTTGTATTTCTAGGTTTATCCAAATCGATCTCTACACCCTCCACAATCAAAACTAAAAAAAAACTGAAAAACATTCCATGATAAAGGTAAGTCAAGGTACGAATCATTTAATTTCTAGTTATTTAATTTTTAGTTAGATTCATTTTTTATCATTTACTTTCAATTATTTTATGCTTTTTATAATATTACAATTTTTTTTATCATCAATATTGTGTGTGTCCTTATGTTCTTTCTCGAAGCACCATCCCCTATTACACATTAGTGACACATGATGAGATTTAAGTGAATCATATGTATACACATAATATTTTCACACTTTTATCAATTATTGATGCTTTACATCTTTCAATAACCTATCATGACTCAATATCTTTGAGTGCATGCCTTAAAGAGTGCACTAGGAAAGAGGTGGGTAGACCTTTGGTGCTTCACAAGATTGTTGCCCCTTATTTCCATACTATTCACAATCCATTTAGCTCCTAAAGCATTTAACTAATACAGCTCTCTTTCCATGCATATTTCTCTAGTATTTTCCTTTTCATATCCTTCTTTCCCTTGCTTAGTACCCTTTTTACCTATTTAGTAAGCTAGCTCAACCTAGTCAACCTAGCATAATCTAGGGTAACTTTAGATCTTTAGGCCTAGTTTCCATCTGACCAACCTAGCAAAAATTTTAGGCATGAGCTTGATAATGTTTGATGTTAACCTAATAAACAAAGCACAATTGACATGTTCAAGTGATTTTTGTGTCAAATACTTCTATATATAAAATTACATTTTAGTCATTTCCTTATGAAGGAAATTAGGAGTTATTATTCGATTATGCTTCTTCACAATCTATTCTTCCACAATTATACTTGAGGAGTCTTAACTTAGGTTTCTTATTTGGAGAATCTTTGTCTTGTGGATAGGTCTTGGATTATTTGGCCTAACAAAGTGATCCTTATAAACCATAAAAACCTCTTGAAAATCCCCATTGGCCTAAAGGGAGAGATTGAGTCATGATAGGTTCACATTTAGGTAAGTATATTCTAACTTTATTCTCCTCTCTTTTAGTATATGTAAGTAGCATAATTTTTGGCTCAAATAATATTACTCTTCATATTCCATTTATTAGGGTGTTACTCATACTTACTGTATTTGAAGTTCCCTATACATGTATTTGATTACTTTGCATCTAACCCTTTACTTTTTGCCACAAGATTTGGTGATCACTATACTAATTTATTTTTTGTTATTATATTAGTTTACTTTCTTGTTTATTATCATAAGTGAATATATAAACCATAAGACTCTTTTAGGGTTTTTGTGTGATTGTGTTAGACTATAGGCTTTGGAACCCTACCTAGAATGATGTGTTGTGATAGATGATAAAATTGATCCCCTAATCAAGTTTAGTGGATCCTCATATTATTAATTCTTCCACTTAACAAGTGTGTGCCCCAATCAAAAGTGTAGGTGTGATCTATCTTATCTGATCTAGGATTGATTCATGTGCACCATGAAATTTTGATTGCATAAAATAACTACCAAGATTATAATAGCTAGTTATTTTTGGCATAATTTATTTAAATATACTCATGCTTGGGTAATTAAATACCATAAGTGTGCTCTATTTGATGGAAATAAAAATATTTTATCCTTAATTCACCTAATATAAGTAGATTAACCTTTTATACAATGTAGTCTATATTTCATAAGCTTAATCAACCCACCTTCTATTATTGGTCACAAATGGGTGTTACATACCACAGATTACTTTACAGGATGGGTAGAGGATAGATATTTAAAATAATCAAATGAACTTTTAGTTTTATAATTCTATGAAGGCATAGTGACAAGATTTGGGGCTTCTTCAACAATAATTTAAAACAATGCATTAGATTTCCTTAGAATGAAGACAAGTGAGTGGGCTTTAAAACATTGTATTTATCTTAATACTTACTCCATTTATTATCCACAAGGGAATGGACTAGTTGAGTCCACTAATAAGAATCTAATTAGGATTATCAAGAGCGCAATGGAGAAGAACCAAAGAACTTGGCATTTCAAATTAAAGATAGCTCTTTAGGTTAATAGAATCACTCCCAAAAGAGCCATAGAAAACTCACCATATACACTTATTTATATAAGAGAGGATAGATTGCCTATTTCACTTGAATTACTAGTTTTATATCTCACTTACTAGCTAGAGTTGATGGAAAATGAAATCATGGAGGTCAGATTATGTAGTTGATGGAGCTTAAAGAAATAAGGGATCAAGTTATGCACACTATGAGAGATCACCAAGATTATACAAAGAGATATTTTGATAACAAATCCATGCTAATAATATTCCAAGAGGGAGACATTATTATAAAGTGGGATGAAGTTAGGGCTAAGCCTATAACACACACAAAGTTTGATTCTTTGTGGAATAGCCCTTATGTTATCACTCAATGCAAGAAACATAATGCTTTATAGCTCTCAAAGTTGGATAGAGAGGAAATTTATATCCCAATCAATGAGATCTATCTTAAACATTGCTACTAACGTTCTCCTCGCTATTTGTACATAGATGCATTTTTTCTTATTTTCCATAACTGTTGATGCACATGTGTGAATTTTGTTGGTGTCTTGCTTTGTTTTATGTTGTTTGATGTAGTGTGGTTGTTTTTCCTATGTTTTAGGAAATTCCTTACTAGTTGTCTTCAATAATTCATTGACTCCCTCAGCCCATATATAGGATAAGGCTACTGATATTTAGTATAGCTGGCATACTACCCCTGTGAGTCACTATTTTGTTGACCAAATTTGACTTCAAGGTTAATTTTGGACCCCTATAAGTTAAAACTTGATTTTTATATGTTTTAGGGGTCTAATATTTTGTCATAGGGTATGTTATAATCCATTTGATGTAATTTGATGCCTTTCTAGCCTTAGTCTCTAGGGCTTATCAATGTAAGTGACATAGTTTTTAAGGTGTCCAAGTGTCTTAGTTTCCTTTCAAGTGCCCAAGAAGTTAGGTTCCTTATCAGGAATGTTAGTCCCATCTAAATCTTGTAGGTTATCCAACTAAAAATCAAGAAATCAACTAAAAAGGAGAAGTTTGGCACTTGTACGACCCATAAAGGAAGGTTACATGTGGTAAAAGGTCATGTAATGTCTCTTCATCTTCCTCAAACTTACCTCAATGCTTGACATGCTTTGAAATTTCTAAAAAGGTCCAAAACCATTTTCTTCCTTCTTCGCCCTTCTAGACACACAAAAATGGTTAGCAAGTATGGATAGTAAAAGAGGTTTTATACCAAATTCCTTTAGTGGGTGATAGTACACTCAAAGATGTACATTTTCATAATAAGTTTTCAAATATTTGTAAACTATGCTTTACGAATCATCTCTAATAAATTGAATATGTTTTTTTCTCATTATTTCCTGCACCCTATAGGTTTTTCTCTAATTTGGAAAAGTCCATACAATCCGGCTAGTGATATTGATTCCAACTGATGTTTTCTCTCTCCTTAAATTCTCTCCATGATTTATTTCATTTTTCATGGTGTTTTCATAGACAAGTCATCTCATGTTGTAGGAAGGTGTCACCATGTGAGGTCTTAGTCAAGGTTTAATTATTTTCAAAATGTTTGGTTATATATAGAGGTCTTATGTGAATAGAATGCAATTTTTACCATGTCCCAATGCAAAAACTATTTCACCATTCTATTTTTGGTTTCATCACATTAGGCTTTGATCAAACTTATAGTTCTATCATGCTCATAGTTAGTTCTTTACCCAATTTCAATGGCAGTCATGTGTGTGAAGCTTATCTAGCTTATTAATGGAGTTGTAATTAAGATATATTAACTTGTTCAAGTAATAAATATCTAAATTTATGACATTATAATGTTTTAAGAGGATGAAATATTGGTTATAAGTTTATGTACCACATAAACTAGCCATTAGCTACCACTGCTTGCTCTATAACATGTGTTTGCAAGAGGTTTTGATGTTGGAATGAATGTTTTGAATCTTATCTCAAGATATCCATAGTGAAAAACATACATTTAAGGAAGTGATAATGATTTAATTTTGGTCATGAGACCATTCATTAATACACAATGCTCTAATTATGTCCACTACTTACATATAACTCAAATGCACCTATATGAGTCTCTCCTTAATGATGTCACGATGATATGGGAAATTTTATAGGTGTTTAGATATTTTAGAGTGTTAATAGTACATTAGAAATATTTATGATGACATGGAATTGATCATGAACACATATATCTAACATACTTCCCAAATTATAACCATTGCCTACATGTGAAAATACCCACCTACAGGTGGCATCACAGAGCCATGAAGGTCCTTGTATGGGGAAGTTGGAACATGGAAAAATATTATTTGGAGTTATATTATATGGTTTGATCATAATATACCTTCTTGAAGTATCAAATGGGTAAATGGAAGTGTAAACCATTTTTAAAGAGGAGATGACCCAATTTGGGAAATTTTTCCCTAAAAAGTGAAAACTATAGTCTGGGACATTTTTCTAAAGACATATAACATGGTTACAAAGAATATTGGTGGATAAAAATTATTGTAACTTAAATCCTCCATGAAAGAGAAGAGTTATACAAAATATGAAATCAAGAAGATTAGTGGAGGGTGGTTGTTGGAAGTCTCAAATTGCCTATTTTAACACTAAAATCATGCATTGACATTTACAGGAATTGAAATTTTAAGCGACCTTGATATCCTAAAGTGAAAATAAGAAATATTACCATATTTGTATGGCCTTATTGAGTGAATGGACTACAAATGTGAATATATACAATCAAGATGCGTTTATTGGTTATGTTTCAAGGTCCAATCTACACCTACAAGTATCCCATCATACTAAAAATATTCACCCATAACTGACTATAGGAGGACACAGTCTAAGATAGAATCTTGAATACTGGT
Source organism: Torreya grandis (assembly GCA_037957365.1). Classification (NCBI taxonomy): domain Eukaryota; kingdom Viridiplantae; phylum Streptophyta; class Pinopsida; order Cupressales; family Taxaceae; genus Torreya; species Torreya grandis. The sequence goes on along the minus strand of JARHVA010002160.1, from coordinate 2,198,326 downwards.
GATGTTTTGTGTGTTTTTTAGGCAATTCCTTGCTCTTTGTCTTTAATAATTCATTAACTCTCTTATCCCATAGATAGGATAGGGCTACTGATATTTAGTATAGTATGCATACTACCCCTATGAGTCACCATTTTTAACCAAATTTGAGTCCAATGTCAAATTTAGACTCTTATAGGTAAAAACATGATTTTTAGATATTTCAGGGGTCTAATATTTTATCATGAGGTATGTTATAATCCATTTGATGTATTTTGATGTAATTTTAGCCTTAGTCACTATGGGTCATAAATTAAAGTGGCATATTTTTCAAGGTGTCTAAGTGTCTCAGTTTCCTTTTAAACACTCAAGAAGTCAGATTCTTTATCAGGAATGTCAATCCCATATAAATCTTGTAGGTTATCTAACTAAAAATCAAGAAATTGACTGAAAAAGGAGGAGTTTGTCACTTGTACAACCCATAAGGTAAGGTTACATGTGGGATAAGGTCATGTAATATCTCTTCATCTTACTCAAATATATATTAGTGATTGACATGCTTTGAAAGTGATAAAAAGGATCAAAATCATTTTGTTCCTTCTTTGCCCTTATAGACACATAAAAATGGTTAGCAGGTATGGATAATAAAAGAGTTTTTAGACAAAATTACTTTGGGGGGGTGATAGTACACTCAAATATCTTCATTTTCATAACAAGTTTTCAAATATTGGTCAACTATGCCTGTATGAATCTCCTCTAACAAGTTGAATGTGTTTTATGCTCATTATTTCATGCACCCTATATGTTTTTCCCTAATTTGGAAAATTCCATACAATCCATCTAGTGATGTTTATTATAGATGATTTTTTCTCTCTCCTTAAATTATCTCCATGTTTTATTTCATGTTTCATGGTATTTTGATAGGCAAGTCATCTCATGTAGGAAGGTGTCACCATGTGAGGTCTTAGTCAAGGTTTACTTGTTTGCAGAATGTTTGGTTCTCTAAAAATGGCTCATGTGAATATAATTTGATGTTTATTATGTCTCAATTCCATAATTATTTCCCCCTTCCATGTTTTTTTCATCACATTATGCTTTGATTAAACTTTTTGTTTAGTCATTCTCACAATTAACTTTTTACCCAGTTTCAATGGCAGTCACATATGTGAATCTTGTCTAGCTTATTAATGGAGTTTTAATGAAGATATATTAACTTTTTGAGGTCATAAATATCTTAAGGGATTAATATTAATGTTTTAATAGGATTAAATATTGGTTACAAGTTCATGCACCACACAAACCAACCACTAGCGACCATTGCTTGCTCTATAATAGGTGTTTACAAGAGGTTTTCAAGTTGGAATCAATATTTTGAATCTTATATAAATATATACATAGTAAAAAACATAAATTTAAGTAATTTTCAATTATTTAATTATATTCATGAGACCATTAATTAATACACATTGCTCCAATTATGTCCACTACCTACTTATAACTGGAATGCACCTGTAGGAGTCTCTCCTTGATGATATCATGATGAGATGGGAGATTTGATAGGTATTTAAATATTTTAGAGTGGTAATAGCAAATTATAAATATTTTTTAGTTAATTTAATTTATCATGAACACATAAATCTCACATACTACCTAAATTGTAACCACTACCTACATGTGAAAATACCAAACTACAAGCAGTATCATAGAGCTATGAATGTCTTTATATGGGGAAGTTAGAACATGTAAAAACCTTATTTGAAGTTATATTATATTTTTTGATATTAAAACACATTATTTAAGTTTAAAATTGGTATATGAAGGTGTAAACCATTTTTAAAGAAGAGATGACTAAGTTCAGGAACTATTTCCCTAAAAAGTGAAAACAGAGGTCTGGGATATTTTGCTAAAGATATATAACAAGGTTAAAAATAATATTGGTACATAAAATTAATTTTAAATTTTATCCAAAATGAAGTATAATATCTATAAAAAATATGTATTCAATAATATTAGTGGAGGGTGGTTGTTGGAAGGCTCAAATTTCTTATTTCAACTATAAAATCCTACATTGATGTTTACAAGAATTGAACTTTTAAGTGACCTTGATGTATTAAAGTGAAAAAAGGAATATTTACATTTTTTGAGGAAATTATTGATTTAAGGTAATAAAAATTGTCATATATACCATCAATATGATTTTATTTGTGATGTTTCAACATCCAATCTATACCTACAGGTATCCCATCATATAAAAAATATTCACTTACAACTGATTATAAGAGCACACATTTTAAGATAGAAGCTTGAATATTTAAATATAAATATTGGATGATTGGATATGTTTATAAATTTTTAATGAGACAAAAAATTTATTTTTAACCTATCAAATAAGGAATCTTAACCTATAGGGTTTTACCTTTCCCAACACAGTTGACTGTGTTTGACCATGACAAGCAAGAAGTAATATTGAGGTTGTGAGTGTTACCAATGCATATAAATGATTAAAAATGGGTAAAAATGACTATAATATGATCCTAAATGACTATAATGATATTATAAACATTTTTATTAAAGATAAACAATGTAATACATCTATAATTATGATGCCTTGAAACAAAAAAAATTAGGAATTTGTACTCAACCTTGACTAAGTAAGAAATATGAGGAGTATGTGTAAGTATGAATTTATGAGTGGATATTATAAAACATACATAAGGATAATATAATTATCATATAACTCTCATGATGTACATATAACAAATTTATGGCTCTAGGTATGCCATACATAGTCTACATCCCAAACCCTACACATATTTTTTCTCAATAGGGGTCTACTTTATTTTTTGGAGAATTGGAAGGTCAAATGGGATGACAAAGGGATAATGTTTTTATTTATAAATTAAACAAAAATTTATTAAACTCCTTGAAATTATTTTTTCTATTAAAATAGTGTAAGTTCCCTTTGTTTTATCTCAGACAGAGGGCACTCCCTTTATACATAAAACCTACATTTTTTAAGAAGAAAGGTGAAAAGGGTGGACACAAATATATAATGAAATTTAAATAATGTGTGGAAAGTTTAAAAGTACCTATAAAAACATGAGGAATAAATAACATAAGGGATAATCTCAATAAGGTACTCTAAACCCTCAAGGTTAGAGTCATGTTTGTTAAGCAGGATTTTGGCTTAAAGCCCAAATGAGAGGTCAATATCACTTATAACTATAGGAGAGAATTAAAATTGATTGTATAATTTTTTTATGGTCATAATATAATTTTACAAGCTTCCACCTTGTAGATAAAGCATAAGGAATCCATTTTTGGTCTTTGAGATAGTTTAGGGGTATGCAAAATGAAGGTCTAAGCTTGATAAGATAGATTGAAATGATCACATCTCCTTTAAAAATTATCATGGAGATAAAAGAATTTTGGAAAATTTAAAAGGTGTCCTAGATAATGATATTGTGGAATTTTTTTGCAACTCCAATGTTCCATCTTTATGAACAAAGATTAAGAACCTAAAAGACTTAAAACCCTTGAAAACCCTTAGATAGTGACCCGATTGGGAAAACGAGGTTGGATGGATATAAAAGTGAGGTTAATTGACCATGATAGTGGTTCAAATTTTTATAATACTCTTTATATCCCCTCCTCATCAACTTTTGTGCTACCCTACCTGTATAGCCATGGTACATAATGGATTTCTTTAACTAATTTATGAATTTTATAGATTATAGGGACATTAAAGAGGATAAATAAAATTTTGGAGTTATATTATGACTTATTATAACTAAATATGGCCATTTTATACTATAAAACATATCCTAAGTGTTCCTATAATTATCTCCATCTCAGCCAATCAAACTGACAAAGTGAGATAGTGAGAAGTGTGAGAACTTTAATGGAAGACTATTTAAAGTATACCTAAGTATTATAAGGAAATTTAGGGTATTTATATGTTTCATACATTTAATTTAATGTATTTTCATGGAAAACTAAATCAATTTTTTAGGCCAAGTGTAAGGGATGACTTAAAGGGGAGTTTCTTTGACTGTAGGTAGTGATGGTTCACTTTAAAAATATTATAGATGATTAGGAATACATAAAATGATTGGAGAATAATTTATGTATCCCTTAAATCTCATTAAAATCATGATATATATTCTTATTTAGTTTTGGGATGTTTCAAAAGGGGTGAATGATGAAGATAGTTTTCTTGTACAGAATGAGAATTCCTTTGCCACTTTTCAAGAGTTTCATGCTTTAGAGTGACACTTATACTTTATAACCTTGTATTATCAGTTTAAAATTATATTATCATTCATATTTAACCCTTTATCTTAGCATTAAAAGTTTCCAAGTGACCTTTAGAATTATATTTTCTCACTTGTTTCTCAAATGCTATAAGTAGTGATTTTTTGGGCTCTTTTTGGAAACCTCCACTAGTTAATGGTGAAACCTTAGCCATTTTTTAATTTTAATATCTAATAAATAAATAAAAAATTTAATTTACTATTTACATGCTACATAATTGATTCTGGTTTCAAATCTTGTTGACCTTGTCAAGTAAAAGATAGTCTTTTCTAAAATTTTGTCTTTGATTGTCCACCAAGTATGTAGAAGAGTAATTGTTATAGGTATTTGTTAGTGTTCATTCTTAGTGTATAATATTTTAATAATTGTATTATTTTATTCTCCAAATTATCACTCATTATCCCTCATAACCATTAATATACCTTTGGAACCTAGCATGTGAAATATTGATGTAACAATTTATCTTGAGTTGTGAGTTATGTGTGAAAGAAGATTTGATTTTATCTAAGTAGTATAAGTTCAGTCAATAGTATGAAATTTATTATTGTTACATAAAATTTTATCTTCCTTTTTATTTTTTTATTATTAACCCTTCTCATGCAAAGTTGATAAGTAAAAAATTTCTTCAAAGAGTGCATCAAGGGAACTAGCCCTTCTAGAGATTCATCTCACCAGTTGATTACCCAAAACAAGTGAGATGTTTCCATTGTGCCAATTTAATGAGGATATTTGATACATCTCCTCAAGGGTGAAAATCCAAGCGAAAATAGGCCCTAAGTTCTCTTGATGGGTCCCTAAGTAAATATTTTTGCTTCTCTCTTCTTCATCTGATATGGAGTTTTGCTAGTTGTTTTACCATGTTTTTTATTAACTGATTCATGTAGGTCATCAACATTATTATCATGTTTCCTTTTATTACTTGGATTAACTACCACCTTCCCATTAATAATTTTTTACTTCACTTTCTCTTCTTATCCATTATGAAATATCGTTCCTTTAAATTGGATGTGTTAGTTGGGACCTCAACTTATTAATTTCCTTATTCATCTAAATACACATAAATTATTTCATGGAAAGTTTTGTCTCTAGCTTCTCCAAGCTCACTTAAAATTCCAATATTTTTTTTACCCATAGGGTTCGTGGACTCATGGATTTTGATTGCCTTAGTGTCCCTCCCTTTTCCTCCCTATGTGGTCATAGAAATTTCATCTATCTCATTAAAATTCTCATTCATCTTGAATTTTCATTTACCCTTGTCATTTTTATATATAGGGTTGTATACCTATCAAAGGAACCAACCTCTTAGGATTTTTTAGAATCCTTAACCTCTTAAATTCCATTTTATTCCTCAAAAAATATCTTATGAATCTTACTTATTGTTATTCACTTTAATGGATTATACCATGTATTTTAACCATAAGGTCTCACTCATCTCAATAATTAAAAAGATGAGGTTATGGTGTAATAAATTAATGGAAGGTTTTAACTCATAAGAAGTCATAGTAGCCTCTAGATATTTAATAGAGAAATAAATTAGACTAATTTTTGTCCTTTAAAGTAATTCATAATTAGTAAATGGTGGGATAAAATGATAGTTTACTTATCCCCGAGTGTGATGTATTTCATGATTTGGAGGAAATTTTCTATCCATTTCATTAGAAACTCCACTCTTAATAAACATTTTTCCTTAGGGATGATTGGATCATTTAAATTAAATAAAATATTCATTATTTACTTCTTATGTATTTTGTTTTTAAATGCCTTATTTCCCTCATAGTACATACTATTTACCTCACCAATGATTTCTTCAATAATGGTTATCCTCAAGAATCTCTTTTTGAATTATATTTCCTCTCATTCCCTTGAGAAGTCCTTAGATATAGTAGTTTTAAAGTTAAAAATGGTGTGCATGTAATTAGTGATCCATCCCTTTGAGATTTTGTGCCACAAAACTAGGTTTTCCTTGGATGTGATATATGAAATGGGGTTGATTCTATCTTGGTCACATCCTATGGATGAATGTTTTTCCTCCTTAAGGGATTTTTGTAATTTGAAATTATTTATAACTCCACTCATTTAATATCTATCATGATCAGTGTATCGATTATGGTGAGACTTATACCTTTTATCTCATGCTTTGAGATTTTTTAATCATATTACAATGAGTATCAACATCATTACATGAGGTTATGTGGGATATGAAACATTTCATTTATTACCAACCATCATTATTCCTCCATCTTGGGGGTTGTGAATATTTCCACATCATTTGAAATAATTATGATTACATATCTTGGAAATTAATATAATGATTAGGGTATATTGTCTCTTGTTGAGATGTGGGTTTGATATAAGAAACTTATATCTCAAAATATTGAGATTATATATAATATTAGGATATTCAATGTATATATAATCATAATGTGAATATATATGTAATTTAATAACATGAGACAAATATATATTACCCCATGTGGGTCACATATGGTAACATAAGAACACATGAAATGGAAAATAATAATTTTCAATTTTTTTCCCTAACAATATATCAATAATTATCATAATAAAAGTAGTGGAGGTCTCCCAAATAGATGCCTCAAATACATGTATGATATGTATCATGGTCATATATTGAATGTGTAAATATAATGTATGCATGATAAGAGTGATGGAAACATAGTGATGGGATAAATATCATTTCAATAATAATGAGAAGGTTGGGTACATAAATAAGGTAAACATGATAAGATACATAAAATACATGTTAGTTATATGGTAAGACATATATAAAACACTTGAGTATGTAAATTCATACATAAATCATGTCAATAAATTGAAGAAACATTAGACATATTTTTATAACTCCATTGGGTTTAACTCATAGTTAAGCAAAAAAAAGTACACTAACTCATACCATCCACATCACTAATTAAAAATAATGATTATTGTTTGTTGTCTAAATGTATCTAATAACATTTACTCAATTACCATTAACTTACTAGTCAATGCAGTAATCCACTCAGGTACCAAAGAGTTAAATACTAAATCATGATGTAAGAAACCTATTAAACATCTCAAATACATATTTTAACCATATTTATAGATTTTATTATAATAATAGCCATTTTTGTTGCAATATAAATAATAAACTACAATCTATAAAACAAAAAAATGTATTAGTAATCATACCATATTATACAACATTATAATTTATATCACTAAATATCAAATACAATAAGTATAATGTTCTCCAAAACATATGAGCATCAAAACTAGCTTAAATATCAGTATAGTAGCCATGAGTAAGATTATATGAAGGTTGAACAACTAAATGGAGAGGGAGAGCATAATCAAGGTGTTTTACCTCTAACCATGAACCATATATCCCCCACACACCTCCCACCTGAGGAGTGTCCCTACCCATCACAAAAGAGCAAAAGAAAACAATGTGGATACAAATATTTCGACCAAAACCCATGTGTTATAAAATCACTAATACATGCAACAAATAACATAGACCATGGAAATTAATTTCTCTTATACGACATAGTCCAAACATGTAAAATAGATTAAATAGGTGAAATACCAATGTTTTTAGCTATAAACATTACTTTGGCCAAATATTTTGATATAGTTTCAAATCAAATAGATCAGTCATTTTCACATGTACATACTCTTTACTAGTACATGATAATCAAACATCTAATGCCAGATGATAAATAAATGGATTGCATGTAAGTTATACCTATCGTCTGTCATTAGTGAAATGTATAAGACATGTCGTAGAATAGTTATACAACATAACCATAAAATAACTACAACATATAACTATAGAAATTCAATCAATAAGTCACTACTTGTATATGCCAAATAAAACACCTATGTTTAATTTATAATTGAATAGGTCTATATATTTATATTTTAAAACATTTATGCACTAATCTATATGAACACTATTTACTAGAATATTACAATTTTATATCTCTCAACACATAAAATCTTCCTTATAAAAGCTAATAATAACACTTATCAAATTCAATCATGAATGCGACTAATTAAGATAAACTAAATATGCATTAATTAGCTTATCTACATCTTAATTTTTTTGACATATCATTAAAACTTTGGGTATGTCTATATTAATACCAAAAAAATAGATAACTCTCATAAATATTCCTATGAACAATATACCTTACCCTAAAATCTCGCTCATGAATACGTAATCAAATAATGATACAAGGAAATTATAAAAACCCAAAAATATCATGTCACATTAATTTAACCCAATTTTAATTTTATTTAGTGTATTTAAATGTTCACTCACTAATTTGAGAATATTCTCTTAAGAGATAACACAAAACCTAGATGTTATTAAATTTCACATTTAGTACAAATATATTTTGGAATACTCCACATGCACACGCACACAAAAACATACTACATGTAATAATATACATATAATTATATATACATGAATATGATCATATGAGTATGTTAAATTTGATATGAAGACAATCTTGCTCACATGATCTATTATTTAGCCAAAAATCATATAGGTAGTTCCTAATTTTTATAAAAATAAATGCAGGTGGTAATATAAAAATCAAATTATCATAATGATTTAAATTACACATTTAGATTGTATTCTTCATTATGAAATGTATATGCACCATAACCATCCATTATAGTTATATTATATCCTAATACAAAATTGACTAAGCCACATTGAAACTCATGAGTTTATTATCCTCTAAATAAACTTATAGATGCAATACATATACATGCATCTACCTATGTCATATTAGATCTTATGACATAGGTTTTCTTAGTATATAAATGTATAGTCTCATATTACTCCATCCAATATCAAACTATAATTTTTACTACATACAAACTGTTTATCTACATCCAAAATTCATACTCCTAATACACTATATATAGTTTTTTAATTCTAAAACATCCATGAATATCACAATGCCCATAGTTTTTGGTTTATTTACCATTTAACACTACCAAATAGTTTCACAATATTAACCTGCATGTATTGCACCTATCAAGATTCCAATTATTACCAACATCTAATAAAATACCTTTCCAAATTATACCCTTGAATTTCATGCACTATTAATTGGTTTGCTATAGGTTTCCAATTAAATTTCATTTATTTAATCAAATATAATCATGAAATCACTATGTTCAGAGATATGTCTCTAGTTTTATACATTCTCAAAACTTACATTCACAATTCTATATAATAAAAGAAAACACTAAAACTAACACACAATTTAATAATCTAAGTGTAGTATGGTTTTCACCCTTATAATTGATTTATTGAAATAACATTCAAGTGGTTTATAAATCCTAGCAACTCTATAAAGACATAATAACATCTATATTGACCAAGAAATGGAACTTAGTTCCATCCCTATGTCAATAAGGATGAATCCACTTATTTATTTAAACTAAATCTAGAAGCATTTTAAATCAATTAGGGATAATTTAACTAACCATATTTATTAGTATCATGTCACCTAATATCAACATAAAAATTGATACAATACCAATTACACATTTAGATTTTTCATTTCCAAAATCAAAACCAACCTACTTAGCTCCAAAATGGTATTTCCCTATTATAATCAAAATGTATGTTGCCCTCTTTCTCTACAAGACTCATGCTGTTAGATATCTTCTATCACTCCTCCATGCCATTTATTTATCCTCTTTATTCATTTCCTATACATCCTTCTCACCTTTTCATGCTAAAATATAACTCCCCCTTCTCTGTCCATTTCCATTAATGATGAAACAATTCTCTAAAGTTTAGGTGACACCTAGGTAGCTTCATGAACCATAGAATCCTTCACAGCCACCATACATCCTCAAAACCAAATAAACACATAAAATGATGAAAAATCCCATGAAACACTAAAATACTCTTCAAAAATACTCATCATTCCTTTAAATTGACTTTAAATAGTTTTGAGTTTATGATATTCTGAATATCAAATAATAAAACCAATTCTTAATGTTTCCAAGACTTAATTTATGTAAACATAATTTGGGTAGATTTTACCCCTTTAATCACATTTATAAACCCTTACCCCCACATCCTAAAGGTATGTTACAATAAATCTAAGCATTACATAAATCAATCACTAAGGTTTATTAAAAACTACTACTATATATTACCAATTTGCATACAAAAGTCTATAATCAGCATAAGCTAAATGATGGTTTCTAATGCAACATTAAATACCAAGGTTAGAATATACACCAAGTAAGAATAATGTCAAAATAATAATTTTATGTCAATGCAACCAAATCAAAATAGCATTATACACCACAACATCACCACTTTGAATGCAACATAGATCACTAATTATGGCCATGTAAATAAACCAACAATCATACAAGAACTCATGCAATCATGAAAAATGAATCATGTAGTTAATAGTGAAAGTAAGAATTTTTTAAATCATATCATGGTGTGCACAGGTTCCTAGTCTCATTATATTTACCCCCAATGCTAATATCTACACCTTCCTCCCCAATGATACTCTACCTCTACATTACTCTATGCAGGTGGAATAATCTTATAGTCACCTAAGTCAAACCAAGAGTTTTTAGTCCATGCTATAGCCAACACTCATCATATATATATATATATATATATATATATATATATATATATATGCTATAATGCATATAACAATTTACTAATGAATATATATTAATTTGTTATATGCATTATAGCATATATAATAATAATAATAATAATAATAATAATAATAATAATAATAATAATAATAATAATAATAATAATAATAATAATAATAATAATAATAATTAAAAAAAATTGTTATACTATATATATCAACTTAATAATGAAAATAAAATGAACATAATATTTCATGATAACATCTTAATGTATCTAGCATAGCATGAGCAAAACATCACATCCTAGATGAACATGAATAGTTAATGCAATTATCACTATATAGAAGTAATTTCAAATAAGTAATGATAAATCATAACTAATAAAACATGGATTTCAATTCCACATTAACACTAATATAATATTTTTAGTATGATGTGACAACCTTCCACCCTAAACAAGGTAATTGTATTGATAACTTTATTTTAAAACAAAAATTATAAAAATAAAAAACCATGTTTAGCTAAAAATTATTCAAATAAATGAGTAAATAGCCTAGAAATTTCTTCATAGTCCTCCTAGGTTGCACTATCCTTAGACTATTTGTCCCACTAGAAATTTCACTTTGATACCTCTCTGTTTCACAAGCTAAAATTACAAGCATCAATCACTTTGATTGGTTTTATTGTGACCACCCCAAGATCTAAAACATGTAATAAATTCCAATCTAAAACATGAGAAGGATCAAATACATACTTAGTTAGGACTTTCATATTCATAAAATTAAGTTTTTGTCACCAAATATCCTTTTCCTAAGTACAAAATGGTCTACCGTACAATAGGTCTAGTAATGGTGACTTTACCTAATGCTATCAATACTTTGCATGCACAACTAGGATTAAATGTAGTCACAAATGCAATAGTACCTTCCTAAACTTCAATCATGACATGATGTAATGATTATCTTCATTACCATCCCTTATTTATGGTATCTATAATCCAATAACATTAGCCAAAGCTCATTCCAATTCCAATATAGTTTTAATTACTAGTGTTACTCATACTTTGTGACTAACTACTAGAGTTCATTTTGATCGGCTTATTTATGTATTTGTGCACAAGTATAAGTTCTATAATAATTATTTTATTTATAATTAATTGTAAAACATGTAGATTATACATGGTTAGATAGTATTATTTTATAATTATAATAGGTTTCATGGATGAGATGATCACATCCAAGAGTTATATAATCATTTATTGCATCTATTTGTAAGGAGATTTTGTTTGTTAATGTAATTGAAGAAATATTTCATGATTTTTTTGCAAGTTTGTGTGAATGAATTTTTGTATTCAAATTTCTTGTGACTCATTTAATAATTTACATTAATTTGATAAAATATGTGATAAGCTAAGTGCATGTTTTATACATAGATAAGATTGAACAAATTATTAGTCTTGTAAATTATCTATTTTTAGATCATATTTACAACTTGTTAATGACATAGGATATCCTTATAAATATGGTAATGATAAAATATTTAATTATTATAATTAAATACAAATGAAATTATCTCATTAGAATATTCATTCTGTTTGTCTATATATTGTGACTTTAACTAATCCATAATAGACATTAGCTCATGGCATATGATTGGACTAGGATAATGACTCAACTTATAAGGGTTTTCTTCTCTACTTAGATATTAGAGATACTTAATCTATACATTTCCATTCCTTAATTTTTATCTTATTGGATAGATTCACCTTAAGTTAGATCCACCAATATACCTTAATTAGAATTCAAACATCTATCACATTTGAACCATCCACAATTCATAATAAATTAGCTCATTGTTAATCCACCCTATGGTTATTTATAAAATAAATACCCATAACTCATTATTTTGAGTGATTTTTTTATTTATCCTAATATGTTAGGGACCTTCCCATAATAACCCTTGGTGTGCATAAAACATAAATCAATATTTTTATGCAGTTATTACCTCAACCTCTAAAAAACCCTTTTCTTCTCAACAATGTCATTTTCTTGAGGAGAATAAGGGACAATATAATGATGTTAAATACCATGTTGTGTAATAATTTTTTTGATATTCCTTATTAACATACTTTAACCATTATATTTACACATATACTTGATATAAATTAAAGATTCCTTCTCAAAAAATTACTTTAAGTATTTAAAATGGTCAAAGATTTCACTCTTGTACTTTATAAAGTGGGCCCATGTGAATCATGAGATTTTGTCTATAAAGATGATTACATAGTTGGACCCTGAAAAGGAAACATTTGTAAATGGCATGAGGTAAATACCTAATAACTTAATAGGAGGCTTATCTTATTTGTCTTTACATTGGGAAAAAGGTTTTTATTTTTTTTATACAACCTCGATAAACATCATTGGTGCAAGACACCATAAGAAGACAAAAAACCAAATTATATTAAATAAATTGTTGAAAATATATATAGTTTAAGTTTTCATAATGTTAATTCCATATTTTTCTCAAATATTTAAATGAAAAAATGGATGAACCTAAAGAATGATCAAAACCATAAAAAGGAAACAAGTGTGAAGCATGATATATAAATCTTAAAGCAATCACTATCTTTGTATGATGCAATTCTCTAATAATAAAATCATGAGGATAGACCCCCATAATATTTATAGAATGAAAAATATAACATATCATAATAAGACTATAAAAATATGATGAATAAGAAGAACATTGTTGATGCATCCATAGTTTAACTCAGTCGTACCTAAATATTGTGTGTGTGTGTGTGTGTGTGTGTGTGTGTGTGTGTGTGTGTGTGTGTGTGTGTGTGTGTGTGTGTGTGTGTGTGTGTGTGTGTGTGTGTGTGTGTGTGTGTGTGTGTGTGTGTGTGTGTGTGTGTGTGTGTGTGTGTGTGTGAGTGAGTGTGATAAATGCAAAACTAAAATTTCTGATATTTTATTTGTAATAGGATAAGTGAGAAGATCATGTGATGAAAAACACTTGAATCTAGTATCCAACTATAATTACTAGTTTCTAAATTTTGATTTATTATTTTAGGTCTTGTTGTGTATTTCACAATGTTAGTTATAATAAATTATCAAAAGTTTCTACTATAGATAAACATCAAAGATCATTAATTATTCACACTTAATATCACTTGCTTAATATATTACCCATTATTTCACACTCATAAAATAAACCCTCTTATTTCCAAATTTAAGATCATTCATATGAATCAATAATAAACCATGTCTAAAGCATCTCAAATGAAGTCAAGAGCTATCATTTTCAAGTATCAAAGCCACATATCTAGTTTCATACACATAGTTAAGGATAAATTTTTTAGAATCACTCTAGGTGGGAAAACTACATAAAATTTATTTTGATACTTGGTGTATTAGATACATAGGCAATGATCAATCATCAAGAGGGTGATTGAGATCAGATCAGCCTATTGCACCCCTATTTTTCTCAAATTTCAATATTTTAAGGTACCTTTAGGGTTTAAAAGATAAATGAAGATAAAAATTAATTATATGTGGCATAATATAAATTAAAATATCTAATCTTACTCAATACACTTAGGCATATAACACATAATATTTATATTTTCACCATAGTCAACCAAGATAATTCCATGGTCAACGTATTCAAGTGGCTTGCACTACTATCTAGATATAATGGTTCTATATATAAATAATTTTTAATCATACTCTTGATTTTTCACTATCATATGTTTTCTTATTTTTATATTTTACTCTCATTATTTAGTCACATTTAACTTGGAAAACACCATGATCAATAAATTTGAATGGGTTGTGCTTCTATCCACTTATATTGGACATGCCGAGAAGTATTTATAGATTATATTCTTGATCTTGAGCATGAAAAATCATATATTTTACCTATTTTCACTATCAAATATCTAAAACAACCAATATGAGTCTATATTTGAGCAAAACACATTTATTCTTTGTGTTTTTCTAAACACAACTATTTTTCATATTTATTAAATTACAAAATTAAAATTTATAATTATTATGCATCATTAGCATTTTGATATATGTCTAGTTTAAAAATTATTAATCACAAAAAATTATGTTGTTATATCATAAATAGGGTAAAATAATTTTATCTTGAATATTAATTAGAGGGGAAAAAGTATTAGTAATTCAGTTCTAGAAAAAAAAATAGAGTGTTTTTATTATCATTTCTAAGTATGTAAGGTTTGAAATAGATGAAATTATATGGTTATATAATTAATATTTAGAGTTTAAGATTCAAAAGTATTCAAATATTTAAAAAAAAAAATTAGTAATTTTTTTCTACTTGCATGGAGAGTGGGGAGAAAAAAGTGATAGGCTAAAAAAGAGCTAAAGAGACTACATAATTTGAATTTAACAATGTGTGAGAAAACTAGAACATGCTTCATGGGTCCAAAATTAGTCCTCAAATGGAATAAAATGACATCAAAGTGGATACCAAAATTTATTAGAAAGATACTATAGGTCCCAAATTGACTGATAGGTTTTGAGGAATGTCACAAGTGGCAATAAGGAGGTCCAAAACTGTCATCAGAAAAGTGCCACATTTACCAAATAGATAGACATATCTTGGGGAAAGGTTATGATAGAGAATATTTTATGTATTTAAAATACCCCATGCACTAATTTACCTTTGGAATATTTTACTCTTTCCTAGGTAGATTGGATTTTGGGAAAATGATCAATGAGTTTGGACCTCTCAGATGTACATATTATCCCATCAACTAAAAAAATGACACTTGGGTTGATATTCCTAACTATTTGGTTAAATTAGTAGATATTAAGTGAGAAAACTCTATTATAGATAAGGTAAATGGCTTTAGACCTAACATTGATACCGTTAAGAAATGGGCCAATAATTGGTGGAAGCCTAAGATTCATCTCAATGTAGTTACTTTACCAAGGGACTTCTTCTTGGTCAACTTTACCAACCAATAGGTTTGCTTCAAGGTGCTCACAAAAGGAGCTTGGTTCATGGGTAAAAATAATGTTTTAGTTAGACATTGGAAAGTAGGAACCAATCTAAACATCATAGTTCTAGAAGAAATACCCATGTGGGTGTCACTTTTAAAATTACCTATGGAATATTGGGAACTGGAAATCATTTTTGGTATCACAAGGGCACTAGGCTAGCTGATCAAGACTGATCTAGTCTCTATGGCTAGGAGAAGGATGATTACAACTAGATCTTAGGTATTTAATCTATAATATGAACCTCTTCTACATAACATTAAATTGAAATCTAAATATGGGGTTTTATCTCAAAGAAACAATAATGAAAACTCCAATCTAATTTATTCTAAATAAATTATTTATAGTCACTCCTTAAATAATTTATATAAGCATCACCTTTCCCTTGATCCCTCCCTTGTATTGGCCTCCTAACTAGCTCTCTCAAAGACCCCTCATAGAAAAAGCCTAGTTATTCCTTTAGGGTCACTCTCTCCTCATCACCTACACACCTCTATCCCTCCTTCCTATTTTGGTCTTAATTCCCCCTCTTGGTATCATGAACCCCTTCTAATTATTAACCCTATTTACACTCATCCCTCTCCTAATATTTTTATTCCTACTCTAGACTCAGATCATAATGGGACCCATATAGGTCAAAAATAAGCATCCATACATATTCCCTCTCTTAAATCTCTACTTAATTGAGTCCCTCTATTTAATGTGATATATATGGATTAAAATATAAAAATTCCAATGGATTCATCTAACAAATTGGAATTACCTCAAAGGTTGTCCTTAAACCAATCAGGTGTTGTGAATACAAAATATCTTCCAAGATCAACAAGCACCACTAACTTAGATATGCTTCGAAGAGGAGGCCCTACCCATAATGACTTCCAAACTTGTAATAGTTTATCCATGGCTAAGAATGAGAAAGGATAATGCTCCACTCTATCAAAAGAGGAGGAATTAAAGTAGACATAGGCTAAATCAAGAAGAGGTAGGAAGAAATAATATACTAGAGAAGGATAAAAATAACCTAGTAGAACCCCAAAAATGCCTTATAGAAGAATGATACTACCCATAAAATATCCAAGGGTTATTTAAAAACACTTAAAACCCACTTCACTAGATAAAATAAATGAAGTTCATTTCTTGGAACGTAAGGGGAATGAATAGCCTAAGGAAGTAGAAAGTGGTTAGTAATTTAATAAATACAAAGAACCCATTTATTGTTATTTTATAGGACACCAAAATGTCAAAATAATTATTAAAAAAATTTAGTAACATAATATGTAAATAATTAAAGTTATTATGTATGAGCTCGAATGGTGCCTCAAGAGGAATTGCCACCCTATGGAACCCTAAAGAATTAGAAGGGGAAATCTTCATCAATAGAAATTATCATATGGTTATACCCTTCAAAATCAAAATATCCAAGGAGGAATGGATAATATATAACCTTTATGTTCATAATTCAATGATAGATATGAGAAATATTTTGGAGGATTTGATAGCTTTCAAAAAACTTAGCAATAATTAGAAATGGATATTGGTAGAGGATTTCAATTCTCCGTATCACCAATGGAAAGGAAAGGTGGTCTTACTAATTTTTTAGATACCATGGTGGAAATCAATAATTTTATACTGGAATTTGGGTGCATGGATGTAAACCTGAAATTAAATACTTTCACATGGAAAAACTTAAGAATAAGGGAGGATCTAATATAGGTTAGACTAGATAGATGTCTAATATCCCTTTATTGGGATTTACCATATTATCTCCTTATATTCCCTCCATAGAATCAACTCAGATTATAAACCTATTAATTTTGAAGAAAATATTATCCCCCTAATGAAAAATGTATTTTTTAGATTTGAATTTATGTGTTTGCACCACCCAAATCTACATGAAGACATAAAGGCTTGGTGGCAAGAACCATTCTTAGGATCTAACATGTTCATCCTAGTTAAGAAACTTAATTACCTAAAAACTAAATTGAAAGTATAAAATAAGGAGGGTTTTTTAAATATTTTTACTCAAAATAAACACTCTTAAGTAGAACTCAAAAATCTTAAAATATTATCCTCTCTTCATGGTATTAATGAACAGACCTATGCTCTCAAGAAGGATCTTCCCAGTTCCTATCATAATCTTGAAGCTAAAAAATAATATTTCTTGAAATAGAAGTCTAGATGCTTTTGGCTAAAGGAGGGGAATAAAAAAATAAAAAATTTACATCATCAAGCATCCAAAAATAGGAATAAAAATATGATTCTAGAACTTATACAAGATGATGGAAGGAAATGTATGAATCCATAGGACATTGATAACTAGATTATTCAATACGTATGGGATTTAATCAAAGAAAGTGGTTCCCTAGAGAAATATTTTGAGTAAAAAGTGCTTCAAAATATCCTAATCCTTATCTCTAAAGCATACAATATTTCACTTCTGAAACCCCCCTTGGTAGAAGATATTAAAGCCGCCATGTTCTCAGTGTAAGGAGGTAAGGCCTCTAACCTAGATGGATTCCCTCCAATTTTTTTCATCAATTATTTTATATCAGTCCTAAGAAGGTGGAAATTATTTTCCTTGAATTTTTAAGAGAAGGGATGATTCTAAACCCATGTACCAACCTTTATTTTAAATTTAGAGCTAAATGGGACACTAAATTAAAAGACTATTGGGACTACTCTAAAGGCTCCATATAATGAAAATTCATTAATTTAGATAGCACCACTTATGAATAATCATGATATCTCCTTGAGATCAATTAAAAAATACAAAAAATTCACATACCTCACTTTTTGAGGAAGGATTATATTCTTTGGTTCACTTAAGATAGTGGGACTTACTCAGTGAAATTGAGATATTTAGTAGTACTGGATCTAGCATATCAATTGTATATCTAGTAACCTCTATAGCTCAAACACCTTAACCTAAATATCAATATATTATTCTATATGAATACTCATGACCAAATTCTCACTATACATAATCTTATCAAGAGGGGCATAACAATTCCTAATCATTATTTTCACTACTTTACCCATGTAGAGTTAGTCCATTACCTTTTTTTAGAGTGACCCATTAACCTCTCAGTGCTTTATAGGTTGCTTCATCATTTCATAATCTCTTAGGTCTATCTAGGATCCATATAAGCTCTTATTCAATAATGGAAACCCCCGTGGTCTCTTTGGTCTCTCTCCTTCTTATGGAACCTTACCCTCCTACATTTATTCTAGGCCATTGGAAGGCTAAGAATGATTGTATTTATGAGAATATGATCTCTAATATTTGGTTCATCTTCCATCATATGTTTTCTTTTAAAGTGGATAATTGGAAAAAAATTATCCCTAAACATAAATTCATATGCTCCCCATGTGGATCTCCAATTTTTGTTCATGGAATTTGTCTCAAACTATGGTAATGTCAACATCAATGGTAGTTCATCATGCCACCAAATGGTCGAATATCCCTTTTACGTGGCTCAATATTAGCTTCAATGCCACCCTAAAAGGTAACCTAGGACTAACTATGGGGGCTAATTCAAAAATATGATGGTATGGTAATTTATGCTTGTGTAGGTCCCTTGGGTCAAAAAATCAATCATATAGCTAAGGTTATCGCTACCTTTTAAAGAATTCAACTTCCTTCCCACCTCTACATCCCTAACATCATCAAAGGTGAATATCTCAATATTATACATGCCCTTGATGATAAAGTCACCACATCCCATACCATTAAACCTATAATTGATGACACTCATAACCTTGTAACTTCTTTCAATAATTTTTTCATAATCCATGTGTTTATGGAGGGAATATTTATGGCATATTATCTTGATAATTTTTTTTGTTTTCATTGATAAGTTGGTCATGTGGAATAGTCCTAATCATATCCCATCCCAAATCATTATCACGCTCAATTATAATTGTATCTAGTCATGACCTTGAGTTGGCTTGGTCTACCCTAAATGATGCATTAATGAATAGAATGTAAATTAGGTTGGTTAATAATTTCAATACCAATTTCACATTAAACACCATTTGGAACATCAATTTGATCTAATTATATATAAATTTAAACACAAAAGATAATTTTACAAGTATTTTTCCTTGAAACCAACTGAGAATGGGAAGAGAAAGAGATCGAATAGAATAAATTTCATGTTTATAAAAAAAAAAATTGTTTGGAAGAAAATCCATGAAGGGGATTTGGCTTATTTTATGTAATTAATTATCAACCATGATGAAAACCTATTGAAGGATTTATTATTGTATAAAACAAATGAATTTTCTGAATGAGGGGTCTAAACATAGAGTTCTCAGAGGAAAATACTTGGGAAGTGATGTTATGCCATGCAATATAACAAAAGCTTTCAAAGATAGTATCTAGAAGTTGGAGCTCATGCAAATTTTTTTTAAAACTAATGAGGATATGAAGATCAATAAAAAAAAGTATTACCTAGACTCAACCTCCCAAAGTTATGGCTAGATATCTACCAAAAAGTGATGCAATATCTCACTTTAGAAGGTAAGTTCACCATTATATTCTCACACCACTTACTTATGCTCATTCATTTTAAAGGATATAAAATTAATTTGCCTTTATACTTTTTAATATCATTAGAGTACTACCTTGGAATACCAAGTGAGAAATAGGAATGACATTATACACCATGGTTTGATTTATTTGTTAGTTCAAAAAAGGAGAGTCATTATCAAATAAACCACTTCCCTTTTCTCAAGAACTCCATGTGAAAGACCCTCTTTATAAAACCCCTAAGCCTTTAAATAATTAAAATTCTTCCCCCATCTCAAGATCTTTCACTCTTCCACTAGCCTTATTCATATTCCCATCAACCATATTCTTGCCTCCTTTTTGTCCTAAGCTAAATAATTTAAAATCATATCCACTACCACCAAGGAGGTAAACAACCCTAAATTCACCCTTGCTCTATCCTTGGAAGCCTCATTGGGTTATCATAGTAGAGAATTGGTGGTTTTTGTAGACAAGCTGGAATAAGTTAGAATGCCCATGTCAGACCTCATTGTGGACTAGAATAGGCTAAAAAAACTATGGTGAAGTTCAATAATGACCTAGATGTAGTATTGAAGATGGAAGACACTCTGCTTGAAAATAAAATGGAACCTATGGAAATTTTTTAATAATTCATTGCACAAGACAAGACCATTCTAACCTTGAATGAATGCCCTTAAAAGTGGACTAGGGGTAGATTTAACAAGACTCTTTTAAAGGAATCTAGCCTAGATATTGAGGAAGAGCAAGATATTAGTTATGAGAATACAAGATCTAAGGATATTTATAGTTCTAGTGGTTAATTGGTTTGTGGCCTTTAGTGTTTAGTATATTATTCCTTTTTGTTTATTTTTTGCTTATAGGTTTCTAGTTACTTTGTACTCAAGTAAAGGCCTTCTCTTCTGAATTGTTGCTATTCTTTAGCTATTTTTTACTTATCCTTATTATTTTTAAACTAAAGGTTGTAGGATCCCTGTAAAACATAATTATTCACCACTCTCTAATAGAAAAATATATTTTTTCACATACCCAATAAAAATCATTTTGAGTCTGGATGTTACGTACAACAAGTCAAATGTTATGATCAAATTTATCAAGGAGGTATAAGTTGTTGATATTCATAGGAAATATATTCTTCTAATTTTTTGATATGATGGAAGTAGGGGTGGTATCAATATTTTCCTTTAGATGCCTATAAATGAGGCTCTTTACGTTGGTAGAGTATGTTAATATCCATAATTTATTTTTTTTTAATAAATTTTGGGATGGATATGTTATTCCTCTATTAAATATATTTTTTTATATAATTTATACAAGATCATTATATTATTTTATATAATCTAAAACATAGAGAGGGCTCTTGTGGTTTAAAATGGGTTGGATTTAATTCTAAGATTGTGGCAGAGTTGATGGGTATGAATAAAGGGAAGGCAAATGCTATAGATAATGAACCCTATGTTTTTGAGAAGGGGGATTGTTGGATTTGAGCAGATAAAATGTTTTAAAATGGAAATAAATATGTCGTGTTTTATATTTAAAAATGTGGAATAAAAATATGATATAGATGATGAAACTGGGACTACTATAATTTTTATTTTTATTTTCGTATGGGTGAGAAGTATTTAATGTAAATAATATATATGTGAAAATTAATATTGAGGTTGAAATGTAAACTACCCTGTATGGTCTAGAAATATCTATGGGTTTGAAATTTCATGGTCGAGTTTGGTTTCTTTATCTATAATTTTATTTCTAATTTTGGTCTCTATGAGCATGCATTGTGGGGTAAATATTCAAGTTTAGTATTTAGTATTTATTATTTTAGGCACTACATTGATTCATTTTATATTATGTTGTAATTGAATTTTATATATATGTAAGAGCATATAATATGGTATAGTTACTATATTTAGTATAATAATGACAATTTAGTATGTAATTATGCCCATATAAGAGGTTTGTATTATTTTATCCATGTGGACTAATAGATATATCCATTGACTTATAAATTTATAATATTTCATATTTTAAAATTGTAATTTTTTTCATCCATCAACCTTCTTTTTTATTTCTAAAAAAAATATACAATTTTACCTGTAAATTATATACATAGGGTTAGATAGGGGCATCATAAATATGACACTATAGGTGACCTATCACCTAAATCAAAACCTAGAAATGTGTTATCAGACTTGAAATAAACTTCACAATTAAATTTTAATCTAATCTAAGATTATTTCTAGGAGCATTGTAAACACTTTTGATATATGTCAGGAGTGTCATTATTTTTTATGGGAGATGATAGAAAATAAAAAATAAATTTTTGGGGGTTGATTACATAGTTTCACCCTTTAAATATAATTTTATGACTTATGAGTACTTAAATTATCTATTTATTTTCCTCCATAGAGTGTTAAGTAAAATAAATTGAGTTTATTGGCATGCATTCAATGGGGTTCTCCTTATTTACCAAGTCTTGATGTGGTAAAAATAATGGCTAAAAATAGTAATTTCAATAAAGAAAATAACTTAAAAAAAGAAAAATAATGACATAGCTAATCATCGTCTTATGTATAAAAATGATACATAATATAATTATAGCACAAATTATTAAAATTATATAATGTTTATCTTATTTCTCAAATACAGTCTAACACTTATCTATTTATAAGTGACATTTGAATTTAAATTAAATAATATTAACATTCATGTTGAATTCTAATAACTAGGACCTAAGAAGGTAAACATAATTGGTATCTAAATTAGAGAAAGTATAAGACAAAAGGTAGAATAATGATAAGATATTAGATTAAAAATAAGGGCCATTCAATAAGTTGGGAGCTAACATAAAGGCCCATACTTCCTAAGTTGGAAGAAATTTACTATACATAAACAAGTGTTTTAAATTAATATAGAATAATAGAAAATAAAAGAAATCAAACCATTTCAAGTTTATACATTTTTTACTACTTTGATATGTGCATGAACATGGAATTTGAAGTATAAAAATAATTTAACTACATATCTATATCTCTTAAGCAATACACCATCCTCTCTAGAACATGAAAAACAACTTGTATATTTTACACACATAGGTAAGTTCTAAATAATTATAACTCATAAAACATTAAATATTAATTTAAAATACCTAATTTATAAATAATATGATATTTAAAAAATATTATTAAAGTTGATACAAATATAAAGTGTTTTTTAAATGATTCTCAAAATAACACCATAAAGACACATTTCAATCTGTTTACTAAAAATGTGGTTTGCACATTAAAACACACCAAAAGTATAATTTCATATTGAGAAAAAATTATCTATTCCTAAAAATTATAATTACATATAACCCTATTAATCTTTAGATAAATTCTAAATACACTTATAAGGCCATAAGTCATAATTGAAGTACTTAATCATACTAGGATTACACCAACATCTAGTATTTCGCACCAGTATTTCACACACACCATCATAATAGTGGATATCTTCATGAAGTTTAATAAATGTTAGTAGTATTGGTATGTATTAAATATTAAACAAAATGGATGTTGAAGTCAAGAAAAAATTCAAATGCTAATCCCTTTTTACACTATGATTGCATTTACCCTATTGATATATTTAGATAGGTTTTTAAGTGAAGGAGAAGATACATAGTGATTTTCATGAAATATCTTATGATCCTAATTAATTAAAAAATAATTAAGGAAAAGATTAAAATTCCATATTAAAATTATATATCTACCACCTACTAGACAAGGCCAATCCCTAAAGATGAAAATAAACCACTCTCTTATCTGATTCCACCACTCTTATCTAGAGACCAAATAAATCCTTATCCCTGATTCAAAATGTCATTACATATTCACACAACTATTTTTATATTTTTATATGCATTCACATGTGTTTTATTTCTATCTAAATTTTTGTTTCCTTTATACTTTCCTTATTTAAAATTCTTCTAAATTTGGTAATTTCAAAATTAGTTTATATCAATTTTTTGCATATATGGATAATTTTTATTTTATGCATTAGTTTATGCTATCTAATAAATTAATTCACTTATTTTACAAAATTTAATAAAAATTTGGAATTAAATTTAAGAACCATATGAAGCATGAGCCTCTAATTCTAATAAAAATTCATGTTTTTGAATATGATAATACACATGCCCCTTTGGATTTCATAACATAAGTATGTTAGATCATCAAAAGGCGTGCATTTTTATATAATGAGTATGATATACTACACCATTTTGATAAGTGGGCTCAGTTTTTAAAAATCATATCTCAAAATAAATATATTAGACACAATGTTGAGTTATGAAAAGTATAAAATCCTAATGTGAATAACTATGGAATTTAGAAACATGTAAATCATATATATTACCCATATTTCTCCAAGGAATAAATCATATGGTAACATAGAAACATGGGAAATATCAAATTATACTTGTGAGATATTAGTCTTAAAAATATGTCAATGATGATCATAAGTAAAGTAGAATGGATTTTCCCAAATGCATTCCCTAGGAATAATAAGGATCATGGTTACACAACAAACAAATAGATATAGTGAATTCATGATATGTATCATGGTAAAAAAATGAAAACACAAACATCATGATAATAAGGAACACATGAAACTAATAATTAAATATGATACAAGGAGCATAAAAACACATCTGACATGTGGTAAAACATAAAGTGAATACTTTAGGTACTAGTACATATGTGATCATAGACATGAATATAAAATAAAATTAGGTGCTTGAATCACATCAATAATATGAAAAAACATCAGGTAGTAAAATTAAATCATGCATATTGATAAAGTAAGTCAAATTAAAAAATGGAAATAAAATTAGGAAATGAAGTCGCATTAGGTATGTACCAAATATATAAAGAATATGGGCAAGGTAAATAATAAAGCACACAAATGAGTAGATCAAGTACAGAAATATATTAGGTACATAACCATCATATATGAAACATGTTATTAACATAATAATGGAACATATAGTAGATAAAAATAAAGGAAAAAGAAACATTCAAAGGATAAAGGAAAATTATCACAATGCCCTTAGAGTTTCCCATGAGTGAATAAGGAAATACCCCCTAATCACTATGAAGATATAATAATTAACCTACAACCAATTGGAAAATCTATATTTTATTTTATAAACACATCAATACCTCATATTAAATAAATAAACATTTTTTTATCATCTAATTTCTTGTGGTCACACGAATATTAAATGTGTGTTATCTAAGAAAATCATAAGGTATGCTTATTTAACTAAAATTTAAAAAATAATGAATAGATGATAATGGAAATATACCATAACATTTAGATTCATAAAATAAAATTATATACATGAAATAATATATCATTTCAAATAAATGTAAATAAACATACACAACATTTTAAACATAACAACAAATAATGTAATTAAGGTATAAATTGGGAAGCCATAACTAATGAGATAAAAAAAGACTTAGAAAGTGAAAAAAGTAAAAATATGTAAGTGGTTAAATAATATAGCTAAAACATAATAGTCATAAGTGATGAAAATCATCCTAAGGGTCATACAAATTAATAAATATTAAGAATATTTGTAGGAACTTTTGAATAATGGCAAACAATTCTCAAGAATGCATTCAACACTTCTTGTAAAATGTTTCAAAATAAAAATAAAAATTTTGGATTGCATGAATATATTCATGCCTTTCATATTTATATCTTCATATATTTTTTTACATCTCATGTGTACCTAAAATATCCAATTAATTATTCCCTAAAGTGTTAAGAAAAAAATAAGTAGATTTAAGGAAATGAGTTTGATGGGATGCCATTTATTTATTAGACCCTATATGAGAATCTAATATGTATTAAAACACTAAATTTCATTAATTAAATAAATTTAAAATGTGACGTACAAGTGATGCAAAATATAATTATAGCTTAACAATGATAAATGATCCTCTCATTTCCTTTTGTGTTAAAATGGAGTATAGAAATTATCTATTTATATGTGATATTTTAATTCTAATTTTAAAATATGAACACCCACAATGACTTCTAAAATTTAGGACCCAAAAATGGAAAAGAGGGGGACATAGGTACTTGAATTAAAATGGGTTTAAAATAATTTTTTATATAATGATGAGATAGAGGATACAAAAGTGTGTGGGATTTATGAATAAATAAGTTGACAATAATGTCCACAATGTACAATTCAAACAAAATTATCTAACATGAAACATAATGTTAAATAAACCTAAATTAATAATAAATAAATTATTCATGGACATTTTTATATGTCTAAATTTTACTCCACTCTGATATACATGCTTGACCATAGAAAAATTAGTGTGAGTGTGCAATTTAAAGTATAAAAATTATATATCTAAACATGTGGATCTCATAGGTGATAAAATCAACATGTATTGGAACTTGAAAAATCACATTATTTTTCATGAACATATTAGGGAGTGAAAAATAATGGAATTCTAAAATAATATACATCTTTATGCCTTTCCATCATACTACTAAAGGAGATATAAAGATGGAGTGGAGTTAAAATTCTTATCAAGTATGAAACTACAACTTTTGTTTTTTCATTTTTTTTATCACTAAAATTTAAATTTAGAAGAGTATCAAGCATGTGCCTCTTTTTTTTATAAAAATATGAACTAATAAATATGATAATACACATGTCCCTTTAGGTACATTACAATTAATCTATCATACCATCAAAGATTCACGTTATTTTTTATATTTAATTAGGTTAAAATACATGTTATATAGGGTCTTATAATCTTTACATAACCAAAATTTATTCAATAAAAAAGCAAACAAAACATACATAAATCAAGATCCCTATAGTATACAAATGGCAAGGTGGGATTCAATCAAAAATATAGTAAACCATTAAAAATTATCCACCACAAATTATAAATAAGATTACAGAGAAAAAAAACCAAGTGTGAAGATAAAATTAAGCTAGAGGATTAAGGATAAGACTACTCCAAGTCTGAGTATTCAACCAATCCTATGGCTTCCATCTTCTTAATTTCATCTTTTTAGAGATGGCCCTATTGTCACTTAGATTTGTACCCCTTGAGGATATGTCTCAGCTCTTCTCATATAAGTGTCACAATGGAAACATCTCACTTTGTTATGGATAATCAATCAGTGATATGTTTCGAGTGTGCCACTTGGATGAGGAGAGATGAGACATCTCCTTAAGGGGTGAAAATCAACGTGACAACCATTTTTGGCATGCCTAGTGGGAATATAAGTCCTAGAAGATTATCCAAGATTGGTGATGATTTTGGCATATTTTAGTTTCAAGAACATATATATTTAATACTTGGGTACTCCACTAAGTTTTTAACTCTTTTGTTGTTAATCAGTCCTTTTTTTTCATGCCAAAGGTGGTCATTACATTTGATTCTAAAGGTATGCCTTTTGAGTTTTTGAAATTGCCTTGTTATTCTATCTAAAGGTTTAGATTTGTGAATACTCATCCTTATTCAATGGCTTTAATTTTTAAAAAGGTCCAAATTTCTACTTAGTTTAACCCCTAATACTCACAAGCTACTTTCCAATATGTCTAGAAACCTTCCTTTTGTAGCCTTTTCTAGATCATCTCCTTTGACTCTTTCCCAATATGACCAAATTCCTAGAGCAACCCTTAAAAGTGTTCCATGTTTTAGTGGATAATGTCCTATTAAACACATTATAAACATGGTTTTTTAAAAAATATCCATAATATCTCCTGAGATAATGTAGCCATCAGGGTATTGGAATTATCTTTCAATGAGAAGGATTTAGATTGGTATGGAATTCTACCTCATGCTTCCATCACTTCATGGGATGAACTAGGAATTTTATTTTCTAATAGGCTTGAAGAGAAGAGTGATTATTTGTCACAAGCTAAGCAATTGAATCCTATCAAGAGTGTATATAAGATATTAACTCTAGATTTAAAAAGACATGGGATAAGATCCCAACCCTTATGAGACCTACTCCAAATTATTCCTTCTTATATTACCTAAAATAATTGAATAGTGATTTAGCCATGATTATCCAATCTATGGGTCAGAATACACTACCTAGTGGCAATGAGATAGTTATTAATGTTGAGAATTGTCTTGTTTAAGTTCTTATAAAGATCTATTCAAGATGAACAATCCTTCTATAAATGTTATGGATTGAATAAAAAAGTTACACATGAATATTTAATTATGGGACTCATTGACATTATCAAGACAAAATGATATTCTTCAAAAGGAATTGTTTGGACTAGGTAAATCAGTTGGATCAACAAGGACTAAAATGTTGATTTGGTGAATGAAACTCAGCCCATTGATGGAAAAGTAAAAACATTTGATAAGCCTCCTCATTTTTATCTATCCTTGATCATTGGTGATTGTTTAGTTCATAATTATATCATAAATATTGGGGCTAGTACTTTAGTTATGCCTAAGTCAATAGCATGTAAACTAGGCCTCAAGTATGAACCAATGGCTAAAGGAGTTCTAAAATTGGATGCATCACCATCAAAGACCGTAGGAGTGGTCAAGGATTTAAATTTTATTTTACATGTTTGTCCTACTTTATCCATCCCTCATGATGTTGTTGTAATATATTTACCCCCATACTTTTCTCTTTGTTTGTCAAGAGAGTTTACAACCAAGATGGGTGGATACTTGGTAGTAAATTGGTCATATATAGTTTTTAGAATAAATTATGGTACCAAGGTAAAGATTTAATCAGAACCTATTCATCAAAATCATTTATATCCCTACATGCCTAAGGTTGAAAATGTTAATTATGTTATTCTTGATGAGTAATAACTTCTCATGGATCACTCTCCAACTTCTTCTCTTAAAGGAGTTGTTGATATACATCTAGATGAATGGGGACATGAAAAATATGAACATGATCCATATAGATTCATAGAATAAGATGGTCTTGGATTTTATTGTATTAATTAAGAAGGTTCTTTCATACCAAATTTTATGAGGCCAAATGAGACTATGGATGGTTTATGGCATCTCTATTTTGATGGATCAAGAAACAAGGTTAGATGAGGTGGAGGATAAATTTTAGTAGCCCCATCTAAGGAAAGGTATTACTCTAATTTCATATTTAAATTTATTTTTACTTGTAATTTAGTAGAATATGAGGCCATCATTCATGGCCTTGAGTGGGATAGGAAAAGAGGTTTGAAAGAGTTACAAGTTTATGGTGATAATGAGTTGATTGTGAATCAAGTGAGAGGTCAAAATATGACTAAGAAATATTTACTTAAGTCTTATAATCATAGAGTGTGGCATCTTGTATAATATTTCCAAACTTTCAACATTCAATCTATACCAAGAGAAGATAACAAACATTTGATAGGCTAGTAGACATCGGAGCTCAGTTTGATGTTCCAAAGGGGATAAAAGATGACAAGAACTAACCTCATCTTAAAGTTATTATAAGCCCCTCTATACCTGATAATGTCACTAACTGGAAAGTATTTGATAGTGACCATAAAATATCTCTCTTTATACAAGAGGAGGTTGATTTTTTCTAAAAACACTAGTCCAAACTACAACAACAATATGGAGGGAAAATTATACAATAGAAGATAAACAAGTTCCTGAAGGGCTTAATCACACTTGAGAGTATTTTTAATGATGATGATCAGTTGAGAGTATTTTCAATGATGATGATCAGTTGAGAGTATTTTCAATGATGATGATCAGTTGAAGAAGGAAAATGTACGAATTCATACTAAATAAGAATATGAGAGAGTAAAAATCTTCAAATATAAGTTTCTTGCTCTTGGGAATGTGTGTACTATAGAAGAAATGTATGCTTTCATTGAATTATGTAAACAAATTTCTAATATCTTTCCATGGGAATAGAGTGATTTAAAAGGCTTTGAGGCAAATTTAGCTCAACATACCATATATTTAAATGAGAATGTTAAGTTTATAAATCAAATTCAAAGGCCAATCAATCCTAAGATTAAGCCTCCCTTGAGGAAGGAGCTTACAAATTTGATTGAGTCTAAAATCACTTTTATTATTAAGCATTCATCTTGGTTGGAAAACTTAGTCCTAGTAAGAAAGAAGAATGGGTAAATCAGGTTATGTATTGACTTCAAATATTTGAATAGAGATTCCTTGAAAGACCATTATGCCCTTCCTTCCATGGAGTAAATTTTATAAGTTGTGAAAGGTATTGAAAGCTTCTCACTCCTTGATGGATATTAAGGATATAATTAAATTTTGTTAAGGTAAGGAGATTAATAAAAGATATATTTTACCATTAAATGGGGAACATGTGATTTAGTTTGTCTAATGCTAGGACTTGAGTCAAACACAAGAAAGGTTTGCTAATCTTCTATCAAAAAATAAATTTCATGAGGAGGTTTATTCCTAATTTTTCTAACTTAGTGAAGCCTCTAACCTCTATACTAAGGAAAGATGAAGTGTTTACTTGGACAAGGAAAAGGAAAGAGAGTTTTGAAGAGATCAGGCAAGCTATTGGTCAAGATCAAACTCTTACGAGTCCTAATTTTTCAAAGGATTTCAACTTGTATACTTTTGAAAATGAAGAAGTAATCTCTACCATGCTCACTCAATCAAATGAAGAAAACTTGGAGTATCATATTTCCTTCTTTAGTCAAGGATTGGAAGGCTATGAGGTGAGGTAAAATTATGTAGAGAATCAAGTACATTCAGTTACTATAAGTCTAAATAAGTTTAGTGACATGTTATCTAACAACAAAATTCATATATTTTTACCTCATCATAATTTCAAATACTTCCTTCTGAGTAGATATTTGAATGAAAAAATAGATGGCTGGATTACAAAAGTAATGGAGTATGATGTATAAATCAAGACAACAAAGATAATGAAAGGGAAGGGATTATTTAAACACCTTGCTTCAGATTTGAAGGAATAAAAAGAATCTATTTTATCCCTTTAAGATGATCCTATGATAGCTACATCATCACCAATGAGGAGCTAAACACAAGAAATGATCAATTTTATTCAAACCAGTGAGTGTCCACAAGGCCTAGATAGATCCAAAAGAATATACTTTAGATTACAATATATTCCTTACGTACTTATTGATATCGTATTGTTTAGGAAAGATTTATCAGGTGTACTATTGATATGTGTTTAATTAGATCAAGTTGAGAAGATATTATTTGAGTTTCATGATGGACCAGTAAGTGGTCACTTTGCTACAGAGACCACATCTACCAATATTATGAGAGCTAGTTACTTTTTGCCTAGTTTGTCTAAATATACTCATACTTGGGTAAGGAAATATCATAAATGTGATCTATTTGATGAAAAGAAAAATATTGTAGCCTTACCTCTTCATCCAATACAAGTTGACCAACCTTTTATGTAATGGGGTCTAGATTTCATACGCTTAATCAACCCACCTTCTAGTATTGGTCACAAATGGGTGTTAACTACCACAAATTACTTTACAAGATGGATGGAGGCTATATCTCTCAAAGAATAAAATGAAATTTTAGTTTTATAATTCTATGAAGGCATAATGACAAGATTTGGGGTTCCTTCAAAAATAATTTCAAACAATACATTAGATTTCCTTAGAATGAAGATAAGTGAGTGGGATATAAAACATGGTATTTATCTTAATACTTCATCTATTATCCACAAGGGAATGGAATAGTTGAGTCCACTAATATGAATCTGATTAGGATTATCAAGAGAATAATGGAGGAGAATCAAATAACTTGGCATTCTAAATTCAAGATAGATCTTTGGGTTGATAGAATCACCCCCAAAAGAGCCATAAAAAACTCACCATATACACTTATTTATATAAGAGAGGCTAGATTTCCTATTTCACTTGAATTACTAGCTTTAGATCTCACTTACCAGCTAGAGTTGATGGGAAATGAAATCATGGAGGTTATATTATGTGAGTTGATGGATATTAAATAAATAAGGAATTAAACTATACACACTATGGGATCTCACAAAGATTTAAAAAAGAGATATTTTTATAAGAAAT
The DNA here is from genome assembly GCA_037957365.1 of Torreya grandis. Lineage (NCBI taxonomy): Eukaryota > Viridiplantae > Streptophyta > Pinopsida > Cupressales > Taxaceae > Torreya > Torreya grandis. The sequence goes on along the minus strand of JARHVA010002160.1, from coordinate 2,165,745 downwards.
CCATGCCAACAATCTTCCAAGAGGGAGACATTGTTCTAAAATGGGATGAAGATAGTGCTAAGCTTATAAAACACACAAAGTTTAATGCTTTATAGAGTATACCTTATGTTATCACTCAATGCAAGAAACATAATGCTTTCTAACTCTCAAATTTGGATGGAGAGGAGCTTTATATCCAAGTCAATGGGACTATCTTAGAAATTGTTACTAAGGTTCTCCTTCTATTTGTACATAGATGCCATTTTTCTTATTTTCCCCAAGTGCTTAATCATGTGTGTGAGTTTTGTTGGTGTCTTGCTTTCTTTTATGTTGTTTGATGTAGTGTGGTTATTTTGTGTGTGTTTTAGGCAATTCCTTGATAGTTTTATTCAATTATTAATTGACTCCCTTAGCCCATAAATAGGATAAGGCTACTGATATTTATTATAGCAGCCATAGTACCCCTATGAGTCACCATTTTTTTGACCAAATTTGACTCCAAGGTCAAATTTAGACCCTTATAGGTAAAAACATGATTTTTAGATGTTTTAGGGGTCTAATATTTTGTCATGGGGTCTATTATAGTCCATTAGATGTAATTTGATGCTTTTTAGCCTTAGTCTCTAGGATTCATGAATTCAAGTGACATAGTTTTTAAGGTATCCAAGTGTATTAGTTTCCTTTCAAATGTCCAAGAAGTCAGATTCCCTATCAATAATGTCAATCCCATCTAAATCTTGTAGGTTATCTAATGGAAAATCAAGAAATAAACTAAAAAGGAGGAGTTTGGAACTTGTACGACCCATAAGGGAAGGTGACATGTGAAAAAAAGTCATGTAATGCCTCTTCATCTTCCTTAGACCAACCTCAATACTTGACATGGTTTAAAAGTTCTAAAAAGGTCCAAAACCATTTTGATCCTTTTTTTCACTTCTAGACACACAAAAATGGTCAGTAGCTATGGCTAGTAAAAGAGGTTCTAGACCAAATTCATTTTTGGCCTCATAGTACACTCAAAGAGATACATTTTCATAATAAGTTTTTAAATATTGGTAAACTATGCTTTATAAATCATCTCAAACAAGTTAAATGTGTTTTTTGCTTACTATTTCATACACCCTAGAGGTTTTTTCCTAATTTGGACAAGTCTATACAATCCAGCTAGTGATGTTTACTCCATATGATGTTGTATTTCTCCTCTAATTCTCTCCATACTTGATTTCATTGTTCATGGTGTTTTTATAGGCAAGTAATGCCATGTTGTAGGAAGGTGTCACCATGTGAGGTCTTAGTTAAGGTTTACCTATTTGTAGAATGTTTGGTTCTATATAGAGATCCCATGTGAATATAATGTGATGTTTCCCATGTATAAATACCATTAATATTTCCCCATTATATTTTTGGTTTCATCACATTAGGCTTTGATCAAACTTGTTATTTTATCATGCTCACAGTTAACTATTTACCCAATTTCAATGGCAGTCTCATGTGTGAAGCTTATTTAGATTATTCATGGAGTTGTAATTAAGATATATTAAATTATTTAGGTCATAAAGATATGAAGGGATGCCATTTTAATTTTTTAATAGGATTTGAGATTGGCTATAAGTTCATGCACCACACAAATAAACCATTAGCTACCATTGCTTGCTCTATAATAAGTGTTTACAAGAGGTTTTTACATTGCAATGAAAGTTTTAAATCTTACCTAAAGATATCCATAGTGAAAAACATACATTTAATGAAGTGTTAATGACTTAATTATGTTCATGATACCATTCATTAATACACAATGATCCAATTATGTCCAATGCCTACATACAACTCAAATTCACCTATAGGAGTCTCTCCTCGATGATGCAATGATGATATGGGAGATTTTATAGGTGTTTATATATTTTAGAGGGATAATAGTACATTTTAAATATTTATTAGGGCATTTAGTTGATCATGAACACATATATCTAACATACTACCCAAATTGCAACCACTACCTACATGTGAAACTACCCACCTACAAATGGCATCACAGAGCTATGAAGGTCCTTGTATAGGGATGTTGAAACATGGAAAAACATTATTTGGAGTTATATTATATGTTTTGATCATAAAATGCCTTATTTAAGTATCAAATGGGTAGATGGAGGTGTAAACCATTTTTAAAGAGGAGATGATTGAGCTTTGGAACATTTTCCATAAAAAGTAAAAATTGAGGTCTGAGACATTTTGCCAAAGCCATATAAAAAGTTACAAATAATATTTCTGCATAAAAATTATTTTAACTTATAGACTCCATGAAATATAATATATATAAAAAATATTTAGTCAATAATATTAGTGGAGGTTGGTTTTTAGAAGTCTCAAATTGTTTATTTCAACACTAAAATCATGCATTAACATATATAAGAATTGAACTTTTAAGTGACCTTGATATCCTAAAGTGAAAAAAAGGAATATTCACATTTTTTAAGGCCTTATTAAGTTAATGGAGTACCAATGTGCATATATATAGTCAAGATGAATTTATTGGTGATGTTTCAAGGTCCAATCTACACCTACATGTATCTCATCATACAAAAAATACTCCCTTATAGTTGACTGTAGGAGCACACAGTCTAAGATAGAAGTTTGAATATGTAACTATAAAAATTGGATAATGGGAGAGTTTTAAAAATGTCTCATGAGAGTAAAAATTTATTTTTAACCTATCAAAAAATGAATCTTTACCTATAGGGTTTTACCCTTGCCAACACAGTTGATTGTGTTTGACCATGACAAGTAGGGAGTAATCTTGAGGTTGTGAGTGTTAAAATGAATATAAATGACTAAAAATGGGTTAAAATGAGTATAATATGATCATAAATTAATATAAGGATATTAAAATCATTTTTATTCAATCTAAACCATGGAGGACATCTATAGTTATGATGCCTTAAAGCCAACAAAGTCAAGAATTTATACTCAGCCTTGACTAAGTATTATGAGGAGTATGTGGAAGGATGAATTGATGAGTGAGATGAGAAAACATACATAATTATCTTATTATTCTCATGGAACTCTGATGATGTACATAGAACAAAGATATGGCTCTAGGTATGCCATACACAGTCTACATCCCAAACCCTGCACATAGTCTATCTATACAGGGGTCTGCGTTCTTTTTTGGAGAATTGGAAGGTCAAATGGGATGACCAAGGGATAATATTTTTTATAAGGTCCATAACACTTTTAATATCCTCCACCACTTGGTTTTTCTAAGAAAATAGGGTAAGTTCCCTCTATCTTGTCTCAGATAGAGGGCGCTCCCTTTATGCATAAAACCTATATTTTTTAAGAATAAAGGTGAAAAGGTTGGACCAAAAGATATAATTAATTTTCAATAAGGTGTGAAAAGTTTGAAAATACCTATAAAAAAATTATTTATCAAGAACATAAGGGAGAATATCAATAGGGTTCTCTAAACACTCAAGGTTACAATCAGGTTTATTAAGTAGGGTTTTGGCCTAAAGTAAAAATGAGAGGTCATTTTCATTTCCAACTATAAGAGAGAATTAAAATGGATTGTATCATGTTTTTAGGGTAATAATAGAAGTTCCCAAGAATCCACCTTGTATATTGATCATAATTAATCCATTTTTTATCTTAGAGACAACTCAAGGGTATGAAAAATAAAGGTCTAAGATCAATAGGCTGGATTGAAATACTCACATCTCCTTTGAAAATTTTCATGGACATAAAATAACTTTGGATAAGTTTAAAGTGGTTATAGACATAAATATTGTGTAATTTGTTTTCAAATCTACTGTTCCATCTTTATGAACAAAGCTTAAGATCCTACAAGAACTAAAACACTTGAAAACCCATGGATAGTGATCCAATTGGTAAAATGAAGTTGGAGTGATATAAAAGTGGGTTTAATTGACAATGAAAGTGGTTGGATTTTATATAAGACACTTTAGAAACCCTCCTCATCAACTTTTGTGCTACCGTACGTATATGGCCATGGTACAAAATGTATTTCTTTGATTATTTTGTGCATTGTAAATATTCTAGGGACTTTAAAGAGGAGAAATAAAATTTAGAAGTGATATTATGACTTATTATAACTCAATATTAACATTTCATACTACAATAAATATCCTAAGTGTTCTTATAAGTAGCTCCATATCAGTCAATCAAACTGGCAAACTGAGCAAGATAGTGAGAAGTGTGAGAACTTGAAGTGGAAGCTTGTTTAAATTACACCTAAGAAATATAAGGCCATAGAGGGTATTTATAGGTGTAAAACACTCCATTTCATGAATTTTCATGGAAAATTGAAGCCATTTTTAATTCCAAGTGTAAAGGATGACTAAAAGGGGAGTTTATTTGATTGTATGTAGTGATGCCTCACTTCCAAAAGATTCCATATGATTAGGAATGCAACCAATGATCAGATAATAATTTATTAAACTCCTCCCTCTCATTACAATCATGAGATATATTTATAGTCATTTTTGGGACATTCCAAAAGGGGTGAATGATGAAAACAATTTTTTTATGTAGAATGAGAATTCCTATGCCACTTTTCAAGAGTTTCATGCTTTGGATTGACACTTTTATTTTCCAACCTTGAATTATAAGTTTAAAATTATCTTGTCATTAAAACTGAAGCCCTTATTTTATCATGACAAGTTTCCAAGTGACCTTTGGAATTCTATTTTCTCACTTCTCTCTCAAATACTATAATTAGTGACTTTTTGGGCTATTTTTAGCAGCCTCCATTGGTTAATGGTGAAACCCTAGCCATTTTTTTATTTGAATGTCTATTAAAGAAATAAAAAAGTGAATTTTAATACTTACATGCTACATGAATAATTTTGGTTTAAAATATTTTTGATCTTATGTAGTAAAAGATAGTCTTTTCTAGCATTTTGTCTTTGATTATCCAAGAATTATGTAGAAGAGTAATTATTACAGGTCTTTGTTAGTGTTCCTTCTTAGTGTATAAGAGTTTTATAAGTGGTTTATGATTATATTCTACAAAATTTCATTAATTATTCCTCCTAAACATTATTTACCTCTTGAACCTAGCATGTGAAACATTGATGTAATAATTTATCTTGAGTTGTGAGGTATGTGTGAAAGATGATTTGATTTTCTCTAAGTATTATAAGTTCATTCAATAGGAGGAAATTCATTATTATTTCATCACATTTTATCTTCCTTTTTAGTTTTTTATTCTTAAAAATTATCATGTAAAGTTGACAAGTAATAAAGTGCTTCAAAGAGTGCATCAAAGGAACTAACCCTTCTAGAGATTCATCTCACCAATTGATTACCCACGGAAAGTGAGACTTTTCAATTATGCCACTTAGATGAGGAGATCTGAGGCATCTCCTCAAGGGGTGAAAATATAAGTGACAACAGGCCCTAATTTATTTTGATGGGTCCCTAAGTAAAGTTTTGTGCTTCTTTCTTATTCATCTGACATGTAGTTTTACCATGTTTTTTCTTATTTGATTCATAAAGGTCATCAACATTCTTATCATATTTAATTTTATTACTTGGAGTAAGCCCCACCAAAACATTAATAATTATTTTCTTCACTTTATCTTCTTCTCCATCATGAAATATTGTTCCTTTAAATTAGATGAGTGTTAGTTGGGTCCTCAACTTATTCATTTCCTTATTCATCTCAATACACATAAATTATTTCATGGAAAGTTTTGTCTCTATCTTCTCCATGCTCACTTCAAATTCTAATAATGTTTTTCCCATAGGGTTATGGGACTCATGGATTTTCCTTTCATTAATGACCCTCCATTTTCCTCCCTATGTGGTCATAGGTATTTCATCCATCTCATTCAAAGTATCATTCATCTTGAATTTTCATTTACCCTTGACATTTATATCAATAGGGTGGTAGACCTATCAAAGGAATAAACCTCCTAGGATTTTGTAGAATCCTTATGCTCATAAATTCCATTTTCTTCCTTAAAAATATTTTATGACTCTTACACATTCCTATTCACTTTAATGGCTTAGACCATGTATTTTGACCATAAGGTCTCACTCATCTTAATAATTAAAAAGATGAGGCCTTGGTGTAACAAATCAATTGAAAGATTTCACTCATAGGAAGTCATATTGGCCTTCATATATTTTAGAGAGAAATAATGTAGATTTATTTTTTCCCTTTAAAGTGATTCATAATTAGTAAATGGTGGGAGAAAATGACAATGTACTTATCCTCTACTGTGATGTATTTCATGATTTGGAGGAAAATTTCTAGCCATTTCCTTGGCAACTCCACTCTTAATGAACATTTTTTATTATTGATGATTGGCTCATTTTTTTAATAAAATATTCATTATTTACTCCTTACATATTTTATTCTTAAATGCCTTATTTTCCTCATAATACATACTATTTACCCCACCAATGATTTCTTTGACAATGGTTATCTATAAGAATCTCATTTTGACTTATCTTTCCTCTCATCCCTTTGAAAAATCCATGGATATAGTAGGCTTAAAGTTAAAAATGTTGAGCATGTAATTAGTGATCCCTCCCTTTCAGAATTTGTGCCATAAAATTGGGTCTTCCTTGGATTTGATTTATGAAATGGGGTTGATTCTATCTTGGTCACCTCCCATGGTTAAATGTTTTTCCTTCTTAAAGACTTTTTGTAATTCAAAATTAGTTTTAACTCCACTCATTTAATATCTTTCATGACCAATGTATCAATTATGGTTAGACTTATACCTTTTCTCTCATGCTTTCATATTTTTTCTCATATTGTAATGAGTATCAACATCATTGCATGAGGTTTTGTGGGACATGAAATATTTCTTATTACCATCCATCATTAGAATTCCATCCCTCTTAGGGGTTGTGAATATTTACACATCATTTAAAATTATTATGATTACATATCTTGGTAAATCCTCTAACTTTATTATTAATATAATGATTATGATATATTGTTTCCTTCTGAGATGTGGGTTTGATATAATAAACTTGTATCTAAAAATATTGAAATTATAAATAATATTAGGATATGAAAAGTATATATAATCATAATGTGAATATAAATTGAATTTAATAACATGAGACAAATATATAGTACCCCATGTATTGTAGACATCCATTTCTTAATACCATTTATGCTGAGATTGTCAATCTTACTCAAATTGCACTCAAATACACATTTTAGGTCAAAGTATATAAAAACCCTAAATGGTTCGAACTTGTCACTTACAAGTGCTAATTTAGGTTGAATTATCCCTAAATAGGGAAATGCATTTTATGGGCTAGCTAACATTGATCATATATTTTTGAGTCAAAATGACAATTTTGCCATTTAGTGCTCTAGATCACTTTTTTCTTATAATTCATTACTACACATCCCACACCTTTGTTATTTCATATTAGAAACATAATAAATGGGAATATAGCTCCAACACATCTAACATCACCTTCCATTTCCTCTCCACTCAAATTATGACCCCTAATATGAATTTCTAACCATTTTGATTAATTATGCACAAATTTCCAAAGAATTTCACTAAATTTGATTAAACTTACTTAAGCTAATTAATCCAATTTAAGAGATTAAGTAAGAATTCCATAGATATTTTTGAATATATCATTATTGGAAATTGATTTTGAATATCTACATCACTTAGTGAGATCATCTATGGGGTAGCATCCATCAAGCCATAAATACATAAAATATCAGGATTATGGGTCACCCATGCCTAGTTAATGCCTCGCATGCCTCTTTAATGCTTATTTATCTTGAGGATATTTATGAGTTTAATTCAAAATATTAGGATTATCCATGGCCACACATCTCAATATTGAGATGGATGGTCATGGTTGAACCCAACCAATCTCAAAAATCTATAAATAGAGAGGCCATGGACATGAATTTTAAGGTTGATTTATGCAATGTTATTATGTATAATTGTCTCCACAATCCTATTCAATAGACCATTTAAATTAGTTATAAGCTTTATTGATAGGATAGTTTAGTGATTTATAATCATGATCATAGGTTTTATGGAGTGTTCTTGAGACATTGGAGGAGTTTTCCACCTTTATTGACAAAGACAAGGATGCTTGATCAAGGCAGAACATGATTCTGAGCCACATGGGTATGGTGAATCCATTTGGGAAGGTAACATGATGTTTCTTTCTTTAATTTTTTCATTTTTATCCTTTTTAATTTTGATAGGAATAGATAGGCTTAGTTAGTTGTTTATCTATACATTTTTCATGATTTATGGACTAATGTTTGACTAACTTACTTTGTAATCCTCTCTACATCTTAGCACACCTAGTGGGACCCTCCTAGCCTCAAAAAAATGGTAACAAATCTCCCTCAATCAACTCACTAATATTTTTATTTCATAATTTTGGATTGGGAGGATTGAAAGAGTGAAAGAATTAAGTAAAACACGTTTTTTTATAAGTCATAGTTTTATCAAAACATAGTCATGGTATTGTCTTGCAAGTAGCAAGATTGTTACTTGGACTAGCGGTATTGTGCTTAACCATTTTGATTTTTGGACTAAATATGTTTTTTTATAGGGTTGAAAATACTTCTACTAAGCAGTGGGATTTTCCTTCTATTGACAAGGTTGTTTAACCAAGTCATGGTATTGTCTCACCACTAGTAGTTAACAATAATATCATGACTTGCTAACTAGCAGGATTATCCTGCTATTAGTGGTATTATAGAACTGAGTCATGGTATTGTGACTAAACCATCTATATTTAAATTATAATACCATAACTCTTGTAGTTATCTTATTATCCTCCAATTAGTGGGATCATTTTGTGTAGTAGCAGGATTATACTATGTAAAAAACTCGAGAGCTCTTTTTCCAAGTTCATTGTTTCAACTTGATTTAACTTCAAGGTTGAGGGGAATACTAACATTTTTGTTGAAGGACCAAACTTGAAATTTTCTAAGAACATGTTTAAATCACCTTATGCATGATTTAAAATGGATTAGGAACCTTGTTTTGGTTTTTAACAATTTTTTTTAGATGTTTATGGTGAATGTTTTCCAAGATACAATTAAGACCAAGGAATCAAAAAAATACCACCTCATCTTTCAAATTTGGGCTTAAAAATGAACTCACTCTTCCAAGCTTTTTGTATTTACTTAGTTGTTTAAGTTAGATTCTATTTGTAAAAAAGAGGGATTCCATGTGTATGCTCTTCCATTTGTTCCCTTTATGGAACCCTTGGAATAAAAATCACCATTACTATTTTAAAAATCCTAGTCCAAGGCTTAGAAATAATGTCATCTAAAGTGGTCCCCAAAAACTTGTTAAAGTTTAAGTGATCTTGACAATGACCCTAAAGTATTTCTCTTTTATTCTTTCTTTATTTTTATGAAAACTTAGCTTGTGAGGGGGATATCATTACCTCTCATGATTTATTTAGGGAATATTTAACCCAAGGTTTCACATCCTAACATTTACTTCATTTGGATCCTAATTGGAGTTTCACATGGGATGTATCTACATTTGGACATTGCACTATACTAAATGAATAAAAAGATGTAGTGGTTGTGAAAAGGACTAGACCTTTTTACAACTAGCCAATGATATGATCAACCAATTTTCATGCTTGTATTTTACATCATTTGATGTGAAAGTCATTATGCAATTAATTCCCGTAGAATGATCGTAAACTTGATAGTTTACTAGACCCCACTTTGCCATACCTTATCAATTTAGACTTAAGACATTTGATTTTTATCATTAGAATACTTGGTCTTGATTTGTGTCTAATTCTTAACTAATTGAACTTAACCAAAACACATTATCCTCAATTTTCTTTAGCAAGGGAGGCGTTACATTATCCAACTGGAAAATTCATCTTTTCCTTGTTCAAATTGTTATCAAAAGCTTTGTGTTGTGTCATCCACTTTGGCAAAATCATGATGCCCAATTGAGTCTCTATATTTTACCCAATTTGTTTAAAAACTTCATTTATAATCCACATTTGAAATTGAAGCTTTCTATGTTATAAGGGTTGGTGTGTCAAAGTGGGTTCACCATTTGTGCACTAAGCTTGTTTTAACTTGGGTTCAATTTTTAATTTGGATTGAAGGTCAGTTATTAGACTCAAAATCACATTATCATCTTGGTGGAATAATGTCATCTTGCATATCACTCATGCATTGAGTCCTAGAACATATTTTATCCTACTGAAACCATGTGGTGGCATTATGCTACCTATTTGGTCCTAGATTTATACTTAGTGATTCACGTATGTTTTTACATATTGATTTGCTTAGTCTATTTTTCCTTATTCATAATCCATAGAGATTTCCTATAAAATTCAAGGGTCAACTTGTCTAAGTTGAAACTATAGTTTATAATATGGGTGTACCACAAATATCTAGGCTTTGGTGTACTAGTTTTCACCTTGGGTCTTTGAGTTACCTTACCCTCTTTTGATCTATATGATTTCAAGTTTACCAAAGGTTGAGTAAACTCATGAACCAAATATTCTAAATTATGTGTTGTTCCAAACCACCCTCCCTTAGAGTCTCATTCTTACCTTGCTTATTTGTTTAAAATAGAGCTAAAGCATACTTTATTTGGTTACCAAGCATTGTTCCAAAGTTAGTCAACACACATAACAAATATTTTAGACACGACTCAAAGGTTCACTCATAGTGGGGCCTCTTATGGCCTTAGTTATGAAGATGGGAAATTTTATCATGGTCAGGATAACCCAATTTTTTTTATGACACCTCCACAATAGTAGGATGTAAAGATAATTACAATGAATATCAACCCCAAGAAGATCAAGATGAAGCCCTTCTTAGATTGATAGAATTAGGTGCTAGACCACCTTCTGAATTTCCTACAAAACAATCACATACCTTAGTTAGAGAAGGAGTACAATGATAGTAAGAGAAATATTTTGCATGAATAGGCATACCTTCTTCCTCTAATAAAGGAAAATAAATACAAATAGAGTCAAAACCCACAAATCCAGATCTTCTAGCTAAGATCAAGATAAGAAGTCAATGATATGCAGATCAAATTGTCATAGACTTAAATAAATCCCTAGTTTCCAATTTAATTCACAATGATGCTTTGAAAGAACAAGGAAATGTGGTTAAAATTACACAATAAATATTAGATGAGGACATTACAATAGTGGATCAAGGTAATCTAAATGAATAGTTAGAGTCAAATAAAACCTTACAAAGTGTTCCATTTGACATATAACTACATTATTCAATCATAAAGAACCTCTTTTTACTTTAAAAACTCAAAAACCAAAGCATTTCACTCAAATTGAGGAAATCCTTCAAGAAAATTTGGCTACTTCTTTCCAACCAACACAAAAATTAGTAAATAAACATAGAAATTTCTAAAATGAACAAAATACAAATAAAATAGATTTAAGGAATGTTTTACAATCCAAGAATCAACAGCCTATGTTCTCAACTCAAGGATCAAATCAAAACCAAGTCATGGATAAAAAGGTAAACACTCCCTACATTCCACCCCAACAACAACAAAACCAGGGGCACATTCCACCCCAACAACAACAAAACCAAGGGCACATTCCACCCCAACAACAACAAAACCAAGGGCACATTCCACCCCAATAGAAATGAAACTAGGGGCACATTCCACCCCAATAACATCTTATTCAATATAAAAATGCACTAAACATACAACAATGGAATTCTGTGAAGGAAATAATTTAAATATTGGAGATGAATAATAGAGTCAAAAAGTACAAATTTGATGAGATATGCCCATATATATTTGATTTATCTATTCTCCAAAACCCCTATCCAATGCATTTTGAGGCACCCAAATGTGATAAGTACAAAGGAAAAGGATATCCACATGAGAACATATAGGCATTCTTTGTCTTATGTTAAGAGGTTTCTTATAGTAGTGAGTACTTACTAAAACTATTTCCATGAAGTTTAGTGGGACAAGCTCTTGATTGGCTACTTAAACTACCCAAGGGATCATTTGAAAATTGGAACAAATTATCAAAAAAATTTGTTAACCATTTCAAATATAAGATAGAACATGAATTAACCATTGTTGACTTATGTAAATCCAAACAACATGATGGTGAAAGTTTCACCACATATCTGCAAAGGTGGAGAGCATTGGCAGGATAATTTCAAAATAACTTGCCAGACAAATAGTTGGCTAATATATTTGCATATAACTTTCATCGTAAAGTTGTGCATAATCTATGATTATATTTCACTAATTCATTTGAATAAATTATTAACAAATGAGTATAGATTAAGAAGTCTCTTATTATTAAAGGCATTGTTAATATTTTTATGCAAGGTCAAGCATCTAATCAGACTAAATCACTAGTTCAAATAGTTATGCAGGATAAGCCTAAAGTATTTAGTAAAAATAAGAATATGATTGGAAATGGGGTGAATAAAATTAGACATGTACAAATGTTACAAGCTATACCTCTTCAAAATGTACAATTTACTCCCCCAAATCCACTACCTACTTTGCAAAGACAACCTCCATGAAGGATATTTCATAATAATTTTAGAGTCTTTAACAAGTTAGGAGAATTAGTTACAATAGTGTTAAAAAATATTTTTGTAGCTAATTTAATTGTATGGCTAGTATCAAAGCCATTTTCTCAAGATCAACCAAAACTAGATTGGTACAAAGAGAATAAATGGTGTAAATTTCATCATGTTACTGGTCACGGTGCATATTGTTGTGTTTAATTACAACATATTATTAAGGACATTATTGAAAGTTGTGAACTAAAAATTAAGTTAGCCCTTAATTAGGACACAAATCAGGATATGGGAATCTACAAAGACCTATTTCCTTGACATGATCCACCACCACCAATAAACAATCTAAATGGTCATAATCAAGAACAGAGGTAGAATCAAAACCAAAAAAAAGGTTAGAATCATAATGAGCATAATCAAGATCATAATGCCAATACTAAAAATGTGGCTTATAACAATGTAGCTAATGACTATAATAATATTGTGGGATGCATTTCTACTTCCCACATTGCCACTATTACTATGAAACCATGTGGCTAGTCTCATGTTCCTCGTAGCATGAGACCCATCATTATAGGGTCAACACCCTCTCACCCTAGTAATACCATGTTAGGTTCACATAATCATGTTCTAAATCCATTTACCTGGGTTACGAATACTAAACAATAACATCTTTCTTCTAGTTATAAAGGCTCATCATTGACCCAAATTTGTAGCAATATTTTTAGTCACCCACAAGTCACCATTTAAGGCCCTTTTCCTTCCTATTATAATTATAATAAATACTAACCACATATAGGTTGTGTAGTAACAACTGGACACCCATGAGTTACCATCCAGGGCCCTTCACCCACTTCTTCCATAAAACCCAATGAGAACATTGTGCTAATGGTTCCAAATCTAAATGTTATCCCAACAAAGACTAAAATAATTCAACTAATAATTTAAAAGACTTATAGTCTAATGGATCAATTAGATAAAACCCTTGCATAAATTTCCATATTAAAACTCTTACAGACATCTTATGTCCATCAAACCATCTTTACTAAAATTTTGCAAGAGTCTATTGTGCTTAATGATATAAACCTTGATCAATTCTAGAACCTAGTAGGACACTTGTCTTCATTTTGACAAAGCACATTTGATCCAAAAGACATGTCCACCCTTACCCCAAACCAAAATAGCCGACTATAAATTGAGATAATCATTATGGATCATAAGATCAAGTGGGTTCTTATAGGTAATGGTTCAAGTCTGAATATCATATCTCTTAAAATGGTATGAAAATTGGGCTACATGGATAAGGACATTCAGCCAAAAACTATTACAATCATGGCTTACAACAATGGAGAGAGGGAGTCATCTCATACAATTTGGTTGCCAGTAATGGTTGGGTCTATTTATTATCACACATTATTTCATATTGTGGATATTTAGCTTCTTTATAACATACTTATTGGTTGTCCTTAGATCCATGAAGTACAAGCAATTCCATCTACTCTTCACCAATGCCTTAATTTTCCCCATGATGGGATTGAGGTTACTATTCTCATTTATTAGTAGCCATATCAATAATAAAAACATCATAAAGTAGAGTTTCATAATTATAACTATTGCCCAGGTTCTAAATTCATTGCAAATAAGAATAAATCCATCATTTCTCATCTATCTCCATCTAATTATATCAACCCTAGTGATCTAGCCTCCACTTTAGCCAATCCATTTCCTACAGCTATGGCCAAGTAGGTTATTACAAAAGACATAGGCATTTACACATACCATCTAAAGGATGTCCTCCATATTGTAAAATTACCAAAATCCCCTAAAACATTCGGTAAGCCTAAAACTTCCTAGACTCCTAACACACCTGATCAGATTTGTCAACCAAAGAAGAAATAACCAAAACCTCCTATGGTTTTTGTACCTACAATCATACCAAATAAAGATTGAGAGGCTTTTACCAATGGAGATTAGTTATGTTCTAAAGGCCTTGTTAATTATTTTTAGAATCTAATGTATCCTATCACTAACAAGATAAAAGATCATCTTGGCTGTACAAGGAAAGGCTTGGGCCCATAGGCCTATGGAATTTTAGAACCCTTATTAGCTAGAGTAGTCAATTAGAATCATGGTCTTATATTTAAACCACCAGAGGATGACCTCATGACATTTTATAATGACTCTTTTGAAGTGAATAGTAATAAGACTCCTATCAACAACACAATGCCCCATTATAGCCTTTTTGATGAGATTGCCAACTCAGATTTATTTGATTCAAATGCCATATTGGCCATAACACCTATTAGAGCTTCCCATATTGAATTAAAAACCTATCCTAGTGGTGCTTCCCTTCCTAATGTAGGACATTATATATTTACCATTGGTGTTTCCCATCCTAAATCAAACCCACACTATAACCTATGACTTTGCCATCATAAATTCATAGATTGGGACCAACAAAATTTAGTCATATGCCTTAATGAGTTTCAAAATGAAGAATCAATTATAAAATACATGGGCCTATGAGATGCATTCCCCATTGGTGATGATAAGAATGGTTTTGATTTTTCATTGGATCTTTATACCTACTTTTGAGAGCAATGAAAATTTCCTAGTCATAATAAAGAAAAACCATTGAGATCTTCAAGTTAAAACCTCTTTGAGGCACTTGTCAATAAGGGAAATTGTAAAGAAAAATACAAGCCTTTGAGTAAAACATGTTTAAGGTGATCCCAGGTCAGAAGGTTTGCTCATCCCCTCAAGATGTAAAAAGTCCATCTAGATAAATTTTCATAGCTAGTACAAGCATCTCTTCAGAATAACATCAAATATTTGAGCATCTTACTCTTGAGTTTTCAGAGATTTTTACTAATTGGCCTTTACCTAAGAAGGTAAATTTTGATTCTTCATATTATCTAGATCTTTGGGAGGAACAACAAGAAGATATAGTAGAGTAAAATGATCATGACCATATATTTCGTAAAATTCTAGAGGGTGGATCCATAATCCTTGTGGAGAACATAATAGAAGTGAATTTGAGAACCTATGAGGATCACAAAATTGTTTATCTTGGAGCTTCCCTTACTGAAGCAAAATGTGAAAATATTATTTCCATTCTTAAGGATTATATAGACATATTTGCATGGGTATACTCTAACATATTAGGCTTGGACCTAGATTTAGTTATGCATCATCTTGTTGTTGACCCTGGTGATAAACTAGTCAAGAAAAAATTAAGAAAGATGCATCAAGGAATCACCCTTTTGGTTAAGGATAAGTTGGAAAAATTATTAAGAGCCAATTTATCAGACCATTGGACTACTATAAATGGGTCTCCAACATAGTAACAGCAAGTAAAAATACCCTTGGCATATGTATTTATACTAATTTCCATGATATCAACAAAGCATGCCCCAAAGATTATTTTCCTCTACCGAACATCAACATGATCATTGAATAAACTAATAAGTACAAGATGTTATCCTTAATGGATGGATTATTTTAATATAATCAGATCAAGATAGCCCTTGAACATTGGCATAAGACCACATTCACCAGTCCATGGGGGACATTCTACTACCAAGTTAGGCCATTTAGTTTGAATAATGTTGGAGCCACATATCAGCATGTAATGACTGTCATTTTCCATGACATGATGCATGACATTGTTGAGGACTATATTGATGATATACTAGAAAAATTAAGAACAAGAGCTGGACATACTAACATTTTATGAATAATATTTGAGATGCTTTAAGAATATAAAGTTCACTTGAATCCTAAGAAATGTGTCTTTGGAGTCACATCAAGAAAATTGCTAGGGTTCATTATATCACAACAAGGGATGGAAGTAGAACCTACAAAGGTCAATGTTATTATGTAAATTCATCCACCAAACAATCTTAAATAGTTGTGAGGTCTATAAGGAAAGATCCATTCTATACATAGGTTCATTTCTTAATTGGTAGATAAACTCCACCCATTTACCCATATCTTAAAGAAAGGGGTAACATTTTAGTGGAATTAATATTTTTAGATAGTATTTTCAAATCTTAAAACATAATTGGCTGATCCATGAATCTTATGACCTCCAACACAAGGAAAGCCACTGCTTCTTTATATATCAGCCATGGAACATGCACTAGGGACACTTTTGGCTCAACATGATGATTATGGTAAGGGACATAGTTTTTATTATTTAAGCCACACATTGGTAAATTATGAACATAATTATATGCCTATTGAGAAGGCATGTTTAGCTATGGTGTTTGGCACTCAAAAATCGTGATATTATATGCTAAATAACAAAATTATTTTTATCACCAAGGTAGATCCTCTCAAGTTCCTCTTATCTAAAGCAACTCTTCAAGGATGCATGGCTAAATGTATTATGCTCCTCAGTGAGTTTCATATTAAGTAAGGGAATCAAAAACAAATCAAAGGACAAGTTCTTGTTGACCAACTTGCATAAGCTCCTATTAAGGCAACTCAACCTCTCAAATTTGACCTTCTAAATGATTCTATCATGATGATAGAACAATCATAATAGGAACTTGAATAGTGGACAGTCTATTTTGATGGATTTTTCACATCCTAAGGGACTGGGGCTAGCATATTATTGATCACACCATAGGGTGATCTAATCCCCAAAGCATTCCATATATAATTATTGTAAAAATAATATGGCCAAATATGAGGCATTGGTTACATGGCTCTATCTTGATATACATTGGGATATTCAAAGCTTAAAGGTTTATGGAGATTCATAGCTAATCATAAATCAAACAACTAACTAGTATGAAATAAAGGATGACAAGTTTGTTGCTTATAAGCAAATTATTGATAATGTCAAAACACATTTTAAATATCTGTAGTTTGAGCAAGTTACATGAGTCAACAATAGATTTTCTAATGCCATGGTAACAATTAGTTCCATGATTC
Organism: Torreya grandis; assembly: GCA_037957365.1. Classification (NCBI taxonomy): domain Eukaryota; kingdom Viridiplantae; phylum Streptophyta; class Pinopsida; order Cupressales; family Taxaceae; genus Torreya; species Torreya grandis. Next base: position 2,148,281 of record JARHVA010002160.1, on the reverse strand, counting down.
AAATACATGATAGTTCTAAATAGTATTAGTTCTTTATTTAAAATCTTCTTCAGCTAACACATATTCTATCAGATTTAGAGAGGATATGCACCATTGCTGATCCTAATCCCTCACCTGAGCTACCATTGTTCCAAGATTTTTATAATTATTTCCATAGTCATTTATTCCACACTAACCTTTCCAACAACCAATAAAAACTATTCATTCATCACTTAACACGTTATATCCTCCTTAAAAACATGCTTTATCATAAAGGCTATGATGAAATGCTTCTTCATTGTTTATCTTTGGGAGAATCCAAGATATCACTAAAGGAGGTTCATGAAGGAATTTGTGGGGACCATACCAATGGTGTAGTCCTAGTAAAGAAACTACTCAAAAGAGGCTATTATTAGCCCAAAATGGAGATAGATGCTTGTAATTATGTAAAGAAGTGTGTTCCTGGTCATCAACATAGAAACTTGATATATGCACCTTCCTTACCATTATAGTTGATCACAACACCATGACCATTCTCAACATGTGGTCTTGATCTCATTGGAAAAATTAACCCAACATACCTGGATAGCCATAAGCACATTTTGAGTATAATCAAGTACTTTACCAAGTGGATTGAGGCCATTCCTCTCACTTATGTTATCAAAAAACAAATAGCCAAATTTATTCATTACCATATTATCTATCGATATGTCATCCTATCCCATATTATATATGATAATGGTGGATCCTTTGTGAACCAAGATGTGAAATTTATTTATCCAAAATTCAATATAAAGCACAAGGAATCCACTCCATATAACATATAAGGCAATGGACAAGCTGAGGCATCAAATAAAACCATTCTAGCCATCTTAAAGAAGAGTGTCAATGATGTTGGCCATAATTGTCACTTGAAACTCTTTCTTTCCCTTTGGGCTTATAGAACCAATCATCAGACCCCATTTAGAGCTACTCCATATTCCCTTTTTTTTGTCACTAAAGTTATCATCCTAGTTTAGATTGAGATCCCATTATTAATAATATCCTAGAGCATGTGGACTATGATGAAGACTATAAAGCCTCATGGCTACAAGAACTAGATATTCTTGATGGTAAGTGTTTGCCTACCCTAGAAAACTTGTAGGCCTATCAGAATAGATTGTGGAGAAGCTACAAAAAATGCATAATCCCTCAAGAGTATGAGATTATAGACTTATTTTTGAGAGAGATGAAAAATAACAAGAATGTTGAAACCAAAAATAAAGGCAAATTTCATCCTAATTGGTTGGGACCATATATTGTCACACTAACCTATGGATCAAGAGCATATCGACTAGATAAACCTAATGGTGAAGAACTTTTATATCCTATGAACATCATACACCTTAAAAGGTTCTATGCATGAACAACTTTGAACTATTATCTACAATACCCTTGACATGCGGATAACTTGTGCTAATGTAATTTTATCCCACCCTTTTATCTTACCTTGAATGCATTTTATACTACCCTAGTCCACTTTTCATGATTCTAGATAGTAAAGGCTTTGAATCCTTAGCACTTTGAACACATTCTTCATCCCATTCTAGATTTTTGTCTTTGAAAAGAATATTCTTTTTTATGTATAGGTCATGTTATGAGATTGAACACTTTTTATCCCTTGACCAATTACGATCTTGATTATGTCTCATGAAGATTATGAACATCTTCAATAATAGTTCTACAAAGTAGTTTAGCCAAGATAGTATTGTGTAGCTTTAGACAAGTGAAAAAAAACATCTTCTTGATTCCAAACCATTGATACACTATTATAGATAGGTGAATGTAGATACTTCTTTTTTACTTTAGGCTGCATATTAGTTTGTATCAGATTTGTTGCTCTTTATTCTTTTGTCAAGATCCTCATTTTTGTTGATTTATGAGCATGGGCCATTGCAGTTGGCTTAACTATCTTATTGGAACCTCTACTCTTAGGATGTATATCTCCTTGACTAGATGGTCCCACCATTTACATATTTTATCCCAAAAACACCAAAAACATTAAAAATACTTTTAAAATACTAAAAACATGAGAACATGATCCATAAAAGAATAAAAATATTGTCTCATGCTTCTATACAATTTTACATCCCCATTCCACCATGCTATATTCTTGCCATTTTAAAAATCACACAAACACTATTTCATTTCATATTGTCACATGCACTTGCCATTTTACAAGATCATTCTTTCTCATATCATCAGCTTCTTATTTTCTAGACCATTCTCATTTATTTTTCATATCTTCCATTGCTTCTATAGCATTAATCATGCTAGTTTGATCATCATTTTTCTTCTATCCCATTTCCTAGGAGAACTATATTTGTCCTAAAGTTCATATTGGAACATGCATCTATAGAACTATGTTGGCAATGTCCACTTATCTTATACATCTAGAGTCATCTTGGCCAACCCCTTCCTTTATTCTCTTCCCTAATTTATTTTATCATTATTCCTCTTTAATTAGGGAACAATTGTCATGTCATTGTTCTTTATTATGATGTGGTGGAAAGTAATGCCTCTACCAAACATGCATGAACATTTGTCTTTTAATTGAAATAACTTGGTTTTTGTTTGCATGTGTTTATTTGAGTTTTCTTGGTGTTTTTGTGTGATTTCACACCTCTCTTTTTATTTCTTTTCCTTTTCTCCTTTTATTACTTCTTGTCTCATCTTGGTCTTGTGTTTCCTTGATTGTTTTGGATTTTCTCTTTTGTGTTTTAGAACATCTTGATGATTCACATGGATCTTGATTGTTTATATCTTGATCCTATGTTATTATGTTGTTCTTAGACAATTTTATTTATTTCATTATTGTTGGTGTCCTTTTTTCTATTTTATTTTCCTCTTCTCATTTGTGTTAAAGAATGCCTTGATGGTCCACATGGATCTTGATTATTCATATCTTGGTCTCATGTCATTAAGACATTCTTGCCTTTTGTTTTTAAACCTTTTTGTTCCTACTTAATATCATATCTTGATTTCAAGTTAGTTTTTATCTTTTTCTTTTTATTTAAATGTAAATCACTATAACTCTAGTTTTGGTCATTGTTTTATCGTTATCCTTAGTTATAGGTATTCACAGTTGAACTAGCTCAGCATAATTAGAATCTTATGTCATTATAATTTTTTCATACTTATGATGCCTAATTTATTTTACTATAGAAATCACTTTGTGTTTATGTTTCAAAGTATTAATGTCAACATCAACTTTGATGAATGATTCTCAAGAACTCTTTGCAAAACCTAGGATTATGATATGGAATTAGTCTTCTAGGTAACATGCATTTTACGATTCTTTATAACATAAATTATTAGTCATTTTTCATCATTCCTCATTCCATTCTCTCCCAAACTTGGGGGAACTAAATTGGCCTAAATTTAATGTTGGGACATGAGTCCATATAACTATGTAGGTAGCACTCAATTTCTATTGATGTTATCTCATCTATTTCCATTTTTTTTTCATCTCTCTCATCACTTTGTGCATTCTCATATACTTTGTTTTATGTGGATTTCTAAGCCATTACACCATTTCATGTACGTTTATGCTCGCTCACTTTAAGCTATCTTTTGGGATATATCCTTGAGATATTTTACTTTCCAATTGCTCTTGTTAGGGTATAACATCTAAAAAATATCAGAATCAAATCATCCCTACAGGGGAAAATCATTGTTTATTCTTTATCAATGATCAAAATTAACCCTACTGGGGCAAAATTATTTTATCATGATCACATTTTCTCTACTAGAGTAATTATTATTATATTCTCTTTAGAGACCCCATTATAGTGGTGCTTCTATTCTTGAATCAGAACATTCTCTCTTTTTCTCTAATTCCAAGATCTCCACATTAAATCCCATGATGAAAATATTTAGTATGTAAATTTCCTCGAGTTGATCAATGATGTAAGTACATAGCATGTAATCTCAATTTGGGTACATTTATAGTGTGTCCCTTACATTTATGGATTATATTTTTCCCATTCCCCCTATCTCTAGGGATTATTATACTCCTAATTATATTTTGATCATTGATGGCAATCACATGTGCAAGCATTAACTCATCTAGATGTGATCTATTCCATGGGTTAATATCTCACTTTATCTCTCTTTTTGAGAGTCTATCTTTTTTTTCCATCATAGTATGTCCTCTCAAGGTGGCATCATGGGTATATTCTAATTTCTTCTTGACAACTCTTTTATTTTAAAAAAATGTTATTTCAACTAAATGTCTTGTTATGCCTTCTCAAATAGGGGGAAAATGTAAACATCCAATTCCTAACACTATTTATGTTGAAATTATAAATTGTATTCAAATTGCACTCAAATGCACATTTTAGGTCAAAATCCATAAAACACCCTAAATAGTTCAAACTTGTCACTTACAAGTGCTAGTTTAGGTCAAAGTATCCCTAAATAAGGCAACACATTTTATGGGCTAACTAACTTTGATCAGATCATTTTGAGTCAAAATGATAATTTTCCCATTTAGTGCTTTGGATCACTCTTTTCTTATAATTCATTATTACATGTCATGTACCATTATTATTTGGTGTTGGTAACATCCTCAATAGGAATATAGCTCCAATGCATCTAACATCACCTTCCAATTCCTCTCTAGTCAAATTATGACCTAGTAATATGACTTTTTAACCATTTTGATTAATTGTGCATCAATTTCTAAAGAATTGCACTAAAATTGATTAAAATTACTTAAGTTAATTAATCTAATTTAATATCTTAAGTAATAATTCCATAGATCTTTTTAAATATCTCATTATTGGAAAATAATTTCGAATATCTGTATCACCTAGTGACATCATCTATGGGGTGTCATCCATCAAGCCATAAGTGCATAAAATATCAAGATTATGGGTCACCCATTCCTAGTTAATGCTTCCCATGCCTATTTAATGCTTGTTTATCTTAAATATATTTATGAGTTTAATTACAAATATTAGGATTATCTATGGCCACACATCTCAATCTTGAGATGGACGATCATGGTTGATTCTAACCAATATCAAAAATCTATAAATAGGGAGGCCATGGACATGAATTTTAAGATTGATTTATGCAAAGTTATTATGCAGAATTGTGTCCACAATCCTTTGAAATAGACCATTAAAATTAGTTATAAGATTCATTGATAGGATAGTTTAGTGATTTGGAATCATGAGCCTAGGTTTTATATAGTGTTCTTGAGACATTGGAGGAGTTTTCCACATTTGTCGACAAAGACAAGGATGTTTGATCAAGGGAGAACATGATTTTGAGCCACATTGGTATGGTGAATCCATTTGGGAGGGTAACATGATGTTTCTTTCTTTCATTTATTTCTTGCTATCCTTTATAATTCACATAGGAATAGATAGGCTTAGTTAGTTAGTTCGTTATGCATTTTCATGATTTATGGACTAATGTTTGACTAACGTGATTTGTAATCCTCTCTACATGTATATCACATATGGTAGCATAAAAACATATGAAATGAAAATAGTAATAGTTAATTATTAGTCCTAAAAATATATCAATGATTTTCATAATAAAAGTAGTAGAGGTTTCCCAAATAGATGCCTCAAATACATGTATGATATGAATCATGGTCATATATTGAATGTTTAAATATAATGTATGCATGATAAGAGTGAAGGAAACATAGTGATGGCATAAATATCATTTCAGTAATAAGGAGTAGGTTGGGTACATAAATAAGGTAAACATGATAAGATACATAGAATACATTTTAGGTATATGGCAAGGCATATATAAAACACTTTAGTATGTAAATTCATACATAAATCATGTCAAGAACTTTAAGAAACATTAGACATATTGTTATAGCCCCATTGGGTTTAACTCATAGTTAAGCAAAAAAAATTTACACTAACTCATCATCCACATCATTAACTAAAAATAATTAATATTGTTTATTGTCTAAATGTATCTAGTAACATTTAATCAATTAATACTAACTTACTAGTCAATGTAGTAATCCACTTAGCTACCAATGAGTTAAATAGTAAGTCATGATGTAGGAACCTATCAAACATCTCAAATACATATTTTAACCATATTTATATCTTTTATTATAAGAATATCCATTTTTGTTACAATATACATAATAAGATATAATTTACACAACAAACAAATGTGTTAGTAATCATATGATATTGTACAACATTATAATTCATTTTACTGAATATTAAATATAATAAGTACAATGTTATCCAGAACATATGAACATCAAAACTAGCTCAAATATCAATACAATAGCCATGAGTAAGATTATCTGAAGGTTGAACAATTAAATGGGAGGGAGAGGATAATCAAGGTGTTTTACCTCTAACCATGAACCATATATCCCCCACACACCTCCCACTTGAGGAGTGTCCCTACCCTTCATAGAAGAGCAAAAGAAAACAATGTGGATACAAATATTTCAACCAAAACCCATGTGTTATAAAATCACTAATACATGCAACGAATCACATAGACTATGAAAATTAATTTCTCTTATATGACATAGTCCAAACATGTAAAATAGACTAAATAGGTGAAATACCAATGTTTTCAACTATAAACATTAATTTGTACAAAGATTTTTTTATAGTTTCAAATCACACATATCATTCCTTTTCACACATACATACTCTTTACTAGTACAAGATAATTTAAAATGTAATGCCAAATGATAAATAAATGGATTTCATGAAATTTATACCTATATACCTATCATTTGTCATTAGTGGCATCCATAAGAGAAAATTTCATATAATATTTATACAACATAACCGTAAAATAATTACAACATATAACTATAACAAATCAATCAACAAGTCACTAATTGCATATGACAAATAAAACACATATGTTTTTCTTATAATTAAATATGTCCATGCATTTATATTTTTCAAACATTTATTCACTAATCTGTATGAACACTATTTATTAGAATATTACAATTTTATATCTATTAACACAAAATCTTGCTTATTAGAGCTAATAATAATAGTTATCAAATTCAATTATGAATGCAAATCATTAAGATAAACTTAAAAGTCATTACTTAACTTATCTACATCTTAATTTTCTTGACATATCCTTAAACCTTTGGGTATATCTATATTAATACCAAAAAAATAGACAAATCTCATAATTATTCCTACAAGCAATATACCTTACCCTATCTAGGTTACCCTAGAATATCGATCATGAATACATAATCAAATAATGATACAAGGAAATTATAATAACCCAAAACCATCATGTCACATTGATGTTACCCAATCTTATTTTTATTTAGTGTAATTAAATGTTCACTCACCAATTTGGCTATATTCTCTTTAGAGATAACACATAACCTATATGTTATTCAATTTCACATTTGGTATAAATATATTTTGGAATACTCCACACACACACACACACACACACACACACACACACACACACACACACACACTACATGTAATAATATACACATAATTATATATACATGGATATGATCATATGAGTCTGTTAAATTTGTTAAGAAGACAATGTTTATCACATGATTTTTTGTTCAGCTAGAACTCATATAGGTACTTCCTAATTTTTATAATTATAAATCTAGGTGGTAATGTAAAAATCAAATTATCATAGTGATATAAATTACACATTTAGACTATATTCTTCATTATGAAATGTATATGAACCATAACCATCCATTATAGTTATATTATATCCCAATACAAAATTGACTAAGCCACATTGAAACTCGTGAGGTTATTATCCTCTAAATAAACCTATAGATGTAATACATATACATTCATCTACCTATGCCATAATAGATCTTATGACACGAGTTTTTTTAGTATATAAATATATAGTCTCATATTACTCCATACAATATCAAACTATAATTCTTCCCACATACAAATTGGTTATCTACATCCAAAATGCATACTCCTAATACACTATATATAGTTTTAGATTCTAAAATATCCATGAATACCAAAATTTCCACAATTGTAGGTTTATTTCCAATTTAACAGTAGAAACTAGTTTCAAAATATTAACCTAAATGTATTGCACCTATCAAGATTCCATTTATTACCAACATCCAATAAATTATCTTTCCAAAGTATACCCTTGAATCTCATGCACTAATAATTGGTCTGCTATAGGTTTCCAATGGCATTTCATTTATTTACTCAAATCAAAACATGACATTAATATGTTTAGAGATATGTCTCTAATTTTATATATTCTCAAAATT
>JARHVA010002160.1:2040000-2135000 GCA_037957365.1 Torreya grandis | reverse complement strand
CCACCAACCAATTTTTTTCATTCTTTTAACAGACTCTTGCAATCAACTCTTGTGATCAATCGACTCTGGCATTCAACTAATCTGCATTGGCTCCGATTAACTTCTGGTAGTGCATCGACGACTTCAACCATGGCTTTTATCACGTCTTCTGACAGGTAAGTATTTCCTCTGTTTATTTTTATTTCTTTCTGGTTATTATTTGTTTGTTATTTCTATCACCTCGTATCTTCAGACCATAGACCCGAGCCCTGAGTCCCTTTTTTACATCTCTGCCCACTATCCCAATCTATAACTCTGTCCAGACTCGACCTTACCTTGACTAGACCCTGTCCAGACCCTGTCCCGACTCTACCAAAACCTATCCTGACCCTGACCAAACCCTATCCCAACTCTACCAGACCTTCTGCAACTCACCCAGACTATATCCAGAACTTGCCCCGACCAACGCCGGTCACTACCCCGATCGATGCCAGCACTTTAACCGATGTCAGCACCTTCCCCTGACCGACGCCGGCACCACAGAGACCGACATCAATGACTATGTAGAAAAATTTGCTGAATATTAGGTACACACTTTTTGTTTTTGTCTTTTTATTTACTTTCATTCTATCTTTTCATTTATTTCCATTTCTGTCAAATATTTTTGTTTTATACTAGTGGGTTGATATCCTTCTAGGAAGTCTTCGTACTTCCAGGATTAGGCATTTGCCTGACAGCCCACCATATCTTTGACTAACGTTTTTCTATGTTTTAGTCTCTTTTCTTCTCAGGTGTCATTCCTCCATAGCCAAAGAGGAGAACCTTCCAACGTCTGATTTTGGTGCGCATGACTACAATCAGGTATCTTCTAGCCTTGACCATTTCTTTTAGTTTCTTAATTCTTCTTTGAATGTAGAAAGCGATTTAGCGTAGAAACAACATCATATACCAAATTTTCATGTATGGAGTGTGCTACTTTGGTGAGTTTGTCAAAAACCATCCAAATCATGTCATGATGATTCCTTAACAAAGGCTATACTTGTAAAAATTCCTTAATAATGATCTACCACTTCTATTTTAGTGTATAATGTGGGTATAACAAACCTACTAGATTCAAATGTTAGCTTTAACACATTGACTTTATAATCACCTAGAAAAAAATGTCACATCCTTCTTATTTACTTTCCAAAATTAAATTGGTTTTAGCTTTGCGAAGAGTTTAGTAACACTTGGATGTCCTAAATATGCAACAATTTTCAATTGTCCTAGAATTTTAATCATAAAATTTTCTTTATTAAGAGCATATATTCTTTTGTTTTATCTTATAAACCCATCATTTTCAAAATTTAATCCATTTTACCTAGGATTTTAAGAGTTTTTTGACAAATCTCTCTTTACTTTATCATAAAATTCATCTCTTGGAGATAATTTCACTATGATATCATGTATGGTGTTACTTATAGTAGCTAATACTACTATATAACTTCTATGACTAAGGGAATATACACATCTATTTTATTTACCCTTAATTTAGCTAATGTTGAAATCATAATATGATAAAAACTCTAATCACTACCTTTAATGAGCATTCATATTAGCTTGGGTGAAAATGTATTTGAGTCCCAAGTTATTTGATTTGAGTTTAATTTGTTCTCCCAATAATTAGTGCCTCCAAAATTCTAAAGCATACAATATTTTAGCTAATTCTAAGTCATACAGGGCATAATATACCTCATGACTTGAATTTACTAGACTCAAATACCATAACCTATGGAAAATTTTAGTGGTGAGTCTTTAAAAATTCACAAATATTGTAGTTTTATAAATATGCATTTGGAATTTTTTTGGGTATTAAATATCTTGGAACCACCTAAATTTTTTGGATGCAAGTTAATTTTTAGGGTCAGATCACATATTATTTAAGATATTTTCAATCATATAAATGTTTTTTGCTAGTACATCGAAAGGCAAAATAGGTACATTCACCTCACATCACACATGTAAATGATCATATACATACGTTGACATTTGTCTACATATCTGCATATGATGATGGATATATGCATTTATCGATGGCCATCAACATATGTAGATATATTGGTGGTCATCTACATATGTCAGTAGTCATTTGCATATCTACATATACCAACAACCATATGCATTTATTGATGGCCATATGTTATTTTATTTCACTCATCTACAATGTAAAATGACATTAAAAACACTCAAAACATAAATATTATTACATATTTGGATTCTTCTCAAAAATTCATGCAATTTTTATAAAAAAATAAACAAAATCAAGTCCTTATGAAAAATTTACATCTTCCAAAAGTTGTCTAATTAATAGTGCACTTACCGATGGACATCCACATGATGTTTATGGCCATTCACATGATGCCAACACCCATAAACATCATGCATATGACCATCAATAGGTTCCAATACCAATTAGCATCATGTGTATGGTTATCAACTTCATGCAAATGACTTTTAGTAAGTGCATTGTCAACTAGCCAACCTCCCAAGGCTGTAAATTTTACATAAGGAGTCAGATTGTGATGATTTTTGTTTTAAAATTGCAAAATTATTATAGAGGAATCCAAACATGTAATAATATTTAAATTTAGGGAAGTTTGGTATTCATAAAATCTTGATTAACCCTCCCATGAATTGACTTGATTGTAGAATTAATCAGCTTTCAAATTGATTTTCCACCATTGCAAATCTAGTTCACTTGGGAACCTCCAAGGGTTTTTTAATATAGACCATTAAAATTACCCCTACCATAACTTTACCATACTACATCAAAACACCTCATACAACATCACCTAATGCATTAGTTATAACTAAAAAAATGAGATTTAGTTTTCTAATTATCAACACAGGTGCCAAAGTAACCTCTCATTCAAGATATAAAATGATTCTTCACATTTTTATGACCAAAAAAATCACTATTATTTACACTAAAGAGAGGTTATTGGGTTATCTATCTTGAAAAAATTAGTCATAAATATCCTGTAATATTATAGAAAACCAATAAAGATACATAACTCATGAACATTCTTGGGTGTTGTCCATTTGATAATGGCTCTAATCTTAGATGGATCCATTTAAATCCCATCTATATAAATTATATGTCCCAGGTGCTATACTCTTTTCTGGAGTAAATACACTTGGACAATTTCCCATAGAGTTTGTACTTTTGTAATTTTTTGTAGAACCAACCACAAATTCTCTACGTGTACATCTTCATTCTTTAAATAAATGAGGATATCATCAATAAATACTATAAAAAATGATGAAATTAATCTCTAAACATATTGTTCATAATATTCATGAACACTTCAGGTGCATTCGCTAATATAAATGGGGGCACTATGAACTCATATTTCCCATAACAAGTCATGAAGGTTGTCTTAATAATGTCTTCTTATTTAATTCTAAAATTATGGTACCCAAATCAAAAATAAATATTATAAAATATAGTTACACCATGAATTTTATCAAAAACATCATCAATATGAGGTAGTGAATACCTATTTTTGATAGTTTCCTTATTCAACCTCATATAATTGATACATAAGCAAAGGGTCCCATCATTATTGTTTAAAAAAATATAGGTGTACCCTAAAATGATATACTTGGATAAATCAAACCTTTGACTAACAACTCCTGAATTTTGGCCTTCAATTCAACTAATTTAGTTCTTGTCATTTTATAGGGATCTTTATACAAGGGTTCTAATCTTGGAATAAATTTGATAGAGAAGAAAAAGTCCCATTTGGGTGGTAAACTCAATAATGCTTTAGGAAATACATATTAAAACTCATGTAGAAATGGTTGATCTTAAATTATATGCTCCTTAGATTCTTGCATCTCATTCATATTAACTTTAAATTCATGATATCCTTTTCATTGGACCTTTCCTGGATTTAATGACTAAGATTTTCCCTAGCTACAACTCTCTTACCTTTCCCTGAAATTGGGTTTGGTTCCCCAAATCATCTAAGCATTATACTTTTTTAAGGTAGTATTTGACCATAGATTTTTGCTTATTAATCCAATCCACTCTTATGAACACATTATATTATCCTAATGGTGTTGCATAAAGATCAACTACCATAGTGAACTCTATCAATTTGATTTTAGCTTCTACTGAGAACTTGTCAACCTTAGCTTTTTATTTATTCCCATATTAAACTAGCTAAGTGTTTGCCATAAAAACAACATTACTAGATAATTTACTCAACATCATATGAAAAAAAACACTTAGTAGATCATATGTATATTAAAATGGAAACATGTTGACCAAACAAAGTATCTTTTGGTTCAATGTGAGAATCCTAAAATTCATCTTAATAGTTGTAAAATTCTAAAATAATTCTCTATTGAAAGTATCCCTATTATGATGTAGAGGAGTTATTATTGATGTTATCTACTTTTACCTAAGGGAATTCCCTAAAATAATTCTCTCCTTCACAATTTAATCATCCACTAGGTGGTCCCTTCCTCTTAGATTAGACTCTTCCTCTAAATCCCTTATTTAAACCACTTCCTAATTTCTTATTTCCAAATGCACTATTGACTTTTACATTTTGATTATTGAATTTGTTATTATAGTTTCCATTTCTAAATCTTTTTCTTGAAGGTTATTTTAGTACCCCCAAACTTCTTTTTAAACTTTTCTCTAGCCTTGGAAATATATTTCACTTTTTGTTCCTACTTCACAACCTTTTCAAACACTAGATCCATAATGGATAGTCCATGCACATCCACTTCACACCCAAGTTTAGGTTTCAATCCCATGATGAACTTTATGATTTGAAAACACTCATTGTTTTCATCCTTGGGACATACTTTAAGAGCTTTATGAATTGCTCCTATTATTAATTAACTAACTAATCCCTTACTTCATGTTGTAAAAATTTGTTAGGTTTTTATCAAAATATAATTGGGGACCATGATCTAAACACTATCACAAATTACCCCCATATAGTGGTGGTCGAGTCGAGATTCATCTCATGTATCTTATTATCCCATCTTGTTGTTGATTCACCAACCAATTGGTAAGATCCTTAAACTACCTTAATTACCTTAGAGTAATTTTCAATCTTGAAATATTTTCCATTTCAATAATCTAGGATTCTTTTCTATCACCCAAAATAATACCATCAAATTTGGGTGGGTTACCATCTTTATTTCCCATGCTAGTTTTTCATCCCCTTGAGCTCTAGTATCCTAGTACACTTCCTCATGTATTTTATCATGATGAGTTTCCTATTCATTAGGGTGTTATTCAAGTACTTCCTATTCATTATACTCTTTTGGGACATAAAATTATCATTATATAGTTCCTATATGGTCATATGTTTCATTCATAACAATAAGAATATGATCAAGCCTCCTAACATGTTCAATTACTAGCTGACTAGGATCAATTAGAGGGTTGGTATTATAATGTCCCTCACCAGTTGGTCTTCCTCACACCATTCTAATTTCTAAAAATTAGGAGAATAATTTTTTTTTGAGATCTAAACTCTAAGATCTGATATCACAATGTTAGAACTCCAATGGGTTTAATTGGGAGATAAATAAATTTTTACACTAACTCATATTATCTACATCATTAATTAAAAATAATGATTAATATCTATTTTTTAAATGCATCAGTATCATTTACTCATTTAATATTAGCCTATTGGTTAATTCAATGATCCATTTAGGTATAAAAAAGTTAAATACTAAATCATGAGGTAAAAAACCTATTAAACATCTCAAATATATATTTTAGCCATATTTAAAACTTTTTTTCAAGTACAACCTCTAATGTTACAATATCTAGAATAAAATACAATTTATAAAGGAACTAATTATATTAATGAATCATATCATATTGTAAAACATTAAAATTTATATCACTAAATATAAAATATAATAAGTATAAATTTATCTAGAACATTTGAGCATTAAAACCATCTCAAATATTGGTAACATAATCATGAGTAAGATTGTCTAAAGGTTGAACAACTGAATGGATAAAGAGAGCATCATCAAGGTTATTTAACTCTAACCATGGACCATAGATCACCCACATACCTCTAAAGTGGGGAGGGCCCTACCCTTCATGGAATGGAATATTAAAAAAATGTGGATATTGAGATTTCAACTAGAACCCCTATGTTGTAAAATCACTAATATATGCAGGAAATCACATAGACTATGGAAATTAATTCATCTAATATGATATCATGTAAACATTTAAAATAGATTAAATAGGTGAAATAATAATTTTTTTATATTAAAAATTAGTTCTCCCAATGCTTTTTAATGGTTTTAAATCACATGGATTAGTTATTTTCATAGACACATACTCTATTAGTACATGATAACTGACCATCTAATACTATATGATAGATAAAAGGGTTGTATGGTATCTACTCCCATCTACCTATTTCCATTAGTGATGTGCATAAGACAACATCTCATACCATAGTTATACAACATAACCATAAAATAATTTTAGCACATAGATATATCAAATCAATCAACAAGTCACTACTTTCATATTCCAAATAAAACACCCATGTTTCACTTATAAGTAAATAGATCAATATATTTGGACTTTTCAAATATCTATGCACTAACCTCTATGAACATTATTTACTAGAATATTAAAATTTTATATCCCTCAACACAAAAAATATTGCTTATAAGAGTTGATAATAACATTTAACAAATTTAGTCATGAATGCAAGTCACTAATATTAACCAGAATGTCCTTATAGTATATACATCTTAATTTTTATTGGCATAGCATTAACCCTTCAGGTATATCTATATTCATCCCAAAAACAATAAACATCTATCATAAATATTCATATAAACAATATACCTTACCCTATCTAGGTTACCCTAGAATCCCACTCATGAATAAGTAAACAAATAATGATACAAGTATAAGAACCCAAAACCAACATGTCAAATTTATGTCAACCAATTTTTTTTCTATTTAGTTTAACTAAATTTTAACACACCAGTTTTACTATATTTTCTTTAGAGATAACACACAACTTATATGCTAATTAGTTTCACATCTAGTATAAATATATTTTGGCATACTCTAGATATACATACATGCATGTATGTATGTATATATGTATATATAAATATAGATATATAGATACATTGTAGCTATAAATACACAAACACATATACACACATGTATAAATACATAGAAAGATATATACATACATACATATACACACATGAATATGCTCATATGAGTATGCTACACTTGATAAGAAGGTAATCTTTCTCAGTCTTTGTTCAACCATAAATCAAATAGGTAGTTCCTAACTTTTATATAAATAATTACACTTAGCAATATCAAAATACAACTCTCACAATGATCTAAATTCCATAGTTAGACTCTATTCTTCACTATAAATGTATAAAAAACACAATAATCCATTAGAGGTTATATTATAGCTCGATATAAAATAAACTAATCCACATTCAAACTTTAGGGGTTATTATCCACTAAATAAACCTATAAATACAATACACATACATATATCCACCCAGGTCATAAATATATTTTTACATAGTTTTCTTTTAGTATAGAAACGTATAGTCTCACATTAATCCATCCAATATCAAACTATAATTTTTCCCACATATGAAATGGTTATTTACAACCAAAATGCATACTCATAATACACCATTTATAGTTTTAGGTTCTAAAGTATCCATAAATACCATAATGTCTATAGATTTAGGTTTATTTCCTATTGAACATTACCAACTAGTATCACAATATTAACCTAATAACACCCATCAAGATTCCATTTATTACCAACATCCAATAAATTATATTTCTAGATTATACCCTTGAATCTCATGCACTAAGCATTGGTTATATATAGGGTTCCAATGACATTTCATTTATTTTTTGTAAATTGAAACATGACACTACTATATTTGGAGATGTGTCTCTTATTTTATATATGCTTAGAACTTACATTTATATTTTTGCATGATATAATAAAACCCTACCACTGACAAAATTATTTATAATTCAATTTTATTAGATTAAAATAATATTATAATGGTTTATAAATCCCAAAAAAATTGTAATTATGTAATAACATCTCTTTTGACCTTTGGATGGAACTTAGTTCCATCCCTAGGTCAATAGGGATGATCCCCTTTATTTATTTGAACTAGATCTACATGCATTTTAACTTAACTAGAGATGATTTAACTAACCATATTTATTAGGATCATATCACCTTGAATCAACATAAAAATTTATGGAATACCAATTACACATTTAACATGTTCATTTATATTAATTGGTGTACTTGGATTAAAAAATGTTCTTTCCCTATTAAAATAAAAATTTCTAAGACCATCTTTCTATTGTAAGACTCACATTGCTAGATATCCTTTATCTCTCCTCTATTCCCTTTCTTTATCCTCTATATTCCTATCTTATTCAATAACTACCCCTTTTCCATCCATTTCCATTAGTGATACAATAGTTGTCTTAAGTTTAGGTTCCACTTAGGTAGTTTCACAAACCTTATAATCTTGCATGGTTTCCATACACCCTCAAAAACTAATTTAACACATGCAATGATGAACAGGACCACAAAATCTGAAAAGACTCTTTGAGAATACGTCTCATTATTTTACATTGAATTTAAATAGTTTCAAGTTTATGATATTTGAAATATCAAAGAATAAAACCAACCATTAATGTTTCCAAGAATTAATTTATGTAAATAAAATTTGGGTAAATTTTATCCCTTTAATCACTTTTATAGATCCCCAAGGGTAAGTTATAATAAAACCAAAATTTTCATAAACCAAACACTAAGGTTTATTAAAAATTATAACTACTATATATTACCAATATGCATACACAAGTTTTTAGTCAATATACATTTAATGATAATTTTTAATGCAACATTACATAGCAATGATAGACCATATACCAAGTAATCATAATATCAAAGTAACCATTTTATGTCAATCTAACCAAATAAAAATCGTAATATATACAAAAAAGTCACCAAGATGAATGCATCATACATCACTCATTACAATCATATAAAGTAATCATCAACCATAGAAACACACATGCAATCATGGAAAATAAATCACGTAGTTAGTAATGAATGTAAGTATTCATTCAATCTTACTATGGTTTGTGTGGGTTTCAAGTTTTCTTGTATTTAAACCTAATGCTAACATTTACACCTTCTTCCCTGATGATACTCTCCCTCTATACCACTCTATGAGGGTAGAACAATCCTGTAGTCACCTCATTCAAACCAAAAGTTAGTTAGTCCATGTTGTATACAAAGGGAAATGTAACTGATCTATAAATCAATCCTATCTCAGAGAAGATAAATCTTACTTATACTTTTGATTATTGATATAATATATATTTAGGGTTATTATCAATTTATATCTACTAGACCTAAGGGATATATTACCACAATAATATCACTAGGGAGGGTACCAAAGCCTCCATTCAAGCAAAACTATGCAATAACCCTAACTAGGTTCTTTGTTTTCATATTCACTAATGTATGAATGATAAAAGTAAAGTAAATTATAATGTAATGCTCACCAAATATTATGGAAAAAAGGGGGGGGGACTAATAAACATAAAAATTAAACATGCATAGAGGACATATGTTTACTTCAATGTATACATAATCCTAATACATGGGAAAGAAGTACAAATGCATATCTATCTAATCTTACAAAGGAGGAACAAAGTTAGGAATAATTAAATTTGAAGATGAATGTGCCAAGCCTCAATTTCTCCCTCATCCAAGGTGCTTCACAAGATGTTTTTATGGTAAGTAAGGATTAGAAGGATAAATCATCTCTAAGCTAAACAACTTATCTATGCATCCAAAATACTTATCCAAAAGACAATATCCATATCTCCAAAGAAAGTATGAAACCCTAAGTTATTATCCTCAAGTAGAATGGTATATAAATAGATGTACAATATATATCTCTGATTATTTTATTCTATTCCTAATAAATGACAAAATGAATGTGTTTATATAGGTGAATCTAACCCTAGTACTTTCAAAAATTTTGAATGAAAGGGTTAGTCCAATTTAATCTATATCATTATTAACAAAAAAAAATTATGTCCTAGTCTAGGTTAGTCAGGGGTTGACCCAAACCGTACATGAGTTTTATAAATTGGGGTATAGATTCTATGGGGATGACATTATATTATAATCCATAAAAAATGAATTTAGGTTAGGTAAGGGATATTGAAAGAATAAAATGACTAGAGGAGGGTGAAAATAAGAGGCAAAGCTTAGGTGAATGTTTTTTGGAGATGGTTTTGTAGCTATCAAGTGGTAGTAAAGGGACAACAATATTATGAAGCACTAATGGTCTACCCATATATTTCTTGGTGTGCCCTTTAAGGTATGCACTTAGATATATTGAGACTTGATGGGTTATTATAAGAGATAAATAATCAATAATTGATAAAATTTGAAAAAATTATGTGTATACATATGCCCCACTTTAATCTCCTCATGTGTCACTTAAGTGTAACATAGGATGGTGTTTCAGGAAAAGAACATAGAGAAACATAATGGTGAAGCTGAATAAATTTAATTAAAGATAAAATAAGATAAAATAAATGATATAATTAAAAAAAAACATACTTTTACTTACCTTATTGCTATAGATAAAGAGGGACATGTAAACAATGTGAAGGTGTCCAATGTTGAGAACAATAGGCGAACCTATAGAAGTTAGTAGCAAAAAAGTAAAAAAAATAGAATTTTTGCAAAATATACATGTAATAAGCGAAAATATTCTCTATTATGTCAATATTTTAGTAACTTTGACAATTTAGAAAAATAACTAGTAAAAATAAAGATATGATCAAAAGATACAATCTAGTGGTAAATATTTGAAAGGTAAATAATTTTAAATGGTAAATATAAATAGGGTAAAAAAATTGTTATTTCTTATTTTTACTATTCTAATAAAATGAAGTTTTGAGAGACCTAGATGGATACTAGAGATCCATCATGGTGAGGAGATGATAGCTAAGATGGGGAAGATGCATAGTGGCTACAATGAATGTAGTACATGTAAGCAATTAGAAAACATGACCAATATAATATTTTAAGGGAAGAATATGGTTGATCTATTATTGATATGATCGATCTAGATGGAAAATTAAGGGGTCAATTTAGCATCAAAAATAAAATATAGGATAATTTAGTATTAAATGGGCTAATTCTATATAAATTTGAGAAACTAAGTCAAACTAGCTAATTTAAGTGGATAATTTGTGAATTTTTAATAATGTATTCTAAATATTTATGACATGGAGATCTGATACATCCTTTATTGTTTGATATTTTGTAAATATTCTATAGGTCTTGGAATTTGATAGATGTGTCATGGATTTCAAACATATTGGATCAATTGACTGATGTGGATAGATCATGATTGGTCACACTAGAGTTTGGATGTACCATAGAGATGAGGTGGATTTTGCTTAGTGATGATCTCATTGTCATGTTTCTTGGAGAATGGGAATAATTGACATAAATTTTTTAAGGGTGGTGGATGGGGATACCATTGAGGTGCATATCACACTAGAGGATGTTCATGCATTGTTGAGACTATCAATAGTAGGGACACTAGTGATCACTAGGACATCAGATGATTTGGTGGGAGGTGAGCATAATCTAAGTGGGAGACATGATTAGATAGGATATACCCTAGATTTAGGGTGAGATTGTTTGATGTCTATATTTTGAATATTATGGACATCCAAAAGGTTATGATCATACTTTTGATAGCATGAGTACTATATGACAAGTTAGATGACAAGGTATTACTATACACGATAGCCTTATGGTAGTTCATTTTGGATCAATTAGTACTCTACAATTTTGGTGATATCATTTATGTCTAACTCATGCATGATATGTATGGGATGAAATCTAAATGGTATAATACTATGGGTCTTGACATTTTTTTGAGTTCTTGAAAAATATGAGAGTTTCACCATGTATTGTCCAAATGGGTTGCCTCATGTGGTTAATGATAGGTTACCTTGGGTGGAAAGATGGAGGTAGGACCATGTAGCTCAAGCCATGTCTAACATGTTAGGATTGTAAAATATAACACAAGGGGAGATCATGTGGTATCCCCACATGAAAATTATTATTATATGGCCTAATTGGTCAATTATTGGGATAGGGCTAGCATGGGTGTAGATCATGGTACACTATACCTCATGGGTAGAGTTGTATCTAGTGGCATAATTTCTAGGGTAGTTTGGAATACAACATATAGTGGCAGCTATATTAGTGCCTTCCTATTGGGAATGACATGTTATAAAGCTGAGGGGGAGAGGAGGAGGATAACTACTAGTGGAAATAATTTTGATTAGGTTGTGGTGTGCTAGAGTATGGACTAGTCGAGCGTGATAGTAGGCATTAGTGGGAGGAGGTGACATGGATGTGGATGCAAGCCCATAATAATCACTATAATAGGAACCTCAAAAAAATTAACCACATAAATGACACCATAGATAGATTCACTATCAATGAGAGAAGGAACAAGTGAGGATACAACACAAGATGATCCAAAAACCACTCCAAGACATAACCAGTCCATAGAGGCACCTCTTAAGAAAGGATCACAGCATGCTTGAGTGGTTACTCCTAGATTTTTTTGGGTGTGGAGTAAATTTATGGAGGAGGCATTTGATCACTAAGTACATGAAGATACCATGTTTGGAATATTATCATATGGGGAGATGGTGGTTGGTGATAGCAGCATTTGTGAGAAATGTTGTAATTTTAATTTTAAGCTTTGATATAAGACACTAGTTATATGTGATTACAGTAGATAAATAGATTTTGATATATATATGATCTAATGTCTATGTATTTTTATTTTTTTATATATTTTATTAGAGTAGATCAAACCAAGATCTCTATTTATGGATGTACACCATGACATTTTGAATGGTGTGTTGTCATCATATAACTCCACCACATTAGTTGATCTAGCGGTACCATCTACCTGAGCCTAGGTAGATTGGTTTAGATTGGTAGGGGAGGTTACAAGTTAGTTATAGGCATCTAGGTATAAATTTTAACCACTACTATGGGTTGGAGAGGGAGAGGCACATGCTTCTCATACCTTTGATTATGAGAAAGTAGTACACATGTCTACCACTATCTAGTTTGTACAATTGTAGGACTAGGTGGCCAATATATAAAGATAGGTAGTAGGTTTGAAATCCCATACTACCTCATTATATCATATCATTTAGAGGTAATAGTTCTAGGCATCTATGGGAAATGTGGCTAGGCCACAAGATAGGCATGATGGATCCCAACCTTAGAGCTGGAGATATTTTATATATTTTACCTTTTATTGTATAAAACACATGATATATAGATATTGATTTTAATAGTTGGATTTTATCTCATGAGTTATATTTGGTTTTGGATGTTTATAAATAGATATATTTATTTATATTACATGTATTTATCCTTTGTTTTATATACTATGGTAAATATATATTGAGTGTTTTCTTTTCTAGCATTATGTGATACACATGCATGGTTAAAAATAAAATGAAAAAAATGAATTGTAAAAGTATAGGTAATAAATAACAAATATACTAAACACTATATCATGATGGGAAATGTTTAATAACAAAATATGACTAAATATAATAAACCAAAGATGGTAAAAGGGGAACAAATGTGTTTAAACCATGTAATATAATTACACCAAATTAAAATAAGTAAAATCACACTATATCATGGGAAGTATGACAATAATGAAATAAATATAGAAAACACATGAAAACCAAATGGTGTAAAAATAAAACAATTAAGTCAATCAATCATACTAAATCATGGTTTGAAGTATAAAAGAGAAACAAAATTGAAAAAATGGACTTAAATTGATCAAACTAATTTAAGTTGGGAATGATGAAAATTTTAAGAAAGTGGTTGTAAGCATACATGCAATCATAAAATAAGAAGATAAAAGTTAAAAATCATTAAAGTAAGCATAAAAAATACTTTATAAATATGGGAAGCATGTCAATGCCATGTATCTCATAATCAATCACTAATTATCTCAAATTTGACACATGTAATTTCATTTTGACTTGGGTATTAGGATATTTTGTTAGTAAGGCATGGTCCTATCTATTGTATTACACTAAAACTCATAAAGGGAAAAAAATGAGTTGGAAAAAACTAGGGAAATTATTTTAAAAGGAATGTTTGTAATGTGGTATATTTGTGAGGAAGGCCTGCTCCTACCCATGGTCTCACAATGCAACTCGTAAATGGAAACTCCTAGAGGGAGTGATCAACTAACAAAACAATATTTCTCAAGGGGAAATATTAGGATTATTTTAAATAGAATAAGTAATGTAAAAATAATAATGTAGGCATCTACGAGAAGACCTTAGGAAACAAGAGGCACACTAAGGACATAAAAGACACTAAGAGGCTAGTGATTATCAATATACAAAGGATACCAATTCATCATAAGCACAAATTTGTATATGAAAATAAGTGAGATACTAAGATTGACTCATATTGGTTATATTAACAAGAGAAGTAAAATGGACCAACCTTCCCATAACATGTTCCATGTTCCTCAGGACATCTTACAGAGTCATCGATCTACTGAAAAGATTTGGTATTTGTGTGAGAAAGTAGGTATCACTATAATATTTTTTATTCTAATTTTATAATATACTAGCCTACCACACACCAATAGACTTCAACTCTATCATGAGGTCAATTGTTGATTTTTATATTCAATTAGAAAGAGGAAATGTGTTTTCAATCAGGTCTTTTAGTGTGATTTGACTTTTGAAATTTTGAATGTTTCCTTTTGTATCATTGACTTTTATTTAAATGATTTGGCTTTTGAATTTTTATGGATTTTATTATTCTTCCTGTATACAAACTTGGAATAACTAACATGAGGGACAAAGTGATACACATGAATGAACCTTATACTTTGGCTAAAGGAATCTAAGTATTTAAATACATGACTAACTAAAAATCTTAGGCTTACCTATGAACTAATATGTTATCTCAAGTTTCAAACATGTGTATGCTTAGTTTTAAAAAATAAATAAGGAGAATATATAGAGATCAAAAGTGGACCGATAAGATAGGATTATGATGAGAGAACATGTTTTCTAATCGATCACATAGTAAATAAGAATTAATAAGGGGAATATGGTTTGTATAACCATGTCACATTAATAATTATCTATATTTTTTAGATAAGATACCAAAAAATCATGAGAAAATAAAAAGACATTCATGGAAATAAATGAACTCATATAGGTAAGCATGTAAAAATAATCCATAAGAATTAAAATTAAAGAAATGAAACCATATACAATACATAATGTGAAATATAAAGATCTATGTAAGTAGATAAATAAATAAAAATTTGACAAAAAATCAAATGATATAAATTATATGTATATATAAAATTGTGCACACATATAATCCAAAAGCTAGAGTGAATAAGAAATTGAGGGAATACCATGTTGTGTTCATAAATATTGGTAAACATGTCCACAAATATTATCCATAACATATGATATATCTTTTTGAATATGGATCATAACTATAGTTAGGGTCTCATCAATCTTCAATGAAATCTATGAAAAGACCTCTTATCGAATCTCCTCTATAGAAAATTTAGGCATAGCTAAAGGATTATGCTCATGAGGGTAATTTTGCATATAATACTCATGAGAAGGAATAAGATTGGAATATATGAGACAAAAAGGATCCACTCATAGAGAGATTACCATAGGTGAAGGAGGATCCATGTGTGGAAAAGGAACCACAACTCGAGAATAATCAATAAGTGGAGGAACCATAGGTGGAGAAGGGACCACAAGTGGAGTAACCATAGGGGAAGAAGGTACCACAAGTGGAGAGACCATGAGGGAAGAAAGAGGATCATTTTTACTTGGGTGAACTATGTAAGGAGGAATAAAAGGCATAATAATGGTCATAAGGTGATCCCAAAGATGATTTTAGAGGATGTAGAAATAATCAGTGTGATGTGTACCACACTAGCACCATAGATAAAATACCTTTCCATATTTAGGAATGTACTCAGTTGATAACTTTGTAGGAGGTATATACTTCTCTATAAGGTAGGGAAGGATAAGATGCAATGTGTCGATATATTGTCAAATATTATGAATATAGGTGGAGGAATGATTATTTGTGATATGGAAGTAACAAATACTCTTGTTAGTAGACTTTATGGATTTACTAATAGAGTAAGTAGAAGAAGTTTCAGAGGGATAGTATAACTATGAGTCTTAATTCCAATGACCATCAACTCTATAAATTTCATAGTAATTTTGATGCCCATTGGTTATACATGGAAACAAGCTACAAAAAAGGGCATAGACCATCGTCAAGGGGAGGCAGGGCTAGTGGAGATATTGAACAAAGATATTTTGAAGGAGAAATAAAATAAGAATTAAGAAGAGACTCAACTAAAGGTAGAGTGTGAATATTATCTGTACTAGGCTTATTTTAGGGATTAGGATGCATAGAGGGCTTAAGGATGGTATCAAACATCTAAGGAGGAATTAAGATATAGGGCACATATGATCTAGTGTAATGATAGGGGCCAATCATAGCACAATCCATAATCATGATCCTAAGAGGTTACTTAGAAATAAGAGGTGTGCCCTATGAATGCACCATCTCTACCCTAAAAAAAAGAAGGATAATGCTAAAATTAAGAATTATATAAGATGTAATATGATAAGATGAATTAAAATACTAAAACAAAGAAGAATGATAATGAAGGATCTCAAGATATCTATCCTAGAAATGGATCATATAAAGTATAACCATTATTATAATTGGGTTTATGAAGGTCAATGGCATAGGTAGGTATGACCTCCTCATCATAAGTGGCATGATGAATAAAATGTTGCATTTGAGTGTAGACTATTGGTATATCATTGCAAGGTGGTTGATGAGAACATGGATTAAAAGATGGTGGAAGTTGGGAAATGAGATGAGGTGAAAGATTTGATGTTTGATCTCAAGTTTTATCTCATCTGGCTCATCATAATTAAAATATAAGAGGTTAGGTGACATGTTCCTGATGAATCTAGGGTGACCATCATAACCTCACATATATTTGATATGAAAATAAAAAATTTGAGATTCCTAGAATGAAACACTTGGTAAGGGTTCAAGGGTTGGAATTTTTAATACACCATGGTCTTAGAATTTTTAGAAATTCCAAGGGTTAGCGTATCCTTAAATCCTATAGATATCACCATTATGGTAAACTTGACACATTGGTAGGAAAAGAGGTAAACATTTTGCAATGAGTCTATGGCTCATCGAGTAAGACATTTTAGGAAAGGATAAAATTGAATATCATAACCTTCACAAAAATAGTGAGAGATAAGATGGTAATAAGAAGCCATACACAACCTAAAGGAGACATTTTCCTTCATTAATAACTTTGACACATGTGAAATGTTGACTTATGATTACACTCAAAATATTTAAGGGTTTTAATGAAGTCAAGAGAGGAAACATAAGTACCTAAACCCTTATCAATCAAAGCATGCTTGACTTTAATATCACTAATTTGAATGCTTATAAAGAGTGGAGGATCATTCATGTGAAGCATAATCTCATATAGGATCATAAAAGCAATAGGAAATTTGAGAGAAAGAGAAGTATCATTTGGTTTTTAGCATGTATAGACATTTATTTGCATTATTTTAGGATACTATCTTCTAACCTAGATAAGGTAGATTCACATCCTACTAGGGGAGGATGGGGGATGTTTATTTCACATAAAGGTGGAATAAGGTATTTGTGATGACATAGAGAAGTCTGCATGAGTTTAAGGAAGAAAATTTGAGATGGGAGATTAGTCAAATCTATAATAGGGTCATGTTATTCATATCCCATGGGTGGACTATTGGATAGAGATGCCTAATGTTAGAGGAGATCCTAGGAAGGAGGATTATAAGTGCATGTAAAATTGTGTTGATAATATGTGGTAAGTTTCATTTGGGGATAAATAAGTAGACTATTTTGAGAGGATAGGGTAGTCAATTGAGGTTTGTCTTGTGATTAATTTGAATAAGTGGTATTATAAGTTTGAATAATATTGTCAATGGGTAGAGAGGTTGGGGAAATTGTAGAAATGGTATGAGAGGTGTTATCCAACAAAGGTGTTGGATTTTTTTCTTGAAAAGAGATAAGGTTCTCTTTCCCCAACTCTAATGAATGAGTTAGGGAGGAATCTTGGATAACATAAAAAATTTGAGATGATTGGTGTGTGTGTGTTTGTATAGGATTAAAATCAATGAATTATACCCTTCAAATATTAGTCATATTTACCACATTATCTTTAGGTGTTTGGTATATAAGAGTTTCAACATAATTGGTGGAATGAGCAGGCTTGTCATTATATCTTGATGGTTAGGAAGAGGGTCTTTGTAGATGGTACATGAACATTATCCTAGTTCAAATATTGATGTTTACTCTATGTTTCATAATATTTTAAGTCAATGTTATAGTCTTCTTGATGTTTATTAATGAGGGAATCATGATCAAAATTTGGACAAGGAGGAAATCCATAGCTAGGTTATGCAATTGCCTACAATTCTTATGAGATTGATCCTAAATAACATGAAACTAATAAAATTTATTTTGATCGTATCATGATTTCATAGGGTTAATGGGGTCAAACTCTCATGGAAGAAGCCTTGGTAGATGCTTTTGGAGTTCCACTAAGGATAACGGCTTATGAACATTGATGTTGTCTACATGATAAAATTGGGATTAGGGGTGTGGTTTGAAGGGGAATATTGATCTAAAATAGTGTTAAGATCAATATCTTGAATATTATGAATGAAATCATAGGAATATGTGACACCATCATTTTTATCATGATAATTTTTATTTTTGATAAGCATGGGAGTGCCCACAAGATGTTGGGATGGCTCAAGTTGACGCATGAGAATGTATTGGCACTTGGCTTGGTTGAGGGCCTCTTCCAAACTTCATGAAGAGAGAGTCCTAACCCAATATTTAAATTTAAGATAGAGAGTGTTAGTGAAGATATGAAATAGATTATCATCCACCATGTTATGCTCACATTTATTAGATAATGTCTTCGACTATTTGATAAAAGTTTGTGAAGTTTTAGTTTCAAGTTGCTTGCAGTTAATTATTATCACCAAATCTTAAACCATAAAATAAATTGTTCAAGATTATTCTATATTTGCGTAACATGGGAATATTTATAAGTATGTGGGTGTATCTATATTGGAAATGAGCCTCTATATTTAAGGTCTAGCTCCCTAAATATATCATGTAATGATTTTCACTTAAACTAGTAATTACTTATGGAAAAAAGAGTTAGATAATGCACAAATTGAACCTACTCTAAAGGAGGTGATGCATAAAAATGTCTTCAACATGACCACCATATTTATACTATGATGAAAAAATTCATACAAACCATTATCTAAGTCTTAATGGATTATAACATGACCATTTAAATATAAAGGTGAGATGTGAGTAGAAACACAAGTCAAATGAACTAGAGGGGAGATTTCACACTCTGAGGACAATTATACACTTGAAAAATCTTTACACACTAGAATACACTCTATATGACATACTAGACTAGGAATTCTTGGTAAAACATGATAAGATAAGGGAAGGAAGGATGGAAAATTATTACTTATCA
Organism: Torreya grandis; assembly: GCA_037957365.1. NCBI lineage: Eukaryota > Viridiplantae > Streptophyta > Pinopsida > Cupressales > Taxaceae > Torreya > Torreya grandis. Next base: position 2,115,185 of record JARHVA010002160.1, on the reverse strand, counting down.
TCACCATACATCACTTGTAGACTTAGACAATTTTTCAAAACTTAGAAACATACTTGCATTAATGTTCAAAGGCAAAATATGAAATTAGTCTTGTAGGGCTTCACCATATATGGTTTGGTCTATTTTCAAAGGCAAAAATTGAAGATAATTATATAATTTGATTTAGAGAAGTGGGAAAAGATAAGTCCCAAGGGGAATCAAATGATTTCAACCTCATTTACAACTATAGTTACAATTACCTCTACCAGTATGTTTCTTTGGAACTTCGTACTTGATTTAGGTCATCTCAAGTGGTTGTAATAGTTCATTATTCCTTCACTCATGATCCATATGGTTAAAATGATAGAATAAAGTTATTTCAAGCTAATTTCAAACATCATTCAGTTACAATATTCATATCCATCTCTTATAAATTTATCTATGTGATAACTAATCCTAACTAGTTTATCATGGTGTGCAAAAGTGGAAAGAAGGGTATATTTCATGAAATTGGTCTTGGAGATGGAACCTTTAAGGTCTACATGTATGCCCTCATGGCATCCTTTGAAATGATAACTCTTATTCCAACTAGATCATGATCTAATTTATCCCCATGCTGATAGGTATACTATAGATGGAAAACCAATTTCAGACTATTGATTTTCCTATAGTCATTATATTATAACACTCTGCTCAATGCTTAGTTTCTATTATGTCCAAATAGATCCATTATATCACTAATTAAATCAAGAGTTTATAGATACATAGTCACTAGTCAATGCTACAACTTTTAAAAGATAGACCCTATATATAATAAATCTATGAACCAAAGGTTTGTATTAATATTCAATGGCATCCACATATGTTCTTGATCACTTTAATACATAATTGTGTCTACTTCATAGAGTTTTATTGATCTCTAATGATGGCATATAAAATATTGCCCTAGTTCGACCTTGGTCATGTGTTAGATCTTAATAAAATCCCTTATATTTTTGACCTTTAATTTCATTGGTCATTGATATCTGGTATATATCATTGAGTCATTGACCCATCTTGCACCATTGATCCTACTTGGTATGAATGATTGTGATTTATCGATATTGCCCTTGACTTGTCAACTCTATCCAAGCTAGTGTCACATGGTAGCCCTATATTTGAGTTTAGGATATATTATTAGCTTATCAATTTTATCACTTGTGCCATGTGGTGGCATCTTGATCTCTTTGACCTTTTGATCCATTTCATACCATCAAATCAAGGTGTATGATGCAATGTAGACCATTAGATCTCTTGGGACTGATTATTTGAAAACTAATGGCTATTTTATAGGAGTAAATTTGATGTTTACACTCTCATCAAATGATGTTCATGTGACCATAATTGATTTTCACTCAACCATCAAATTTAAGCTCAAAATGAGTTGTTTTTCTTGGGATTTATTTTGACATTTATGCAGATGACTTACTTTACTGTTCAAATTTGAAACTTCATGACTTGAGCTAAAAAGCTTTCATGGGCATGAAACTTTTAGAGGATGATCTTGGTATGAATAAATAACTAGAAATATAATCCTTTGGCTTGTTGGGGCTTCCTGAGTGAAGATAAAAAATGAAAAAATGAGCTAGTTCATTTATTTTTAGATGACATCCTAGATGGCCTAGCTCTTTAGACTTGATGAACTGAACTTGGAAGGCTTAGATCTTATGATAGAAGACTCACCAAGATATGAAACTTATAAATAATTATATTGGAATTAATTACATTGATTTTGCATGGTCTAATGGTCATGAGAGTATTTTTGAGAATATTTATAAAATACACAAGCAAGTTGTTCCATTCTAATTCCCATGTGATGTCTTGAAATGGTATAAATTCATAAATATTATTTTTTAGCTACTTATTGATCTTTGAAAGCTTGGATGAATTATTTGAGGCATAATCAAACTTTTTCCATGTTCTAAATACATTGATTACCATGAAGACCTACCACTTAACTATATGACCCTAAAATGACCCGTTAGATATCAAATGACATAAGGACTGGACTATACCATGACCAAGACTAGAATTGCATATGAAATGACATAAAATAAGCTATAACATACTCCATGATATTATAAAAATACACTATACAAGATTTTAACTATAGGTGGTTGACTCATTTTAGACTAGGACAAAAAATGGTCAATATCTTTGGTAATTTCCCAAGGGTGGCATGCTAGTTATGCCATGACTAGTTACTTAATCCTATTCATTGGGTTATGGATTCAAAAATATATAGGCTTGACATATAAAATACATTTAACTTATAGACAACCCTAACAAAACATAAAATAATATAAAACAATAAGAACAAAACACCAAGCAAGAAACACATATGTGCTTCAAAAGTACTTATTCAACACAACATAATAAGAAAGGAAACACACACCTAATATAATATTTAGAAAATTGACCTCTAGTTCTCAATTTCAAGGTTTAAAATGTATCACATTCATAGGGATATGCATATCTTCTCCAATCATCCTTATTAACTGAAAAGAGTTTCTTTGCTTGTACTTAGTGATGACATATGGTCTACTCCATAGGGCATAAAATTTAGTATGCCTCCCTAGTTTTTATCTATATTCATCCAATTTCAAGACTATATCACCTTCTTAAAATTATATTAGAGTTTCCTTCATGTTAAAATACCTCTTTATTTGTACTTGGTGATGTTCCAGGGCTTGATGAGCTTTATCTCTAGTCTCTTGCAAGTCCATTAATTCTATCAATCTCACCTCCATTAAAGTGTTCTCAAGTAATTCTAGTTGATGTGCTGACTCTAAGACAAGCCCCTCTTAGTATATAAACAACCTAACTTCCCTTACATAGATAAGAATAAAATGATAATTCCCTATTGACCTCTTGGGATTTATCCTATTGTCCCTTAAGGTTATCTTTAATTTGTTGTGTCAAGCTCTTTGGTTATGCTCCAAGTTTATCTTGATGATTCTGATCAAATTTGTGTTAGTAGATTCAAAAAATCCATTACCTTGAGGTTAATATTTTTATGAATTTCTCAATAATATGTCATTACCATTTTCCCAATCAACTATCTTAACACCCATAAAATTAAGCATTATCTAAAATAATAGTAGGATGGGTGCCAAACCTTGTTATGATGCTCCTATAGAACTCCAAGATAGAATTATAATTAGCTTCCTTAAATTATACTACCTCTACCCATCTTGTGAAATAGTTATTTATTGTGAGTATCAATTTATGACCAACACTTGATGGGGTACTTATCATGCAAATGAAATCAAAACCACATTGCATGAAAGGTTGATCAACTTGGATAGGATACAGAGTAAGAGTTGTATGCTCCAATTTTCCTTCAAAGAAAACACATTGTCCACACCTCACCTAAAAATGGAAATACTTGAAGAGGATAGGCAAATAATACCCTTTCCTCATGATCTTGGTATCTATGGTTCTTGGAGAGAAATTACCTCCTATTGTCCCATAGTGAAACTTCTCAAGTAACACTCCAAACTAATCATTATCAATGCATTTTAATAACACATCATTGATGTCCCACCTAAGAAGCACACCATCCAAAACATAATATGGGATAGATTTTAATGTAAAATATATCCTTTGTGATCTATTAATATTATTAGGTTATTCATAATTTTGAATAAATTTGATCACATTGTATGTCCAACTTTGAAGAGGCAATGATCTAGCTAGTTAGGAACAATCACGATTGACCAGTGCCTCTTACTTTGAATAATGAGGATATGAATCTATATTTTCATAAAGGAATTTACCTCTAAATTTTTTTTACACTTTGATATCAACATCACACTGCATTACCTTAGTTATCCACCCTACCCTCTTTTCACTAAGATCTTTGCTCAAAAGAAACTCTATGGTGGTAGGATGAGAGACCATAACATGAATCTTATTATTTGAAACCATACGTCTAAAATTATTTATTTCTCTTACAACAACAATGACTTATTTATCCACAAAGGTGTACTTGACTTTATAATCTTCTAAACCTTGGCTACAAAATGTAATTGGCTGCTCCACACCCACATCATTATTTTACATCAGCATGGCTAAGATATTATCAAGGTTAGCAAATGAATCATACGTGAAGTCTTTAGTAAAATTAGGATTCATAAGAGTAGGATCTTAGTCAATTATTTTATTTATGGCTTTAACAATTCTCTTTCCCTCTTTGGTTTAAGAAAAGACTTGGTTCTTCATGAGCATAGTTGTGATAGTTTTCACTAAAGATGCAAAACTAGTTATGAACCTCCTTAAAAAAATTATCTTTCTTAATAAAATTTGAAGAACTTTCTTATATAAGTGAAATGATAAACATATAATAGCCTTTATTATCTCAAGATCAATAGTCAAACCATCTTTGGGAACAATATGTCCTAAGAGCTTACCTTTATGAATAACAAAGGTGTACTTCTTTTGATTAAGAGATAATCCATATTGCCTATATATTTCAAACACTTTCCTTAAGTGTTTCATGTGTTTATTATCATCTTTATAAAACACTATTATATCATCTAGATACACCAATAACATTTCATTGATCAAACCTTTGAAGACAATGTCCATTGCTCTTTGAAATGTGAAATTGGCATTTGACAAACCAAAGGAAATCATTCTATAAGTAAAATACCCCCATTTAGTAGTAAATATTACCTTAGACTGATCACCCTCATTGATTAAAATTTGATTATAGTTGAATATCCATCCATAAGAGAATTTTTTTGAGAACTTAAAACTATTTAAAAAATTTGCTCAATTGAGGGTAGAGGATAGTGATATTTGAGTGACACTCTATTAAGATCTCTAAAGTCCACACAAAGTCTTATCTCCTTAATCTTATTTCTAACAAGCACAAGGTTAGCTACCCTTGTTGAATGCTTTATGGGAAATATTATTTCAAATTTAAGGAGTTTGGTAAGTTATAACATCATGAATGTCTCATCCTTGGTGTTGATGGGTCTTTGCTTCTATCTAAATGGTTTAACTCTAGGTTTCAATTCAATTATATGGTGTGATAGGATAGGTTCAAATCCTTTGAGGTCCTAATATTTCCAAAAAATATATCATGAAACTCTCTACACAACTCAATGAATGCTTTCTTCTCTAATGTAGAACATATTATTCATAGATTGAGGAGTTTGTCTTTTAAGATCAAGACTCTTTCATAATTATCCTCTTTTGTAGACATACTCACTTTTTCCTTATTATTTTGATCATTGTCATTGAATATAATTTTTAAGGTCACTAGACCATTAGGTAGCTTATTAGTTCTTAGTTGCACAATCTGATCACCCAATTATTCTTGGAGCTTCATTTGATTCCTTGAAGAAAACTCATCCTCATTTTTCAAGAAGCATGTAATGTGTTTATCACTATCAAACACTTGAAAATACACATAATTACTAGGTATAGAATGTCTGATACTGATCTTAATATGATACTATTTTCCCTCCTCTTTTATGGTAGTTGGAGTATCAAATTGAGCTCCTACGGTATGTAGTCTATCAACATGACTATTATTCTTCCTTGGGACTAATTGAATATTGAATTAAATTAAGTATTCAATAAAATATCATACCCTATTATTATATGACTTAAACAAAGAGTTATTAGTACCAACCACATTCCTCACCTAATGTAGAATTAATTCGCTATCTCCATATACTTTTAAGTTCTTGATTCCTTTTCTCCTTAGCCACTGAAGGCCATGAATTAAACCTTTATACTCAACCACATTAAAATTATAACGAAAATGGAATATATATGAAGAAAAATAATATTGTTTGGATGGAGAAACCAACATAACACTAACCCCTACATTGAATTTATTTCTTAAACCATAAATAAACATATTCCACAACTAATCATCATCACCCTCTTCTTTGGTAGGTAGAGGTATTGGTACTCCTTATTCATGTATACAATATACTCCTAGATCAGTTTCCTCCATGAGAGCATAAGGATAATGCTCATAATTATTAGTAACATATTCATCAAGAAAAAATTCTATATTACCCTCAACCTTGGAAGAAGTGCCATCATCTATACTATAATCTTTTTCTTCAATAATAACACAATTTTGATTAGACTTATATCAATGGAAGGTTCAATATGAAACCTTGCAAGAGGTTATGTCCTAATTATCACCTTGGACCCATATCTTGTTCTAAAATCCAATAAATACTAGTCAAATGAGATATAGCCACCTATATTTGTTATGACGTCCCTTGATAGATAAATTATAAGGTGGGTTGGGAGATCAACCACAACTATGTCTTGCAAGATAGGAAAATTAGGACAACTATGCACGAAAAAATTCAAGAATTTTATTAGTCCTAAAATCTTGGTAGACACACCATCTAATTTATTTTTTCCCTTTATTATGTGGCTCATATTTTAGGCCCAACTTGTTAGCTATAACTTATAACATGATAGAAGTAGAAGCTCCACTATCAACTATGCAATTATGTAGCAATTTGTCACCTATAATGAAAGTGAGGTAAAATGGTGGAGGTTTATCAGCCTTAGTGGATGGTTCAAAAATTATACTAGGATAATTTGAATAACAACATGTCTATGAATTTGATTTGAGGGTGAGACACTAGCAAGGATAGAATATAACTTCTTTTGTAGGAGTTATTTTGGACTAGGCATATAAAGAACATCCAAAAGAAAAATGGAAGTTTTAGTGCTCTTCAAAGAATCTAAAATTTTTGAATAAGTTATAACTACTTTATCTTGGGATTTTTTAGTTAGAGGATTTCTTGAATCTAGAGGAATAGGAGTAGAACTTACCATATTTTAACTTGGTGGAGATGCAAAAGTTGTCGGGATTATTACACTTGAAACTATGTCTTATTACCTTACAAGAGGATTAGATGAGCCTATGGGCATGATACTTCCCCTCCTATAGCCTTCCTTTTAGCCCTTGTATTTTTGTGATAGAATCTCTTTGATTTAGAACAAAAGTGTCTTCAAACATAAAATTGTTGAAGATATCTCCTTGAGGTTGCCAATCCTCATTAACTTGCATCATCACCTCATACTAATTTTATAAGAGTTGAGTAACTACTCCTTGATCCAGCAAATATTAATAAACATTATAATTGGAATCCATGAATTAGTCTTGCTTCCAATATTCTCCTTACACCAAATTATTATGAACTAGTACCATCTACATTTCATTTGTGGTAGAGTTAAGACTATATACATTTGTAGGCCTATTGGGATTAGGATGTCATTGTCCTCTTCCTCTTATATATTTTTGTTTATAAGGGTAAGGGTTTTATTAGGCACCTTCTTACTTATTACCTTTACTAGTCTAAGCCTCTAAGGCTAGGAACTTTTCTTTCTAATAATTATCATTTACCTACTTAGGATCAACATTAGTCTTGGTATTGGCATTGGGAACTTGAGCCACTTCTAGAGTCCTCACTGAAGTATGAGAAAAAGGATGCATAGACACATTAGGAGGAAATATTCCAGATTTGATGAGACTATTCTCATATTTGATATCAATATCATACATTTTAAGAAGAGTATAATCTCCCATAGATTAAAGCATGACAAAAATTTTAGTCTTAATGTATTTCAAGTAGGTAGGGAACATTAAAAAAGTAGGTGGTCTCATAGGAGGAGGAAATTTATGTCAAGTCTTCTAAAACCTTTTGTTGAATCCATGTATTGTTTCTTTGGGTCCCCTTTTTATCACATTGATTTAATGTATAATAGAGGCATGGTCACTTTCATTTCCTAATCTAGAAGTCAATAACACTCCAAACTCAACCCATGTTGTGATGCATCAACCTTTTAGAGTCCTATACCAATCAAGATACTTACCTTTAAGGGACATGAAAAGGAGTCTAATGTAAATGTTCTCTCAAACAATATTGTGGAAATTAAAAAAGTTTAAAACATATCTAATGTACTCACTAGGTGTGATATGAATCTCACCATTAAATATGGACACACCTTTCATGGTGTTAGGAGGAATGGAATCATATGCATGAATTTGGATTAGATTATCAGTATTCAAGGCATGGAAAGCATGAGGTATATCCATGTATTCTTCTTCAATATCCTCAACCTCTTCCTTCCTAGAAAAATCTACTCATTATTCAAAGGGAAGATTAGGCTGTGGATACTGAATTGCAAGAGGAATTTTAGGCTGAATGGGTGGGTCAATAGGGTTGGATGTTCTAGCATAGGATGACCTAATGAAAAAAATGAATTATGAGGGCACGTTTATAAAAAACAAATGGCCTTGAACCATATTTACCATGAAGGATTCACCAAATGTTGAATAACACACTAATTTTCAGATAATGTTGTCAAGACCATCATTCACCTTGATAAGTTATCTTGAAGATAATGGGTCCCACCGAGTGTGCCAGAACTATTGTCACCAAATATTGTATCCTAGAAGGAATTGTTCAAGATTATTATAAATAATTGAAACATGGGAACATTTCCAAGTATGTGGGTGTACCTATATTGTAAATGAACCTCTAGATTTAAGTTCTAGCTCCCTGAATATGTCATGCAATGCTTATCACTTAAACTACTCATTACTTATGGGGAAAAGAGTTAGAGAATGCATAAATTGAACCTAATCTAAAGGAGGTGATGCACCAAAATGTCTTCCATGTGACCATAATATTTATACCATGATGAAATAAGTCATACAAATTAGTCTTTAAGTCTTAATGGGTTCTAACATGAGCATTTCAATATAGAGGTGATATGTGAGTAGCAACACAAGAAAAATGAACTAGAGGGGAGATTTCACACTCTGAGGATAATTATACACTTTAAAAAGATTTACGCACTATAGTACACTCTATATGACCTATTAGACTAGGAAATATTTCTCAAACATGAAAGGATAAGGGAAGGAAGGATAAATATTTATCACTTCTCATCACCATACATCACTTGTGGACTTATATAATTATTCAAAACTTAGAAATAAAATTACATTAATGTTCAAAGGCAAAATATGACATCAATCTAGTAGGGATTTTCATACATGGTTTGGTCTCTTTACAAAGGCCAAAATGGTAGTTACTTATAGAATTTGAGGGAGAGAAGTGAGAAAAGAAAAGTCCCAAGGGGAATCAAATGTGTTTGACCTCATTTTAATCATAGTTACTATTACCTCTACAAATATGATTATTTGTAACTTCCTAATTGATCTAAGTAATCTCAATTAGATATAATATTTCATTATTCCTTCACTCATGCTCTATATAGTTTTAATGATGGGATCAAGTGATTTTGAGATAATTTTTGGCATTAATGCAATTATAATATTGAGATCCATCTATTAAACTTTTTTCTTTGAGCTAACTACTTTTAACTAGTTTGTCATGCATGCAAAATTAGAGAGAAGGGTTTCTTTCATGCATTTGGTCCTAGAGATGGAATCTTTGAGGTCTACATGTATACCCTGATGACATCCTTTGAAATTATATCTCTTGTTCCAACTAGATCATTATCAAACTTATCCCCATGCTCATAGGTCCATTATAGCTAGAAAACCAATTTCAGACTATTGGTTTTCCTATAATCATTATATTATGAATCTATTATTGATTTCTAGTTATTATTAAGTACAAATATATCTATTATGTCATTTTTAAAACTAAGAATTTATAGATACATGGACCATTCTTTTACGAATGGTGAACATAGTCACTAGTCAATGTTACAACCTTTATAAGATTGACCTTGTATATAAAAAATCTACCTAATATAGGTCTGTATTGATTTTCAATGGCATCCCTATATGTTTTTGATCACTTGACTACATCATTGTGTCTTCTTTATGACATTTTATTGAACTCTAATGGCACCATATTCCCTTTGAAAATATTTCCCCAGTTCAACATTGGTCATGTGTTTGATCTCCATGAAGTCCCTTAGCTTTTTGACCTTTAATTTCATTGGTCATTGATATCTAGTCTAGATCATTGAATCACTGACATATCTTACACCATTAGATCAAGTTGTGTGATGCAATGTAAACCATTAAATTTGTTGGGACTCACTGGTCGAAAACTAATGATTATTTTATGAGCTTAAATTTGGCATCCTCTATCCCATAAAATAATATTCATGTGACCATAATTGCCATTTTTTAACCATCAAATTTAATCTCAAAATGGGTCATTTTACTCAGGCTTTGTTTTGACATTTGTACATATGTCTTGTTATGTTGGTTCAACTTTGAAGCTTCATAACTAGATCTAGATATCTCATGTGGGAATGAAAATTTTAGAGAATGATAATGGCATGAAGAAATATTTGGTGCTAAAATCATTTATCTCATGGGGGATTCTTTAGTGAAGACCAAAAATGCACAAATGAGCTAGTTTTTTCATTTTTGGATGACATCCTTGACAACCTGGCTCCTTAGACTTGATGAGATAAACTTGGAAGAATTAGATCTTGAGATAAAAGACTAATAACGATATGAAACTCTTAGGGAATGATATTATAATTAAGTACATTGATATCACATGATTTTATGGTTAGGTGAGACTTTCTAAGCATATTTATAAAATACACAAGCAAGTTGTTCTATTTTGGTTCCCATGTGATGTCTTGAAGATGATCTACATTCAAAAAGCTTATTTTTGAGCTACTATTTGATCTTTTCAAGCTCAAATGAGTTATTTGAGGTATAAGAAAATCTATTCCATGCCCTAACTACATTGATCACCATGAAGACCTATCATTTGTATATATGACCCTAAAATGACCCCTAAGATATCAATTGGCACAAGGATTGAATTGAACCATGACCAAGACTAGAATGAAATATCAAACAACATAAAATAAGATACAAAATACTTTATGACATTATATAAATCATATATACAAGATTTAGACTGTAGTGGGTTGACCCATTTTTGCCTAGGGCAAAAAATGGTTAACATTGATAAAATGAGCCAAGGTATTTTAAGAGAGGTCACTAATTTGAAACTCATATGCTAGAGAATTAATTATATCCTTAAAAATAGTGATAAAATAGGACTTGAGTTGATTATACCAATTTTAAATCATCTCTAGAGAGGGTTTTCTCTAAGATCTTGATAATGGAAAAAGTGTTTAATTTGACCCTAACTTTGTAAAGATTGCCAAACATTTTTATAAGTAAGGTAACATCAGTTAATACATTATAAATAATGTTAGGTGTGATTATTCTTATATATATATTAGAAATTTTAGGTGTAAGAGGTTCATTTTGAATATGTTTAATCATTTTATTAAGAAGAGGTGGTTAGAGATTAAGTTTGTCATGGGAATACATAAGGTGGGGGGGGGGGGATTTTGATTTTGTGCTCCCCATGAAACCTATTGAGGTTGATTTTGGAGGTGAATAAGTTGATTCTTCGTTTCCATAATTTTATCTATAATTATTAGATTGGAAATAATTCATTTAATTAAGAGTTTATAATAAGATTTGATGGATTTCAATGGTGTTTTGATTAGTTTACATGGCATTTAAAGCACTAGCATGGTATTAGTGTCTTGGATACCAATATGAGTAGTGGAATGCACAACACTAGTGGCTTAAGAGGCATTGGTAGAAAAGGAGGCACTAGTAGCATGATCAGCCTACATATCAAAAAATGCACTAGTAAAAGGATTAGAAGAGAAAGAAGCACTAGTGACATGGTTACCATGGTAACAAACAATGCACTAGTCGATTGATTGAGAAGGGTGGGTCTTTGTAAAAGGCCAAATATATGTTAAAGCTACCATGTTAATATAAATACTTGACATGGAGATGGAAAAAATAAAGGAAGAAGAGGTCATAGTATGAGGATTCAAAAGAGAAGGAAGAGGTTGAGAATCAAAGAAGGTATTTTTGTCACCAAATATTGCACCTTAGAAGAAGTTGTTCATGATTCTTCCATATTTGGGAAACATAAGAACATTTATAGGTATGTGGGTGTACCTATATTATAAATTATCCTCTATATTTAAGGTCTATCTCCCTGAATATATCATGTAATGATTACTACTTAAACTACTACTTACTTATGGGGGAAAGAGTTAGAGAATGCATAAATTAAACCTACTTTAAAGGAGGTGATGAATCAAAATTGTCTTCCACATGAAAATTATATTTATACCAAAATGAAATAATGCATTCAAATTATTCTATAAGTCTTAATGGGTTCTAACATAAGCATTTCAATATAGAGGTGAGATGTGAGAAGCAACACAAGGCAAATTAACTAGAGGGTACATTACATACTCCAAGCATAATTTTACACTTGAAAAAGATTTACACACTAGAATAAAATATATATGGCCCGTTAGACTAGGAAATATTACTCGAACATGAAAGGATAAGGCAAGTAAGAATAGAGAATTATCACTTCTCATCACCATATATCACTTGTAGACTTAGATAATTGTTCAAAACTCATAAATAGACTTGTACTAATGTTTAAAGGTAAAATATGACATCAGTCCAATAGGGATTCACCATACATGGTTTGGTTGCTTTAAAAGGGACCAAATGGTATCTACTTATATCATTTGAGAGAGATAAGTGGGATAAGAGAAATCCTTAGGGGAATCAAATGAGTTCAACCTCTTTTGAATTGTAGTTACAATTGCCTCTGCCAGTATGTTTCTTTAGAACTTCATGATTGATCTGGGTCATATCAAATAGTTTCAATACTTCATTATTCCTTTACTCATGCTCCATATGGTTGAAATGATGAAATCAAGTGATTTCAAGATAATTTTTTGCATCAATGTAGCTAGAATAATTAGATCCATCTATTAGAATTTTTTCCTAGTGTTAATTGCTCCAAACTAGTTTATCATGGCATGAAAAGTAGATAAAAGGGGTCATTTTCATGTATTTGGTACTAGAGATGAAACCATTAGGGTATACGTGTGTGCCTTCATGTCATCCTTTGTAATGCTAGCTCTTATTCAAACTATATCATGATTAAACATACCCCTATGTTCATAGGTTCACTATAGATGGAAAACCAATCTCAGACTATTGGTTTTCATATATTCTTTATATTATGACACTCTATTCAATGCTTGGTCCCTATTATGTCCACAAATATACATTATGTCAATTAAAAAATTGAGGATTCACCATGTTCATAGGTCCATTTGAACATGGTGAACATAGATGTAAGATAATGATACAATCTTCAAAAGATGGACACTTTATGTTATAAATCTATGAACCATAGGTTAATATTTATATTCAATGATGTCAATATATGTTATTGATCACCTGACTACATCATTGTGTTCTTTTCAAGGTGTTGAGTCAAGATTCAATGGCAGATTGATGACCCTATAATACCTATTTGCCTTGGTCAAAAATGGTTTGTCAACTTGCATCAAAAGTCCTGGGCTCACCTTTATTTTAATTGGCTATCAATATTTTACTCAAATTGTTAACATATTAACCTTTTCTCTCACTATCAATCCTCCTCAATATGAATGATCATGATTCATTGATCTTGCTCTTGATTTCTCAACTCTATCCAAGATTACACCATATAGTAGCCCCATATTTATTTTCAATATCTATTGTTAATCTACTAGCCTCACACACATATGATACATGTCAAGATCTTGAGTTATTTGACTATTTAATTAATCTCACACCATTGGATCAATATTTATGATACAATGTGGACTATTAGATTTACTACTAGGACCCACTATTTTAAAACCAACAACTATTTCACAAACTTAAAATTAATGTCCATGATCCCATCAAATAAAATTCGTGTGACCATCATTGATGTTTTTGAAGCCATAAAATTTAAGTTCAAAAGGGTTTACTTTTCTAAGGATTTATTTTGATGTTCATGCAGACATCTTAATCTATAGGTTAAACTTTGAAGCATCATATCTTAATCTAAGAAGCTCACACAAATTTGAAAGTTTCATGACATGTTCTTAGTATGAAGAACTATCTATCACTATAATCCTTTGGCTTGTGGGGTCTCCCTAAGTGAAAGTAGAAAATGAACAAATTATTTGGTTTTTTCATTTCTAGATGATGTCTTAGACAACCTTGCTATTTAGACTCAATAAGCTTAACTTTAAAGACTTAGATCTCATTATAGAAGGCTCATTGAGATATGAAACTTGTAGAGCATGATCTTGGCACTACTGTATTGATTTCACATGGTCTAATGGTCATGTGAGGCTTTCTAAGCATATTTAAAAAATGAAAATGCAAGGTGTTCCATTTTGGTTTCCATGTGAAGTCTTGATGACCGTCTATATTTATAAATCTTGTTCATGAACTTTAACAACTCCAAATAGACTCCTTGAGGCTTGTGTAGACCCTTCCCATGATCTTGGATTGTATTAATGAATATGAAGACCTTCCACTTTCATTTATGACCCTAAATGATCCCTACAATATCAAATGGCCTAAGAATTAAACTAGACTATGACCAAGTCTAAAATGGAATATGAAATGACATTAAATGAGATATAACATACACCATGACATTATAAAAAACCCCTATACAAGATTATAACTATAGGGGGTTGACTCATTTTGGCTTGAGGTAAAAATGATCAACATTTTGGTGATTTATTAGGGGTGGCATGCTTGTTATGCCATCACTATTTTCCTAATCCTATCCATTGGGATATGGAGTCACAAGTATATAGGTTGGACACATAAAATACCTCTAACATACACAAATAATAAAAACTAAATGAAACACCAAGAAAGAAACACACATGTGCTTCAAAATCACTTATTGGAACACAAAATAATAATAAAGGAAACACACCCCTAATCTAATATTCACAAAACTAACCCTTCATTCTCAATAGTAGGGTTTCAAATGTTCCCATTCATAGGGATATGCAACTCTTATCCATTCATCCTTTCTAACTAAAAGGAGTTACTTTTATTTCACTTTATGATGACATAAGGTTCACTCCATAAGGTATGAAATTTGGTATGTCTCTCTAGTTTAGCTCTATCTTAATCCCCTTTCAATATGATGTCACCTTCTTGAAATGATATTGGAGTTGCATTATTGTCAAAATACCTATTCATTAGTATTTGGTGATGTTCCATATCTTGATGATCCTTATCTCTAGTCTCTTGCAACTCCACTAATTCTATCAATCTCACCTCCATTACTGTGTTCTCAAAAAACTCTAGTTGATGTGCTAACTCTAAGGTAGGTAGCTCATGAGATATAGACAAATAGCCTCCCTTCCATAGACAAGAACAAAAGGAAAGTTCCCTATTGATGTCTTAAGAGTTATCCTATCAGCCCATAAGGTTATTTCGAATTTGGTGTGTTAGGATCTTTGGTTATGCTCCAAGGTTATTTTAATGATTTTGATTAGATTCTTTTTAGTATATTCAACAATCCCATTACCTTGAGGGTAAAATTTAGATGAAGTGCTCAAGAGTATGCCATTACTAGTTTCCCAATTAGTTTTCTTAACACCCATAAAAGTAAGAGCATTATCTAAAATATTAGTGTAAGGAGTGCCCAACCTTGTTATGAGGCTCTCATAGAACTCCAAAATAACATTCTCATTATCTTCCTTTAATGCTAATTTATCAACCATCTTGTAAAATAGTCAGTTATTGTTATTATCCATTTATGACTAGCACTTGATGGGGGATTTATCATGCCAATGAAATTAAGACCCCATTTCATGAAAGGTTGATTAATTTGATAGGCTTCAAAATAAGGTATGGAAGCTTCCACCTTCCTACAAATAAGTCACATTATCCACACCTTTTCACCCAAGAATGGAAATCCTTGAAGATCCTAAGCTAGTAATAGCCATCACTCATGATCTTGGTAGTTATGTTTCCTGGTGAGAAATGACCTCATATTATCCTATCATGGAACTTCTCATGTAACAGTCCAAACTAGTCATTATCAATGCATCTCAATATAACACCATTAATTCCCCACCTAAAAATCACACCATCCACAAGACAAAAGGGAATAGAATGCAATATAAAATATATCCTTTTTGATCTACTCATATTATTAGGATAATCACAATTTTGGATAAATTTGATCACATCCTATGTCTAACTTTATGGAGGAAATGAGCCAGTTGATTAGGAACAATCATGATTAACCATAGCCTCTTCCTTTGACTCAAGAAGATATGAATCTAGATGTTCACAAAGGGTTTTACCACTTACCAATTTTGTCACTTTAATATCAACATCATATTTCATTACTTTAGTGATCTACCCTACCCTATTTTCACTAAGATCTTTGCTCAAAATAAACTCTTTGGTGCTAAGATGAGATACCATAACATGAAGCTTATTATTTGAAACCATATGCCTAAACTTATTTAGTCCTTTTACAATAACAAGGAACTATTTATCTATAAAGGTGTACTTGACTTCATAATATTTTAAACCTTGACTAAATAATTCAATTAGTTATTCCACACCCACATCATTATTTTGCATCACCATGGTTAAAATAGTATCAAGGCTAACAAATGAATATAACATGAAGTATTTATTAAAATTAGGATTCAGAAGAGTGGGATATTCTTTAATTTCTTTCTTTATGGATTCAAAATTTGTCTTACCCTATTTGGTCTAAGAAAAGACTTGGTTATTCCTAAGCATAGTTGTGATAAGTTTCGTGAAGGATGAAAAACTAGGTATGACCCTCCTTACAAAATTTATCTTACATAAGAAACTTTCAAGACCTATCTTATGAAATGGTAATTATAGTCTATAATATCCTCTATTCTTTTAGGATCAATAGTAAAACCACCCTTG
Organism: Torreya grandis; assembly: GCA_037957365.1. NCBI lineage: Eukaryota > Viridiplantae > Streptophyta > Pinopsida > Cupressales > Taxaceae > Torreya > Torreya grandis. The sequence goes on along the minus strand of JARHVA010002160.1, from coordinate 2,098,339 downwards.
TAAACAATATGTCATAAGAGACTACCTTCATGGACAATAAAGGTGCACTTCTTTAGATTAAGAGATACTCCATACTACTTGTATCTTGCAAACACTTACCTTAGTATTACATATTTTCACTAGAATCTTTAGAAAACATTTTTATATCATCTAGATATACCAATATCATCTCATTTATCAAACCTTTGAAAGCCATGTCCATTGCTCTTTGAAATGTGGCACTAGCATTGGACATACTAAAGTGATTCTTCTTATAAGAAAATGTCCCTCATTTAGTAGTGAAGGTTGTATTAAATGAATCATCTTCACTGACTAAAATATGATTATATCCTAAATATCCTTCTAGAAGAGAAAAATGTTGAGAATTGAAAACCATTTTCAAAATCTACTCCATTGAGGGTAGAGGATAGTGACATTTAAGTCAAACTCTATTAAGATCTCTAAATTACACACAAAGTATTATCTCATCATTATTATTTATAATAGGAACAATGTTATCTACCCATTATGAATGCTTGACAAGAAATATTATTTTCGATTCAATGAGTTTGGTAAGTTATAACCTCATGAGTTGCTCAACCTTGGGGTTGATGGGTCTTTGCTTTTATCTAACTAGTTTAACTCCAAGTTCAAAATCAATGGTATGGTGTGATAAGATAGGATCAAATCCTTTGAGTTACTTATATTCCCAAGTAAACATATCATGAAACTCTCTACATAGCTCAATGAATGTTTTTTTCTCCAATGTAGAACATACCTTGCCTTGTTTGAGGAGTTTGTCCTTGAAGATCAATACTCTTTCATAATTATCCTATTTTGTAGACATAATCACTTTATCCTTATTATTTTTATCATTCTCATTGAAAATAATTTATAAGGTCACCAAACCCTTAGTTATCTTATTATTTCTTAGTTACACAATCTGATCACACAATTATTCTTGGAGCCTCCTTTGATTCCTTGAAGAAAACTCAAACTCAGTTTATAAGTAGGTAATGTGTTTGTCACTATCAAAATATTGTAAAGACACTTCATTATCAGGTATATAAGGTATGATAATAATCTTAATATGAGACTATTTTACCTCTTCTTTTATGGTAGTTAGAGTATCAAATTGAGCTCATATGGCATCTATTCTATCAACATGACTATTCCTCTCCCTTGGGACTAATTGAATATTTAATTAACTGAAGTCTTCAAGAAAATACCATACCCTATTCCTATATGAATTAATAATTGGGTTCTTGTTAGCAATCACATTCCTTACTTGATGCACAACCAATTCAATATCTCCATACACTTACAAGTTCTTAATTCCTTTTCTCCTTGCCCATAAAAGGCCATGAATTAAACCTTCATAGTCAGATACATTATAGGTACAACTAAAATGAAATATAAATGAATAATAATACTATTTTTTAGATTGTTAAAGCAACATAACACCATACCTTGAACCAACTTTACTCTTTGAACCGTCAAAAAACATCTTCCACAACTAATCATTTTCACCCTCTTCCTCAGAAAGTAGAGGTGTTGGTACTCTTTCATGTATGAAATATACTCCTAGATCAGCTTCCTCCATGAGATAATAATGATATTGATCATAATTTCTAGTATCATATTCATTTATAAACAAATATGTTATTCCTTCAAACTTGGAGGAAGTTCCATCATCTACAATAGAAACTTTTTCTTTATGAACAAAACAATTCAAATCAGAACTTATCTCAATGTAAGGTTTAATATGAAACCTTTCAAGAGGTTGTGTCATAATTGTCACCTTATCCCCATATCTTGTTCTAAGAACCAATAAATACTAGTTAGCTAAGAGATACCCACCTACTTTGGTTGTGAGGTCCCTTGATAGGCAAATTACAAAATGGGCAAGGAGATCAACCACAACTATGTCTTACAAGATAAGAAAACTAGGACAACGATTTAATAAAACCATCAAAAAATTTATCAGCCCTACTATCTTGTTAGGTTTATCATCTAATTAAAGTACCCCTTTACTATGTGGCTCATATTTTAGGCCCAACTTGTCATCTACAACTTTGGTCATGATAGAAGTAGAAGCTCCACTATTGACTATGAAAGTGTGTACCAAGTTTTCACCTATAATGAGGCGAGGTAAAATTTTGGAGGTTTCTCAACCCTAGCAGATGGTTCAATAATGGTACTAGGAGAATTTTCAAGAGCAATATGGCCATGAATTTGATTTTAGAGTGAGACACTAATAAGGATAACAAATAACTGCATTTATAGGAGTTCTTTTTGACTAGGCATATGAAGAACATCCCAAAGAGAAATTGATGTTTTAAAGTTCTTAAAAAAATTTAAAACTTTTAAATAAGTCATAATTAATTTCTCTTGGGCTCTGGTAGGTAGATGATTACTTATAACTTGAGGAATAGGATTAGACCTTACCATATTTTAACTTGGTGGAGATGTAGAAGTTTTAAGAACTCTCACACTTGCAGCTATGCCTTTTTACCTTATAAGAGTATTAGATGAGCCTATGTGCATGCTACTACCACCTCTTAGATCCTTCCTCATAGCCCCTATATTTTATATGATAGAGGCTTTTTGATTTAGCATAAAAGTGTCTTCAACTAGAAAATTGGTGAAGATCTCTCCTTGAGTTTGTTAATCCTCATTAAATTTCATCATTGCCTAATCCTCATTTGATAAGAGCACACTAAATACCCCTTAAGCCACTAGATCTTATTCTCCATTCTAATTGGCATCCATGAATTGGTCTTGCTAGCAATCTTCTCCCTATACAAAATTTCTATGAACTAGTACCATCTCTTTTGCATTGGTTATAGAGTTAGGATTGTATGTATTAGTAGGCATATTGGTAATAGTATACCATTTGCCTCTTCCTCTTCTATATTTTTGTTGATAGGAGTAATGATTGTGATAGGCACCTTATTTCATATTAGGTTTCCTATTCTGAGCCTCTAAGGATAGGAACTTTACTTTCCAATAATTGTCATCTCCTGCCTACTTAGTAGAAACCTTAGTTTTAGTACTAGCATTAGGAACTTGAGCCACTTTCAAAGTGCTAGTAGAAGTATGAGACAAAGGAGATATAAATACCTTAAGATGAAATATTTCAACTTAGATGAGACTATTCTTAGATTTTACAACAAAATAATAAACTTCATGGAGAGTGGAATCTCCCATTGATTGAAACATGATAATAATTTGAATCCCAATGGCTTTCAAGTAAGTAGGGAACATAAAGCTAGTAGGTGGTCTCATAAGAGGAGGAAATATATGATAACTCTTTTGAAACCTTTCATTGAAGTCATTAATTTTTTATGTAGGTCCCATTTTTATCACATTGAGATGATATATGAGAAAGGCATGATCACTTTAATTTCCAAATCTAGAAGTCAACAACACTTTAAAATCATCCCATGTTGTGATGCATCCACCTTTTATAGTACTATACCAATAAATAATCTTACCTTTAAGGGACATGACAAGGAGTCTAATGTAAATATTATCTCAAATAATATTATGGAAAATACAAAAGTTAGAAACAACTATAATGTGGTCACTAGTTGTCACATGACTCTCACCATTTAATGTAGGCACACCTTTCATGGCATTAATAGGATGGCATCATATGCATGAAGTTAGAATGGATTATCAAAATTGAAGGTAGGGAAAGCATGAGTTATAACCATGTATTCTTCTTAAATATCTTAAATTTATTCAACCTTTTCCTCCCTATCAAAATCCACTCATTCTTCAAAAGGTATATTAAGTTATGGAAACTAAATTGCAAGAGAAATTCTAGCTTGAATGGGTGGGTTAATAGGATTGGATGTTCTAGCAGAGGATGACCTAGTGAGAACCATGAATTATGGGGAAATTTTATAATAGAATAATTGTTTGAAACCAAATTTACCTTGAAATAGTCACCAAATGTTGATTAGCACACCAACTTGTAGCTAGTGTTTGTCAAGACCAACATTTACCTTGACAAGTTGTCCTGAAGACAATGCAACCCACTGGGCATGACATAACTATTATCACCAAATATTTCACCCTAGAATAATTTCTTCAAGATTATTCAAGTTTTGTCCAACATGGGAACATTTATAGGTATATGGGTGTACCTATATTGGAAATTATCCTCTAGATTTAAGGGCTAGTTCACTAAATATATCATGTAATGCTTATCAATTAAATTATTGCTTCCTTATGGGTAAAAGAGTTAGAGAATACATAAATTGAACCTAATCTAAAGGAGGTGATGCACCAAAAATTTCTTCCATGTGTCAAACATATTTCTACCATGATGAAACAAGGAATACAAACTAGTCTCCATGTCTTAATAGGTTCTAAAATAAGTATTTGAATATAGAGGTGAGATGTCAGTAGAAATACAAACTAAATTAACCAGAGGGTAGATTACACACTCAAAGGAAAATTTTACACTTGAAAAAGATGTACACACTAGAATACACTCTATATGACTAGTCAGACTAGGAACTCTTGATAAAAAATGAAAGGCTAAGGGAAGGATGGATAGATAATTATCACTACTCATCACCAGACATCACTTTTAGACTTAGACAGTTATTCAAAACATAGAAACAAATTTGCATTGATATTAAATGGAAAAATATGACATCATTCTAAAAGGGATTTTCCATACATGGTGTGGTATATTTACAAATTCCAAAATGGTATCTACTTATAGCATTTGAGAGAGATAAGTGGGAAAAGAGAAGTCCCTAGGGGAATCAAATGAGTTCAACCTCATTTGAACCATAGTTACACCTGCCATTGCCAATATGCTTCTTTGGAACTTCCTAATTAATCTGAGTCATTTCAAGTACTTGCAATAGTTTATTATTCATTTTCTCATGATCCATGTAGTTATAATGATAGGATCAAGTGGTTTCAATCTAATTTTCAGCATCAATGTAGTTAGAATAATCAAATCCATCTGTTATAAATTTTTATTGGTGATAACTACTCCAAACTAGTTTGTCATGGTATGCACAATGGAGAGAAGGGGTCCTTTTCATGTAGTTGGTACTAGAGATGAAACCATTAGGGTCTATTTATATGAATTTTTGGTATCCTTTGTAATGATATCTCTTATTCCAACTAAATCATGTTTGAACTTGTCCCCATGTTCATAAGTTCGCTATAAATGGAAAAAAAATCTCAAACTATTGGTTTTATTATAATCTTTATATTGTGACACTTTTCTCACTTCCTGGTCCCTATTAGGTTCACATAGATCCATTATGTCACTATAAGAAGTTAGGGTTCACCATATTCATAGGTCCCTTTGAGAATGGAAAACACAGTCACAAGATAATGTTACAATCTTCAAAAAATGGACCTTATATGTTATAAATCTATGAACTAGAGGTATGTATTGATCTTTAGTAGTATCTCTATATGTTTTTGATCACCTTACTAGATCATTAATTTCTTTTCATGGCATTGGATCAAGCTTCAATGGTGGATTGATGACCTTACAATACCCATTTGTCTTAGTTAAAAATGGTTTCTCAAATTCTATCAAAATTCCTAGGCTCAACTTTATTTTATTTATCTATTGATATCTAACTCAGATTATTGACATATTAACCTTTGATCACACCATCAATCCTAATTAGCATGAATGATCATGAGTCACTGATCTTGTTCTTGACTTATCATCTATGTCCAAACTTATGCCATATGGTAGCCCTACATTTGATTTTAGGATCCATTTTTAGTCTTCTATCCTCATGCACTTATGACACATGTCAATCTCCTGATCTCCTTGACTATTTGACTCATCTTACACTATTGGATCAAGATATATGATACAACATGGACCATTATATCTACTGAGACCCACTATTTGAAAACTAATAGTTATTTCATGAGATTAAAATTGATGTCCATGCTCCCATTAAATGATGTTCATGTGACTTTTATTGAAATTTGTGTAACCTTAAAATTGAAAGATGAAAAGGGTTTTATTTACTTAGGATTTATTTTGACATTTACACAAATGTCTTACTCTACAGGTCTAACTTTGAAGCTTCATATCTTGAGCTAAGAAGCTTGTGTAGACTTGAAACTTTTAGGATATGTTACTAGAATAAATAAATAGCTATCACTATAATCCTTTATCTCATGAGGTCTTCTTGAGTGAATATAAAATACAAAAATGATTTATTTTGTTTATTTTTAGATGATGTCTTAGACATCCTAGCTCCTTAGACTTGACAAGCTAAACTTTAAAGTCTTGGATCTCAAAATAGATGTCTCATCAAGATATGAAACTTAAAGAGCATGATTTTAGCACTAAGGACATTTATTTTATGTGGTCTAATTGTCATGTAAGGATATTTTAGCATATTAAAAAAATGCATAAGTAATTCGTTCCATTCTAGTTTCCATGTGAAGTCATGATGATAGTTTAGCTTCACAAAGCTTGTTCATGAACTTTAATAGCCTTGAATGGACTCTTTGAGGCTTGTGCAAACCCCATGATCATAGCTTGCATTAATCATCATGAATACCTACCACTTAAATATATGACCATAGAGTGACCCCTAATATATCAAATGGCACAAGGATTGAACTAAACCATGACCAAGACTAGAGTGGCATATGAAATGATATAAAATGAGCTACAAAATACACCATGAAATTATAAAAATCACCCTATATAATATTTTAACTATAGGGGGTTGACCCTTTTTGGATTGAGGAAAAAATTATCAATAGGTATCACCCACAAATTTGTGAGAGAATGTGGGGGAAGGTGAAAGGGGTTTTTCTTCTTAAACACTTATCATAAGGTTATAAATAGTGAAAGGGTATTTTCCTCAATCTTGAGTAAAGTCATTAATCAATAAAATTATTTCCATATTATACTCTAAGTTAGGTTGATCTTATAAGGAGAAAAGAGGATTAAAAATTGAAGATGCATGCGGAGGAGTTTCATAGTTTGTAGTACGAGTGGCCACATGCACTTTTATTTCATATAAAGTGGAAGCCACAAGATATTTTTGGGGAAACCAATTTGTGTTTCTAGATTTCATCATATCTAATGAGTGTAACTGTGTGTTGTCCTCAAATAAGAAGTTCACGATGAAAAAAGGAAGTTAAAAAGAAATGATGATGCAAAGACAATCAAAAAATGGGATATAGAGTTAAACTAGTCAATTATGTTCTATAACCCAATTAACTAGAACAAAATGATAAGAATACATAATCATTTAGGTTGACTATGTATGTAAGATAGGAAGTCTAAATAGGCTAATAAGAATACACAGTCATGCAAGCTGATTGTGTACTAGAAAATAGAGAATTGAATAGGGGATAAAAATACAAAGTCATGTAGGTCAACTTTATACTATTGTTAGGAAGATACAACATTATATAAGAGACTATATAAATAAAGACAACAATGTTATAAAATAAGGGGAAAATTTTCAAGATAGTTTGAAGCAATAATGAAAGTAAACACATAAATAATTAGATCAATGTGACTAATCTAATTGGAACACACATCACATACCTTGTACCAACACTAGACAATACAATTTTACAATACAACACACAATGATCAGAGATCAAGTAATAATTATAAAGTAAATGCTAATGAATTGGTAATTCTAAGTGTTGTTTTATTATTAAAAAGTTTGATTTTGATGTGATAGGAGAGTTGGAAAAAAGAGCAAACTAGGAAGCAACTAAGGTTGGTTTCAATATGGTTAGGCTAAAAGGGATTTATATTGGCAATGATACTTACTTGGTATGGGGGCTTACCCCCTCACTTCACCATCCCGAAATGATAAGGGTATCAAGTTATTTTCAAATATATACCATTAACTACATGTTTATACTTTTCTAAAAAACCAAGTTTACTTCCCCCTTGTAATGAAATTCAAGTAGGTAGGCCTTAGGAAGATAAATATTCAATGTTTTTGAATATAAATTGGTTTGGTAGTATGTTAAAAAGAGTAAAATAGTGTAAATAAAATGGTAATTTGAAAATTCACCTCTTTAGACTATGTGAGTTACTTTAAACATGCAAAAAACAAAAAAAGAAATGTGAATTAATTACTAGAAAGTAGATGTTAATTCCTTAATTGATAATAATATAGACTTGGTTAAGGCAAAACTATATGTAAATAGTATAGAAATGAGTGAACTAGGTCATTGTTATTTTATAGAACCAAGGTCTTTAAGAATAAATTTGAATAGGTCAACTATGCCTCCTAGACAAAATATAGACTAAAAAACTAATTCAACCAAGTCAACATAGTTAGCTGCAGGGTTAAAATTTTGAAGATTACCAACTTGTGAAAAATAAAACTAAAGGAAGAAATAAAATGATAAAGATATAAAAAAAAGGAACCTTGGTGGGATTTATGATGTTTTATCTTTCAAATTTTTTTGTTGTGATAATCAAATGCCACTCTAAACTTCTACCAACTAGGTCGACTAGTTTGACCAAGTTTTAAAACCCTTATATGCTAAAGAAGGAAAAATCAATAGAGTGCTAATCAAATATTGTGGCATAAAGTATGGGTAATAAGCATAAAAATTAAACATGCATAGAATACATATATTCATGTCAATTTTTATGAAGTCCTAATACATGGTATATAAGTACAAATGCATTTCTATCTACTCTTACAAAGGAGGAACAAAATTAAGAATACTTACCTTTGAAAATTAACCCATCGAGATTCAATATCTCCCTTGGAAAAGGTGATTTGTAATAGGTTATTTTGGTATGTGAAGATTACAAGGATAAATCAACTTTAGACTATGCAACCTATCTATGTATCCAAAAGACTTATCCACAAGATAATATCCATATCTTGAAAGAAAGTATGAAATTTTAATTTATGATACTCAAGTAGAATTGTGGATAATAAGATTCATAATATGTGTGTGTGTGTACACACACACACACACACACACACACACACACACACACACACACACACACACACACACACACACACACATACACACACACACACACACACACACACACACACACACACACACATTCTTCTCTTCTCTTCATAAGAAATGATAAAATGAATGTGTTTATATAGTTGAATCTAACCCTAGTGCTTTCTTAAAGTATATTTTATAGGGTCAACCCAATCAAATCTATATCATTATTGACAAAAACAAATTAGGTCTTTGTCTAGGTTGGCTAAGGGCTGACCTAGACTCTGAATGAGTTTTTTCAATTAGAGTATAGGTTTGATGGGGACAAAATTGTATTATAAACCCATTAAAAAGGAAATTATTCTAGGGAAAGCTAATTAAGGTGGAAAATAGGATGCAAAGCTTAGGGGAATGTTTTTAGAGATTGAGACTTGTTGGGTTCCTATAAGATAGAAAACATAAAAAAAATTGATAAAATTTTAAAAATATTATGTCTATACACATACTACCACCAATACTCATCAAATGTGTGTGTGTGTGTGTGTGTGTGTGTGTGTGTGTGTGTGTGTGTGTGTGTGTGTGTGTGTGTGTGTGTGTGTGTGTGTGTGTGTGTATTAAATGAACTATTGTACTCATATAAAAACATGTTAATGAAACCAAAATCCATAAAATATTTCATAATAACATCTTAATGTATCTATCATAACATGAGCAAAACATCACATCAAAGTTGAACATGAATAATAAATTCAATCATCACTATAAAATATTAATTTCAAATAACTAATCATAAATCATAACCAATAAAATATGAGTTTCACTTCCACACTAACACTAATTCAAAATTTAAGGAGTGGGATGTGACACATATGTAAGGCACAAGAAAAAACATCAATCATATGGAAATCATATAAGTCATGTAGTATGGAGATAAATGGGAGAAAGAGAAAAGGAAGGAAGGAATTTGAATTTGGGAGCTGGGAGAGAAGAGGAGGGTGAAAGGGATGATCTAGACCCGTATCTAGATATGATTTTGAGGTTGGAAAGTCTCGTTAGGTGGGAAATAACTAGAGTGGATGTTTGGCTTACCCTAACTATTACAATTGATGATTTTATGGTCTTAATAAAAATAGATTAGAGTAAAATATTTGTATAATCTATGTAGCATATATGTAGGTTTTAAACTATGTATATTAAGACTATAGACTAGAAACATCCTTACAAAAAATGGTGGCATTCTACTAGAGGTTATGGGTGGGTTCTTATAGAAAAATTGGTGAAAAGGAGTTTTCAACTCTAAGTAGAAGATTCATGGCTTTTTTAATTTATTTTTTAATAATTTAGACTGGAAAAATATCTAAAACATAATGATGGTCTTATTTTATAGGTTTTATATGGGTTTTGGGGGAAAAACTAGAGTGAAAGTTTTTATAACTCAAAGGTATAAATATACATAGTTTAGAATGTAATCGGTAAGATAATGGATTGGTGGAAGTGCAACATTCCCTGAGTGAAAGTCTCAAGGATATCCATTTCTAATAATGTTTTATATACTGCCAAAAACCTACTTCACCTTATGGGGAGACTATTTGTGTAAAGCTAGTTGTCATTATCTACCACATATACTCTTTTTTTTCTTGTTATTATCATAATGGATCTTTTTTCACACAATCTAATGATTGTTAAGTTATATCCTTATACTATTTGGAAATAGAGGAACTTGAAGGTATTATTTATAACTAAATTTTTTTCAAAAAATCTACTAAGTGGTAATGTATTAATCTAACCCTATACTTAACTTATTTGGAATCTTCTATTTTTTGGGTGGGTTCTAGTAGAAAACTACAACTAAAGTTTCATTGTTTCTAAATAACAAATCTATAGGGTTTATATCATGTTGGGTAAGATAAAGGATTGGTAAAATTCTATAATTCCTTGAGAATAAGTTTCAAGGATATACTTTTCCTCATTTCACCTTGAGGGGAGACTACCCCATTTTTAGGTATGGTTGTTTTGTCTACCCTTTACATTCTTATTTTACCATGGTATTATGATATGAGAGACCTTTTTCATAGACTAATGGTTGTTAAACTATCCCCATCTCTTTTTTGGAAAGGGATGAAGCTTAGTTATATTATTTTCTATTTCCTATATTTTATAAAACCTATTTTCTAGAAACATCTTAATCTAATGACCAAACTAGAGGTAAAGGCAAGTCATTATGGGTTGAATATTCATGTCTTACACCAAACTTCTAGTATATTGTTGAGGAATAAACTATCAAACATTGATATCCAAAGGGATGTTTGAGGAGTTTACATCAAATATCCTTTCTTACATGTGGATGTTAGAGGAATCCACATGATATTAACTATGTGGATGTTTGAGGAAACCAAATTGAACTCGATTTAGACTTGGTTTTAGTATCTTTTGATTCTTAAAAAATCCATTGCAAATTTTAGATTGGATTGGTATGGTGTTATATATATTGGGTATCATTTCAGAACCATAATTTAATTCATATTTTTATCTCATTATTGTGTTTCAACTATTATTTGGTTGAGTGGGTGTGGTGTGGAAGTTTTAGATAGATATAATCTCAACAAAAGATAGATTGTTTGGTTTTATTATAGGCAAGGGTGCTACATTTTGGTAGGCTACGGTTTAGTTGTATAATGGTTATTTAGTTCTTCATGGGCCCTCCTATATCATTAGATTTTTTCAAATTATGGAGGATATTATCTTGTGTTAGTTATGAAAAGGAAGCTTCACATAAGGTTTACCATAGTAAAAAAACTATTTACTATATTTTGTTATTATTGAGGAGTTATCTTATTATTGTTTGATATACTAAGGGTATGGGATATTTCAAAACCTTTTGTTGTAACATGTTTATGTTTTGGGATCATTCAAAACCTATTTTTGTGATTTGTTATGGTTTTGAGATCCATAAAACCCTCTTGTTATGATATGGTATGGTTGTGGGATCCTTTAAACCCTCTTGGTTATGGGTCCATGGTTTAAAACCCTCTCTTGGTTGTAGGACCAATAATCAAAACACTCACTTATTTATTTCATATCTCCATTTTCAAAAGTTTTTACCCTTATAAAATTAGAAAATAACTCATGAAGTAATTATATCAAATACTAAATTTAGGTACATAATTAGTACATCATACATGTGAAAATAATATTAGGTAAAGAAACTAAACCATAAACATAACAAGAATATTAAGTAATCAAATACTAATGTCTACCTAAACACAACATATATCTATGTGTGTGTGTGGACACACTTAGTTATCTCTATCTCTATTTATATTATATTATATTTTGGTTGCATATATTCAATGAAGAGTTAGGTCATGAGTAGTATTGGATTAATTAGGGTTATTATACATTAAATAAAAATGGGGGAAGAACCTAAATAATGTATATTTTTATAATATCAAAATAATGAAAGAGTTATATGCCATTATGAGAGAGAGATATAGTAATAATTTTAGGTGAAATCCACCCTTAGGGAGGTGTTGAGGTCAACATAACCCCATTTCTAAAAAATGGGGACCCTTATTTTAAATTGTGCAAATTTGTAACTTAAAATTGAAAATTCACTTGATCAAAGTACCAATATTATGTTTCCACATTGTCTTTATTTGAAGCTCATCCACACCTAGTTCTCATTTAGATTAATTCACATGTTCTCAGATGGTCATGGATTTACCCCTTTCAATGTTGCTAAAAATTATTACTCATGTTTCTATATTGCAAGTCTAATGGATTCCATTTGAAATGATCAATGTCTAGGGTTCCATACCTTAATATTAATTTAATATTTTACTAACCTTTGGTCTATTGAAAATTGAAATTAAGTGAACATCTTGAAACCCTCATTCAAATTACTCTAGCTCAAGTCCCTTCGAATCAAATTCAAATTTGGTGGGAAAAATTTACGTGAGGAAAATTATTTGTGACATAAACTTAGCTTAATTTATATCCTAAGGTTTTGTTGTGTTTATCAGAATGACCAAACCTTAGTCTAAAAATTTATGCTCGGTCCTTTATGTGTTGAGCCCCTTTCATTCCTTTTATCTCCACATAATCTAATTAATCATAAGGCCCCTTTTATAATATTATAATCCTTATCCCAAGACTTTATGCCGTGTATTTTATTATGTGTGGGGTCCCCTTTATCATGTTTTAAATCCTAGCTTAAAATATTTATCCTAAGGTCTTACCTATGTTTCTTGAGCATGACTTAAATATCATTTTCATCTATAGGATCATTAGTTCACATCTACTCAGGTGATCAAGATTTAATGGAGTGAGATTAAAGATAAAGCCCCATCCCTAAGATAAAGTTTAAACATCTTCCAAATATAAATGGTACTCATTTGCTCAAGAAATATTGATCTAATGATGTTATTGAGTCAAGACTTTAATGGAGCCCCAAGATAAATGAAAAGGTGACAAGTTTCACACTCATAGACAAATGACACTCAAAAACCAATGGTGTTTGACCTTGTAGATCAAGATGTAGTGGATTACATTGATCTAGCCCATCAAGATCTGATGGTGTGTGATAAAGGTTAAAAATTCAAAAGCCTTGAGGATGAATGTGGATATGACACATGGCAAAGATATGAGCCACAAATTAAAGCTTGAGCATATTTCAAAGATAAATGGTATATACATGAGCATACACATTCTAATCAATGATTCATGGAGTAGGAGATATAATTAAGAAGATCAATATAAATGGAGTGTGATTTAACTATGCAAATGAGAACAATGGTATGATATCAACATTGACATTTCAATAATGATAAGAGTGAATGCATAAGTGATAAGTGTTGGAAGCATCGAGAACATACCTATCAACCAATATATTTTGAGTCCTCAAATCGGGATCGATGGTCTGCTTTGATTTATGTCAGGATGATCCAATGATGCAAGATCAAGGTGAAATTTTTGAAAGATAATGATAACTTTTTAAATATTAATGAACAAAGTTCCATGAAAATTCCATAGGGATGCCATGAAGCTCATTGTTTGAACTACATACCACCATTAAAGCACTAAGAAGACCTTTAGAAGATCCCTAACATGCATTAAATCCCTAATTCAACCCTATATTGACCATAATCAAGATTAAGAGAGTTGAATTATCATATTTTTCAAAATAATTCAATCAAGAACTAAAGTGTAGACAACTAGTGAGTAATTTTAATAAATTCATGGCCACTATGGAAAATTGTAGAAAGTCCCTACTTTACAAAATATTTGGGTAATAACAAAGTATATCAACATCACTATACATAAATAAATTAAGCCATGGATTATGTCTCTAAAAAATGAAGAGGTGAAAAGAATGCCTACCCTAAGATCATCAGGTTGAGAACAAATATAAACCCTAGCTCCAAAAAGTGACTCAATAATTAGTAGGGGTTCAATTTAATCCAAATACCACCTAATTAGAAAGAGTGATCTAAAAGAAGGTCATGATTGATAGAGAGGAATTAACCTTTAAAAATGTGAAACCATTCATTAGTTTGATTCCATAAGAAAGACATAGGCTTGGTGAGGTTCCTGTCTCTAAAGAAGATCCATTGAAGCTATCTAACGCACAATCTAATCAATAGAAGACCATCATCAAAGGCATGATGCAAGAACAAAAAAAATAGAAGAGATTGTCATCTTGTCAATCCAAAAAGATAGATTAAATCTATTTGAGGACACCATGATTAAATTATTCAATTCCTTAAAGTCAGTCAGAACCAAATAAGAGGTAATTAGTAAGCAAAATTCCTTGGTTATAGGCCAAGTTGGCTAATGGCAGGCTTCAATCTATCAAGTAAGACTAGATCAAAGCATTGACTAAGAATCAATTCCCTAAATTTAGTATAGTCAACCTAGCCCATTTAAATATGGCTATGGTTATATTGGTGGATAAAATCAAAGCCCTGAGTAGATGGTCCAAGCAGATGGAGGACATTTTCAAATGACTCACATAATAGGAAGATAAAATGATACACATGCTAGATAGATTAATCAAAGATCCCATCCTACTTAGTCCTTTAGGCCTTATCATTGATGATGAGTTTAGGCATAAAACTTATCAATTCATGTAAGAGGTGAAAAACCAAGGTTAAGGTGACACAAGGGCTGATAATAAGAAGATCATGGGCCTATTGTTATCATTTGAAGAAAAGATAGGAGATGATAAGGGCATCAAACAATCTTTGGAGAGATCTAAGAAATATATTAGTAACCTAGGATATGAATACAAAGAGTTATTCATGAGACACATTGTTGTCCTCCAACTGACCAATGAGTAACATTATAGAATGAAGATCCTATAGGGAAGGTAGAAGGCTACAGTAGAACCAAGTTCCCAAAGTTAGTTGGATTAGAAATATTCTTTTACAACTAGCATTAAATATTTTGGAAAAGGAATATTCTTTTTGTAAAGGCATGAAAAACTTATAAAGTACATTGCCTATAAGTTACTATATTAGAAAAGGTCATTTATTCTAGAATTTAATAGATATGACAATTGTTCTATACACATGTACAAAAGTAATTAGTTATTACTAACTTGCATACTTTATAAATTATATATATATATATATATATATATATATATATATATATATATATATATATATATATATATATATATATATATATATATATATATATATATATATATATATTTATGTATGTATGTATTTCCAATTATAAAATGGGAGTTTTTTGAGCCAAAATACTATTTGTAACTTTTGAGTAAATTAATATAAGCAAGGAATTCTGTAAAGTTTTTACACATTTGCTTGTGTGAATTCGTATCATGGTTTCTCTCTCATTTGTCTGGTCTCATCTTTAAATTTGAATAGTTCTTATTTTTTTTTAATGTACATCTTTTAATGTAGAGTTGTTAATTTGTGCCAATGTTGGATTAGTTGTAATTTCTTAGGTTTACTTTTCTTTCTTTACTCTTAATACATTGGGGCTAATGCTATTTGCTTGTAGACGTGAAATTCTTAAAGTAAATCTTGTTCTTATTTACATCTTTTCATACATTCTTTAGATGTTTGCCTGATGTATGATAGGATTTTAGATTATGCTACTTCATGTTACACATTAGTTAAATGTATGTTAACATGAAATTAGAACTTTGTCATAATGTTTGAAACAAATCTCAACAACACTTATATTTTTTTCCCTACTCTTCTTTTTACTCTTTTTTTTATCAAGTTACCTTAGATCAGTTTCATTATGAATATTCAACTTAGTTTAGCTTTAGACTTAGGTTTTGAGCATAATTAACTCATAATAACTTAGACCATATTCAAAATAAAATATTAACTATTAATCCATGATGTCTATTAACTAATAAATAATATAAATTTGTGAAATAGTTAACTTTTTATACCTCTATTCCACCAAAGATAACATGATTATCAAAACCAACAACTCATGCAATAGATTCTCTAAATCTAGAAATGATAAGTGTTTATTAAACACTATATGAACTTGATAATACATTAGGTACATGAATAAGATGAAAACTTAGTGATAGAAGGAGCGCTAGTTAAATCTTTGAAAATTTTCAACATCTTTGCTAATTTTGGTGAATTTTGTTTAAATATTTGTGTATTTTTTGCATATTTGTGTTTCTTTTAGCATATTTGTGTAATTATAATTGATCTTAATAGTTTTATACTAGTATTCATGCTTATTTAGACAAATATAGATGTTTTTTTAAGTTTTATGTTTAATTATGGTAAAGATAGCTTAAGATTTGTGAATCCAAGGCATTTAAGGTTAGTAATAGTTGTTTTGCTTATAGATTAATTGGATATCTTTAAATTTGCATTTGTTTGAGCTTGAAATGTGTAAAGATCATTCATATTTAGATATTTGGACACATATTTTAGATAATTTAGTTAAATATTGATGTCATTTTCCATTATTTATACATATTTGTATAAAATTTGCTTAATGTGTAATTCAGATCATCATTCTTTGTAAAGATAAGACTTACACATCATATTTTGAAAAGGTTCAAAGATATCAAGTTGGAATTTCCAAGGATAAGGACCAGATCATGTTCAAAGACAAGGTTTCCTTTTATTTAATTATAATTCCATAGGAGAGCTAGGTAAGATAAATATAAGCATAGACTTTCAAAGTCTCAACTAGCTTCCCTAATTCAGGGTGCTCCTATGTTTAATCCCTATCAAGGTATGGCTTAGCTAGGTGATTCTTCAATAAATGTTGTAGGTGTGGTACATGACCTTACTTTTAATACTAAAAAGTATTTACCTAATTTTAATCCTAATGGTATTTTAACTACCAAATAACACATTAAAATCTTCAAAGCTACTTTAAGATTTTTGAATGTTGTTCATGAAGATGTGGAATAGATATTGTTTTCATTTACTTTCAAAGATGTTATGTATGAATGGTTCCTTAACCTTCCTAAGAACTACAAAGCTATCTAGAATGATTTTAATAATTACTTCATTAAATATTTTGGAAAAATCATTAGTCCATGTGTCCTTTACCAACAATTTATCACAATGTAAAGATACTCAGATGAGCCCATAAGAGCCTTCAATGCTAGATTTTATAAAAAAAATTACCAAAACCATATCTCCTTATAGACATGATGATGTTTTAGCCTTAGAGATATAAAAATATTCCTTATATCCCATTACTTATGTGTTTCTCAAAATATTTATTCACATTATTAATACACTATCCCTAAGTTGTGTTGTAACTATGATCATTAATGATCAGATGTAACCATAGGGCCAAATGGCATACAATATTTCCAAAATTAATATTAATTTACCTATTTTGAATTTCATTCCATATTATAATAAAAATATTCCTACTTTAAATCAGCATTTAGTTATGAATCAAATTCCTTTGAACCATGCACATCCTAGCCAAAACCTGGGATTCTTGAACAACTCTGCAAATGGGTCTCATCCATAAGACTAGAGAGATTTTATGCCTATAGACACTAGAAATACTCAATTTCATAATTTTTAATCACCTAAGAATGAGAATTATTCTATCTTGAAGATGGTTCAAAATCTAAGCACTAATATTATTCAACTACAAAAGCAAGTTCAAAATATTGGGAAAATTCCAACAAGAACTTATATTTCCAAATATCCAACAGGTCTTAAAATAGGATTCAAAATAATAAAAACAATAGCCATAACAATGAATAATCCTATAATAATGTGCCTAATATAAATCTTGGTGATGTAGTTTTGCTTGATTATTATAGAGTTCATTGTACTTAAAATCTTGGTGAATTAGACTATCTAGAGTTTTGAAATGATTTTGAAGCTTTTAAAGAAGAGTTAGACACTTTTAAAATTATCCCTAATAAATATAATGGTGTAGGTACCTCATGTTCTTCAAGGTCATCTAAATTTCTAACCCAACTCTCATGGTGGAAAGATTTGAGTTCCCATTCCATGAAGAGAATGAGCCTAAGGATATCCCTGAAGAGATTCATGATTTTCATCAATATCTAAAGAAGACCTATCACTGAGGAATAGGGAATAGAAACAACCTTTGACTACCTCAACTCTACCAAACAATTTTGGCACTCTTCTTGATACTACATCCGATAATAATCTAGAGCCTGTTAAGGGAAATACCTCTAAACCTAATGTTGATACATCTAATTCTTCAAATAGGACTAGATATAATATAGTAGAAGACATGAAAAATATCAAAACTAACATTACCTTGAATGAGTTGACTTAGATTATATAATAAAGGGATTTATTATTATAATCTTTGTCTAATAAACCTTGTAAGTCTCAAAAGGCTACACATGTTAACATTTTAATACATAAAAAAAATGTAGATGTTCCACCTTTCCTTATAATAGTCAAGATCTTTGGTAAGAATTTAAATAATTGCTTAGTATATTTAGATGCATCTACAAACATTATGCCTAAGGGTATTTGTGAACAATTTGGTTTGACTCTAATTAAATCTAATAGGGTTGTGACTTAATTAGATAAATCAAGAGTCAAAATGATTGGTGAATTATTAAATGTTCACATATAGATTGAATCTAAACCAAGGATCCAATAGTTCATTGACATATAAGTGGTGGATATTCTTGATACTTATATGATGGTTCTAAGTAGTGACTAGACTAGATCATTGAATGGTTATATGTCAACTAACTATTCACAGATGTGGTTACCTTGGAAAGGAGTTTGAAATTAGATCAAGATATAAAGGGAACCTAAAATGAAGCATATGATTATCAAGTACAATACAAAAAATGAGGGGGTCAACATGGTTAACTTAGATCTAATTATTTACACTCTTGATGCCATAAAGGTATGTAACTCCAAAACTTATCATGTTATGCCTGGATTATGGAAGCTATATTTTGATGGTGCTAGACACAAATTAGGTCTGAAGTAGGAGTGTTATTAATCAATCCCATTGGGAAAGCATTATAAAATAGGGAAAGGTTTTATATTTATTTTTTAACAATCTCACAAAGTATGAAACACTTATTCTTGGACTATAATTTACAATCAAACACAAGGTCAAGAGAGTAATAGTTTTTGGTGATTTTGAAGTATTAGTTAATTAGGTCAAGAGTAAATATCAATGCAAGTTGTCATATCTTAAGAAATATAAATTTAGAGTGTGGGTCTTAGTTGAATGTTTTGATGCTTTCAACATTGTGTAAATCCCTAGGGAGGAAAATAAGGTTACTGATGAACTTGCTTCAGCTATATCCAACCATATTCCTAATTAAAGTTCCATGTTAAAAATCATTACCATTTAATTAGTCCCATGTCCCTAAATGTAAAATAATGTCAACCATTTTCAATTATTCAATGGTGATCAATAGATCATAGACTTCATGACTAGCTCAGGAGTATTTGAGGCTAACATCATTGATGAATCTAGTGAAAATATCCTTGATGATGAAAAAGTTAAAGGTAAAATTGATGACAAGGTCATTCAGTTGAGTGACAATAAGATCCCTAAAGAGATGATATCCATAGAGATATTATTTTATTCAGATAAACTAGGTGAGCTTGTCAAGATTCCCAAAGTATATGGGAAGGACTACAATGCAATGGACCTAGGTTCTCAAGGTCAACCTCAACTGGTGAACATTGATATATCCTACACAAGCATTATAATTGAGAGGACCAAAAAAAATTTAACCAATTATAAGGATGTAATAGCATGGTCCTATGATTACTTAAATATCTTTGATCCTAGCATCATAACCCACACAATACCTCTAAAGGAAGATTGCAAGCCATTTAGGAAAAAATAAAGGCCAGTTAACCCTATCCTATAACCAATGATATACAAAGTGTTTAAAAATCTACTACATGATAATATAGTGTTTCTCATTAGACACTCTACTTGGGTAGGTAACCTAGTACCAATCAGGATGAAAAATGGTGAAATTAGATTGTGTATTGATTTTATGAATCTAAATAGAGCATCTAAAAATGATAATTACCCCTACCTTATCTTTACCAAGTAATCCAAATTATTTCTATTTCTGATATGATATCTTTTCTTGATGAATTTTTGGGGTATAATTAGGTGCTAGTAAACAAATAAGAAAGAATGAAGGTTGCATGCAATACTAAGTGGGGAACTTTTGCCCACAATATAATGCCCTTTGGATTGATAAATGAAGGTGTAACCTTTTAAAGAGAAATATATCATGCATTACAAGACCTCGTAGGTAAGTGAATTATTATTTACATGGATGACCTAACTATCTTTTAAAATAATAGGGAAGATCACATCATGCACTAACAATAAACATTTGCAAGGTTTAGAAGTTATATAATTTATCTAAAGAGCATTTTCTATGTAACTGATAGAAAGTTATTGGGACATGTTATAACTAAGGAGGGGATCTCCATAAACCCAAATAGAGAAAATACAATATCAATGATATAACCCCCTAATAATAGGAAGGAACTAGTGTCTTTCTTTGGTAAAATCAACTTTGTGAGGAAGTTTATTTTTGGTTTTGTAGAAATAGTGAGACCTTTTAATGGAATGTTAAATAAATATGCTAAGATCACATGGAATTAAGAGACCAATATTGCCTTCAAGGAAATCAAATAAGAAATTGGACAAGCCCCAATGTTGATAAGTCCAGACATTACTAAAAACTTATATCTTTACTCTTTTGTTTATGACCATATAATTGTAGTTATCCTAAATCAAAAGATGTATGGATGTGATCATCTTATTGCCTTCATGAATACTAATTTTAAACATTCTCAACTGAATTATTATCTTATTTAAAAATAGGCAAGTGCTCTAGTTAAGATAGTGAATAAATTTAGGCATTAAATCCTTAGAAATAAGGTACATGCAATAGTACCATACCCTAACACTAAACTCATGCTTATTTAATGTGAAATTGGAGAAAAGAGAGGTATGTGGATGCTTGTTCTTTAAGAATATGATCTAGATACGAAGACTACAAAGTTGGTAAGATTCCAAGGTTTAATTCAGTTGATTGCAAATACTAATCCCAAACTAAGTGTCATGCAGGTAGAATAATAAAAAATTTAGCCTAATGATTGGTATAATCCTATTATTCTTTTAATAATCAATGGATATTGTCCTACAAGGTTAATTAGAGGGAAAAATAGAGCTTTAAGGCTCAAATAAACTCATTTTGTAATCAAGGATGGATTGTTGTATAGGAAGAACTTTGAAGGCATTTACTTAAGGTATGTTTCCAAGGAAAAGGTGGCTGAGATCTTGAGCACTTTCCATGAAAAACTAGGAAGTGGATATCCATCTAGAAGGAATACAACCCATAATATCCTTAGATTTGGTTACTATTGGCCCAATATATTTAAATATGCTCACAAATATGTGATAAAATGCAACTCATGTCAAATATTCAACACTAAAGAGCCCAAGGCGGAGATGCCATTAAACCTAATAATGATTGATAAACCCTTTACCCAATGGGGACAAGGTTTTTTGGAGGTCATTAACCCTAAATCATCAAATGGTCATAGGTATGTTTTGTATATTATTTACTACTAAAAAATATGGACTAAAGTAGTGGTAACCAAGGAGTGAAAGACTAAATAAGTGATCAAATTTTTAGAAGAGAACATATACACAAGGTCTGACGCACCAGTGTCTCTAGTTTTTGATAATGGATTTGCCTTTGTATCCCTTGAGATGTCTAAGTGGGCATATGAAAACAACATTTTTTTCAATTTCTCATCAAACCATTACCCTCAATGAAATGGAGTGTTTGATTAACAAATAATAACTTGATGAAGGCAATACAAAAGTTTGTAGCTGATAAACCAATAACATGGCATAAACTACTCAAATATGCCATTTGGATAGGTACAAAAAGGGTTAAATAAGATCTCAATTCATCATCATTATTTTTACCATATGGTTAAGAACCTATATTTACCATAACACTCAATTTTCCAACTTATACATTCATGAAAGAGTACACGGAATAGGATTAAGAATTTGAAATATTAAGGCTACTTGACATCATACAGATGGAAGATGCAAGAGAGGAATATTTTACCAATTTTAGTAAACACCAAACCATAATCAAGAGGTGGTTTGATAAACATTCAAATATAAATGTGTTTAGATAAGGATATTTAGTTCTTCTCTAGGATAAAAACTCAAAACCAAAGAGAAAAAATGAGAAGTTCATATCTATGTGGATTAGTTTATATCAAATTGTTGAGACCTTAGGAGACAACAACTTTAAACTAATAGAATTTCAAGGAGTAAATTTTACATTTCCAACCAATGGGAAATAACTTAATCACTATTTCTTTTCTATTGCACTAGATGTCTTCATGGAGTAAAATATAAGAATAGTAAGAGTTAGTGTAGGTAGGGTTTAGTTTAGTTTCTTTCTTTTATGTCTCCTATTTATGCATAGTGTTTGTGTATAGTTGTTTATTTCCTTTCTTTGTGTTTGGTTTATTTGCTTTCCCTAAATTATTTATTGTTTTCAATAATTCCTTCTAGACAATCGTCAACTCAAAATATATTTAGATTCTCAAAAATAATGCCATAGTTCAGTCATGCAAGTATGTTCTCTCAGCATTGGTTGATCATGGATTATTAAAATATGAGCTTAATGTTATAGTCTATAGAATATAGTAAAGAATAATAAATAGTTTAATTATTTATTGATATTTTAAACCTTATTCTTATCGGAGTTTAGTTCTAAGAAGGATTGCACATATAGGGTGAAATATTGGATTATTATGATACAATCATGCTTGCACTTAAAAAACTTAAAATGTCTAGTGACAAAGTTTATAGCCAAGAATGATTGTATAAAGATCAAACATGTGACCAAATCCTAAAACTTGGCTAATCTAGTTCCTAACCTTTGCTCGAAAGTCAAAATATATAAAAATATAAAGAATAAAAGTTTATTCCAAAAATTAAAAGGTTTTCTAGTCAAAGGTGATTCTGTTAATCTCCACTGGGGATATGAATGCCTAACTAGTAGTGGATCAAGGCCTTGAGTGAAGCCAAAGTATCTCTATCAAGGTTATGGACTCCTGGTTGGTAGAAGATTAATTCCCAAGCCTTAGTTAAGCTAAAGTATGATTATTAGTGAACATCTAAATATGTTGTAAGTCAATGTTAACAATTAAGGTCATGAATATATAATTTGTTCTTTAAATCCTATGGCAATCAGTATGTGGAATTAAAGCACACACACAACAGGCTATGTCTTGATCTTTCATCCTAATTCTATATGTGAAATATTTTTTCTAACCATGAACTACTCTTAATAATAGTGCTAAATCAATTAGAATAAGTAGCCTAGTTATTAGTCTAGACTAGAGTCTCTGAATTCTAACATATTGTTATTTTCCCATAGAAGTTTCCATTTTTTAAGATCAACATACCCCGATTTCTAAAAAATGTGGACACTTGTTTTAAATGATGTAAATTTGTAACTTAAAATTGAAAATTCACTTGATTAGAGTACCACTAACATGTTTGGAAATTGTATTTATTTAAAGATCATCCACACCTAGTTCTAATTTGGATTAATGGACATGTTATTAGATGATCATGGATTTACACCTTTTAATGTTTCTAAAAATTATTATTTGTGTTTCTATATTACAGGTTGAATGGAGTCTGTTTGGAATAATCAATGTCTAGGGTTCCATACCTTAATGTTAATTTTATCTTTTACTAACCTTTGGTATATTGAAAATCAATTTCCATTCAACATATTGAAACCCTCATTCAAATTAACCTAGCTTAGGTCCCTTTGAATAAATTTCAATGTGGGAAAAATTTATGCAAGAAAAATTATTTATGCCATGGACTTAGCTTAATTTTTATCTTGAGGTTTGGTCATGTTTATCAACACAAACAAACCTTAGTCTAAAAATTTATACTCAAATTTTTATGTCTTGAGCCCTTTTCATTCCTTTTATTTATGCATAATCTAACTAACTGCAGGGCCCCTTTTCTAATGTTCTAAGCCTTAACCTAAGAATTTATGCCATGTATTTTATTATGTGTGGGGTCCCCTTTATCATAATTTAAAACCTAGCTTAAATATTTTATCCTAAGGTCTTACCTATGTTTATCAACATGAAATAAAACCATAGTAAAAAAACTTTATCTAAATTTATTTATTTTCCCAATCTTGATTTAAATATCATTTTTCATCTGCAAGATCAATAATCCATATTTTCTTGGGTGATAGAGATCCAAAAAATTGAGATTAAATATAGAGCCCCAACACTAAACTAAAGTTTTAACATATTCCAAAGATCAAAGGTATGTTTTTGCTCAGGAAATATTGATCTAATGGCATGTATTGAGTCAAGACTTCAATGGATCCCCAAGACAAGCAAGAGGATGACAAGTGTCACACTCATGAATAAAAAACACTCAAAAACTAATGGAATTTGACCTTGTGAATAAATATCCCATAGAGCATGTTGATTTATCCAATCAAGATCTGATGGTCCATGATGAAGGTTGAAAATTTATAATCCTTGAGGATTAATTTAGAGATGACACATGGCATAACCATGAGACATAAATTAAAGATTGAACATATTTCAAAGATAGATGGTATGTGGATGAGTGTATACATTTTAACCAATGATCCATGAAGTAGGAGACATAATTAAGTAAATGAAGATTGATGTATCTTGATTGATCTGTGCAAACAAGATCAATATTACAAGATCAATGTTGACATTTCAATGAAGCTCAAAGCAAATGTGAAAGTGAAAAGTGTCATAACCATGGGGAATTTATCTAGAAACCAATATCATTCAAGTTTTCAAATAAAGATCAATAGTCCATACTGATATGTGTAAGGATGATACAATGGTGTGAGATCAAGGTGAAATTTTCAAAAGATAATGGTCACTTTTTAACTATTAATGAACAAAGTGCTATAGAAATGCCATAGGGATGCCATGAAGCTCACTGTTTGAACTAGATACCAGAATTAAAGAAATAATAATACATTAAAAAGAGTCATAACATGCAATAAATCCATAATTTATCCTTGTATTGACCAAAATCAAGCCTAAGAGATTTAAATTATCATCTATACAATAAGAATTCAATCTAGAACTAAAGTACAAACCACTAGTGAGCAATTTGAACAAATTCATGGTTAGTATGAAAAATTATAGAAAGTCCCTAATATATAATATATTTTTGGAGAGTTTTTAGTGATTTCATGGAGGTATCTAGGTGAGTGGATAAAGTCTCTTGATAGTCTAAGTGTCAATGACAAAGTGTGTAGTGTGTTTGTCATAGTATGTTGAAAGTAGTCTTAGTTGATCTTTAGTATTGACATGATAAGGGATAGATTTGAAGTATTAAGCATGTATGATGGGTCATATCAAAGACTAATAATGATTGGAGATATTTTTTAAGTGTATGTTATTCATCTAGTTATTCATTATGTTCTTCTTATCATATTTGGTTCTATGATAGATAAATCTAAGTAGGTAGTTTGTTGACATAACCATTCCACATACAGATGATTTAGGGTGTGATCAAATTAGTCCCAATTTACTATGGTCCAAGTTTCAAGTCATATGATTGAGTAGATAAAAATATATATGGTTGTAATGTTGACCTCTTAAACAAAATTTCACTAATTTTCTATACTTAGCGAGACCATCACTACACATCATGAAGATATGAATGAACTAGTAAGTTTGTGCATTTAATAAAGGTAGTCAAAAAGTTAATAATGGTAAAAGGTTTTCATGGATATTTTATATATATTTCTAATAATATACCCTAAAAATTATGAGTCTTTAAGTGATTTCTAGATCAAGCTATTCAACTTCAAATTTACTATAGCAGACTACGATGGACCAGAGACCATCAAGTTTAATCACATTGAAGTCTGAGATCATTGGTCTAAAATATATAGTGGTGAGTGCTTAATCATATATATTGATATCAATGGTGTGTATTAATTTAAAATTTCAAATTTTGTACACAATAGTGACAAGTGTCATAAGCTCTCTAATCTGATAGAAGATCAATGGTGAGCGACAGTTTGTACTTATGAATATCAACAGTGTAGAACAAGTCAAAGACATAACAAAGCATGTGGGACTACCAAGTGGCATAAGCACATGGACTGACATCAAAGTGTTCATAAGTCATGTGAGGGTGATAAGTATTATAATCATGGGATTTATAATCAAGATCTAATGGTGAGCATTGTTTGATAAAGATTGAGTTACTTAGAGGAGATTGATGGAGCACATTTGTTCCAAATTATCAAGAAGAAATGAGATGATGATAAGTGATCATTATTTAATAATAAATCAAAGGTAAATATTAGGCTAATTTTTATGGATATTAATGATTTGTATTCTTTCAATCTATGATAGGGTATAAGATTTTGATAACATGTTCAAAATTTAATAGTTCTTTAGTGATCATTGAAATTCAAATATTTGAATTTATGAAGGAAAATTAGTCTACAATTTTTGTGCTATAACTTTTGATCTATGTATAATTAAATCATGGTGTAAAATGATTTTTTTTAGATGACTATAAGGTGCATATAAATAACCTAGTTATAAGGTTTGAATGTTCATACATTTGTAGATATTGATTTATAAATCTGATTATGTATGTGTTTATAGTTTGTAAGTGACCTGAAAAGGATAAATGAGTTTATTCTGATGGTATTTGGATGTTTCAAGATGACTTAGCTATTGAAGAATATTTTAGACTCCCTAAGAATCATTTATGTAAATAATGGAGGTTTGATCAATCCATATTTTGTATAATCAAAGGCTTAGAAGTTTGTTATGTGTTCATTCTTGGTGATCATATGTACAAAATGACGTTTGGGCTAATTATGTTGTAGCATAAGGGTGGTGTGATGGATTTTGTAACTTAAAGTGGACCTATATATCATTTGAAATGGGTATATGTATTTTCAAAGTGTTCTTGTGTTTTAAGTTTACTCATAAATGTGTCAAAGAGGTGAATGGGTCTTCATAGGACTAGAAAGGACACTTAAGCATATTAGAAAGATGGTACTACTTAAAAGTGACCCATGTAGATGCCTTAATAATGAAGGTATGAGTTTTGGCCAATAAGGAATGTTATGAACATGATAATAATGATGGGTCTATAAAAGGTGAAATCAAAAGTGGTGATTTCTAGACTTGAGAGAAGAGGAGTATGTGAGTGTTGTGGAGCAAAGGAAAGAAGAAAAGGTGGGGGCCCAGTGGATGGGTTATATACAATAAAAAGTTTATGACTATGTGTATGATATGTAGGTCACATTTCTAATGTTAGAAATTTTCTCTTATTGGTTTGAAGACTGAGGATGAGTGAAGAGGTCTAGAGTGGTTCAAAAGGATGATTTTGATGCCTTGAGTGTGAGTGAAGGATAAATATTTTCTATGTGATCTTGGTGGTTGATTTGAGAGGTAGATTAGAGTGTTTTATTTATGTATTACCATTTGATCATGTTTTTGAGATTATGACATACTTGTTTATGAAAATTTTAGAGTGATCCAAAAGGTGGTTTTGGATGTTTGGAGATATGTGTAAAAGTGAAGGGGGATGATATACATTATATCTCCATCAAATTTATATGCAATCAACGTTCAAGAGATGTTCATATCATAGGTGTTGGGAGGGTTTTCAACATCTAGGTTAGAATAACTTGGCCATTTTAGGGGCAAGTGATCCTTATGAATTAGATGTTTCACTAAATCCATTTTAAGACTTAACTATCCTAGGGGTAGGTGCTCCTTGTGAAGCAAATGTTTCACTAGATCTAGGTCAGAAGGAATTGACCATCCTAAGGGTAGGTGTTCCTTGTGAAATGGGTGTTCCACTAAAATATCATGTTTTTAATACCTTATAGGATAAGTAGTCCATGTGTTTGAATGCTTGAGAGTGGGTTTTATTCCTTAAGAGGGTTTGCCACATAGATGTTGTGTTGTGTGTGTAATTTTGCATTATCTATTTGTTCATTTCTATAAACATATTAAATTATTCATGAATGGTTTTATTGAATTCTTAAGTGTTTGAAGGGTTTGTAAATTGAATTGGATTGTTTAACACCATTAATTCACCCCTCCCCCACCCTCTTAGTGTTTTTTACCTCTAACAATTAGTATTAGAGCATGTCCTTGAAAGTTTATCCACTTAAAGGTGATAAAAATTATAACGGTTGACAAAGAGACTATAGATTGTATTCAAGACAAAATATCATGTGCTTTATCAAATGTCAATGCAAGCATTGATGATGTGAAGACAAAAGTGAAATATCTAGAAGGAATAGTTAATAATCTATAGGTCAAGATCGATAAAGGTCTCAACCAAAGGATGGAATAATTAAAAAATAAAGTCATGACTTACGTAGATGTGCTTTTATCTAAGGACAAAATGGATTTCAGCTCAACCAAAAGGGTCAAGAATTAAAATTCATGGATTGGTAATGGTTAAGAGAAAGGAAGGTCAAATATGAATAATGCCTTCAATGGGTATTCCTTCTCCTACAATCAATTTGGCCATAGATATAAGGATTGTGCTTTCCCTTTAGAGATAAAAAGGAATCTCATCTACTACAATTGTAAACAACAAGATCATATATCCAAGAACTACAAAAGAGATTTTTGGAAAAAGGATATAAAATTCATTAACACCATTAAATGGTTCAAGGAGACTAAGTCTAATAATAAAGAATAAAATACGTAGAACTCAAGCAGTCCATTCAAGGAAGAGTTGATGTTTGTTAAAGTATCCTTACATACTCAAGAAGATGGGAACAAGATATGGTTCATAGATAATGGATGATCAAATAATATGACAAGAGATAAGAGAAATTTTATCTCTCTCAAGAAGACCAACTCAGATTTAATTAGATTTGGTGACAACAAATCTATTAACATAGTTGGGAAAGGTACTGTGAGTTTGGATAATGGTCCTACTATAACTGAGAATATCTTATATGTAGAAGGTTTTAAATGTAATATTTTAAGTGTGAGCCAAATGTGTAATCAAGGAAATGTTATAAATTTTCATGATGATGTATGTGAAGTAAGAAAATATACAGATTAGTTGTAAATTTTTATAAAATAGATAACATGATGTATGTATTTCATGAATCCAAGAAGGAGTGCTTCATGAGTCAATTAGAAGAAAGTTTACTTTTACATAGAATGATTGAACATATAAATTTGTATAATATGGTAAATATACATGAAATGGGTTGGTAAGTAATATGTCCAAGATTTCTAATATTCCTCATTCTCTTTAAAAGGCATGTCTTCATGGGAAGAACACCAAAAGAAGATATAAATCCAAAGAGTTCTCCACTAAAAATCCATTAGAGTTGATTTACACTTATCTATGTGGACCTATGAGAGCTCAAAGTAAACAAGGTAATAGATACTTCATGATTCTCATTTATGATTTTATGAGGATGACTTGAATATTTTTTCTTAAAGAAAAATTAGAAGCTTTTGAAAGATTTATGCCATTCAAAGCACTTGTGGAAAATTGTAAAGGGTAAAAGATCAAGTTTTTAAGATCAAATAGAGGAGGTGAGTTTTGGTCTCAATAATTTGATGATTTTTGTGAGAAATAAGGGACAAGAAGACAATATTTTTCTTCTAGAACACCAAAATAGAATGGTGTTGTTAAAAGGAAGAATAAGACTATTCAAGACATGAGTAGAACCATGCTTCAAGATGCCAAATTATCAGATGGTTATTAGGAAGAGGAAAACAACAATTAAGTTTACATTCTAAATAGGTGTCAAATTAGATTAAACTATGATAAGACTCCTTATGATTTATGGAAGAATAGAGCATCTAATCTCAAATATTTTAGACTGTTTGAGAGTAGGTGCTTCATCAGAAGAGATCAAGAGAATATTTAAAAATTTTATTCAAGGTCTGATGAGGTTAACTTCTTAGGTTACTCTTATATCAATACTACCTATAGGTGCTTCAAAAAGAGACTTCACAATATTTTTGAAAGTTCAAATGTAAGGATAGATGAGACAAGTAGAGTCAAGAAGCCAAAATTATAGATAAGTGACTAAATTTAGAATTCTATTACAAATAATGAGTTATCTATTCAAATAAATTATTAAAATGAAGAGGAATAAAGGCAAGACTCTAAATCTCCATCTAGAAGAATTTAGAAAGATCATCCAATCTCTCAAGTTATTGTAAATGTTAGTGAAGGTTTATAGACTAGAAGGAGAATGTTGATTAATCAAAATCAACAAGACTCAACTTTTTAATTCATGATTAAACCCAAAACATTCATAGAAGCTAGTAAAGATGAAATTTGGAATGGTGCAATGGATGAATAACTTGATCAAATAGTAAATAATGAATCATGGGATTTAGTTCCTAAGACAAAAGATAGTAACGTGATAGGCACCAAGTAGGTTTTCAAAAAAAAGATGAATGAGAAAGGAGAAGCCACAAGGAATAAAGCTAGATTGGTGTGTAAATGATATAATCAGGTTGAAGGAATAGATTTTGATGACACTTTTTCTCTTATGGCTATAATGGAAGCAATTAGACACTTTTTTTATACAAAATTTTCAAAGGTTTTAAGTTATACCAAATGGATGTGAAATTTGTATTCTTGAATGGCAACTTAAAAGAAGAAGTCGACATTAAGTTACTTGAAGGATACTTCATGTCAAATAATCAAGATTTTGTGTGTAAATTGAAGAAGGCTCTTTATGGTTTTAAACAATATTCTAGATCTTAGCATGATAGGTTAGATAAGTATATTTTGAGTCAACATTTTAAAAAAGGGGTAGTTGATAGTAATTTTTACATTGAGATAAAAGGAAATCATCAATTGATAGTGTTTCTATATGTTGATGACATAGTTTTTGGATCTGATAATGATAATATGAGGATTGAGTTTGAAATGTCAATGTTAGGAGAACTTTCTTTCTTTTTAAGATTGTAGATTAACCAAATTGATGTAGGTATATTCATTTCACAAAATAAATACATCAAGAATGTAGTAAATAAGTTTGACATGATGGTTTTTAATCCAATGGGCACTCCGATGATCATAAGATGGAAGTTAAGTAAACTAGATGACTCATCAAAAGTTGATAAAACTTTGTAAAGATACATGATTGGAATTATTTTGTACTCTACTACTTCTAGGGCTGATATCATGTAGGAAATTAGTCATGTAGGAAGGTTTCAAGTTGATCCTAGATAATCTAACTTGAAATCAGTCAAAAGTATCTTAAGGTATCTCTAAAGAACCATAGCGTATGGTTTATGGTATCCCAAGCATAAAGAATCCACTTTGAAATCATATACTGATGTAAAATTGGATGCATGTGTGGATGATAAGAAGAGAACCAATTTTGGGGTCTTATTCATGAGATAATGCTTGGTGTCTTGTCTAAACAAGAAGCAATCCTCAGTGTCTCTGTCAACTATAGAATCTGAGTATATAACAACTACCTCTTGTTGCATGTAATTCATGTGGATGAAATAAACTTTGGAATATTATAAGGTAAGACAAAATAGACCTTGTATTATCTATTGTGATAATACTAGTTCAATTAGTATCTCAAATAGACCTATTATGCTCTCAAAAACTAAGCATAATCTTAATATATATCATTTCATGAGAGAAAAAGTGAGTAATCAAAGTGTTAAGTTGGAGTATGTGCCTAAAAAAGAGAAACTTATAGATGTTATGACCAAAAAATTATCAAAATATACATTTGAGTATCTAATAAAAAGCTTGGGTGTCATTTATTTCTTTGTGAATCAATAAATGGCCTTTTGGTTAAGGGGGAACAATAAGTTCATGAGATTACTCTAGAGGTGGCTTGAGAAGAGAAGGCTAGTAAGCTTGTGTGGTGGTTCCTCATGGTGTGTAGAGATATGAAGATGATCAAGAGGTGTAATGGATTAGAGATCTTACGGGGATTCCCTCTTATATGTTTTGTGTTGAGTTCCATCAGATTTAAATGTTTTTTTCTATGTTCTTTCTTCACTAGTTGTAGTGCTTGGTTGAAGAGAGTGTTGACTTGTAGAAAAAATAAGTTATCAAGGCAAGAAGAGGTAGGCTCAAGGTAATTGGGAGTTTGTATCATCTTTTTAATTTGGTCATCTCCTATTAATGGTATTTTTAGGTTCTTAGTATCAATTTTTTTCCACTCTATCATTGTGTCAAAGGGGGAGAAGGTTCTTATTCTGAGAGTGCTTAAAGAGAGAGAAGGAATGTGATATGTATAATGGATGTTGACATCCATGAAAAAGGGGGATATTTTTGTAGAGTTTTAAATTATGTCATAGAGGTTTCCATGTGAGTGGATGAAGTTTTTTGATAGTCTAAGTTTCAATGAAAAAGTGTGTAGTGTGCTTGTTTTAGTATGATTAAAGTAAGCTTGGTTGATCTTCAATTTTGGCATGATTAAGGATGCTTATGAAGTATTGATCATGTGTGAGGGGTATTATTAGAGGTCAGGGATTATTGTAGAGCTTGTGTAATTACATGGTATTCAACCATTTATTCATTATGTTCATCTTGGCATAGTTTGTTCTATGACAAATAAATCTGAGTATGCTGTTTGTCATAATCACCATTACCACGTATGGATGAGTCAGGGGAATTTGGTCATATGGGTGTGATAAAATTAGTCCCAAGTTGATATGGTCAAATTTTAAGGTCATGCAAGTGAATGGAGAAAAAAATATGTGGGTGCAAAGTTGACCTATGAGATAAAAGGTCACTAAATTTCTATACTTAGCCAGACCGTCACTACACATCTTGTAGATATGACTAAACTAGAAAGTTTATGCATTTAATTAATGTACTCAAAAAGTAAATAATGGTAAAAATTTTAGACGAAGATGTTTTCTATATTTTCAATAAGCTACCTTGAAAATTTGGAGTCTTGAAGTGATTTATAGCTCAAGTTATTAAGCTTCAAAGTTGTTCTAACACACTGTGATGGGCCAAAGACCATCATGTTTAATCACATTAAAGTCTGAGGTCATTGGTATATAAGATCCCATGTTGATAAATTAATCATATATATTGAGTTAAATGGTTCATATAATTTTAACATGTTAAAGGTTTCACATATTGGTGACAAGAATCACAAGCTCGCCAATATGTCAAAAGCTCAATAGTGAACAGTGGTTCATACTTATGAAGATCAATGGTACTAGATAATATAAAGAGTCAACAAAGAATATGGGATTGACAAGTGACACAAGTGAATGGATTGACATAAAAGTGTTTAAAATTTATGTAAGGGTGCCAAGTTTCATAATTTTGGGAGTTGTAATAAAGATATAATAGTGCGCATTTCTTGATAAAGACCGAGCTACAAAATAGAGATCGATGGAGTGCATTTGTTCTAAATTATTAAGAAGCAACAAGATGATGATAAGTGCTCAATGTTTAATAATAAATAAAATTTAAAGATTAGGATACTTGCAATGGAGATAAATGATGTGTATTAGTTTAATCTATGAAAGGGCATGAGATGTTGACAACATGTTCAAAGTTTAACAATTGCTCAATGATCGTTGAAATTCAGATATTCAAATTTGTGAGGGAAGACTAGTCTATAGTTTTTGTGCTATAACTTTTGATATATGCAAAATTTTATCATGGTGTAAAAGGAAAAGTTCTAGAGGACTACAATTTATATCCAAATAACCTAGTTATAAGGTTTGAATGTTTAGAAAGTTGTATATATTGAGCTAAAATATTGACTATGTATGTTTTCATGGTCTAGAAGTGACCTAAGAAGGATAATTGAGTTTGTTATGATGGTATTTGGATGTTTCAAGGTGAATTATCTATTTTAGGGTGTTTTAGACTCCCTAAAAATCATTTTTTTGGATTATGGAGGTCTGGTCAAGCCAAATTATATATGATCAAAGGCTTAAAAGTTGATTATGTATTTGTTCTTGGTGATTATATGTACAAAATGATGTTTGGGCTAATTGTGTTGTAGTAGAAGGTGTTGTGATGGATGTTGTCACTTAAGGTGGACCTATAGATCATTTAGAATGGGTTTATGTATTATTAAATTGTTTTTGTGTTCTAATTTTGTTTAGAGAATTGTCAAAGAGGTGAATGGGTATCCATAGGACCTAAAAGGACACTTAAGCATATTTGAAAGAGGGTGTTGCTTAAAGGTGACCCATGGAGATGCCTTAAGAATGAAGGCATGTGTTATGGATAATAAATAAGGTTGTGAACATGATAATCATGATGTCTCTATAAAATCTTAAATCAAAGGTGGTGATTTATAAACTTGATAGAAGAGGTGTATGTGAGTGTTTTGGAACAAAGGAAAGAATAAAGGGTGGGTACCTAGTGGATGGGTTGTAGAGTAAAGTAGGTTTATGACTATGTGTATGACATGTAGATCATATTTTTAATGTTAGAATTGTTCTATTATAGGTTTAAATGTTAAGGATGATATAAGAGGTCTAGAGTGATCTAAACGAATGTTTTGTATGCCTTGAGAGTGAGTGAAGGATAGATGTTTTCTATGTGAGTTTGGTGGTTGATTTGAGAGAAATATTAGAATGTGGACTTTTTGTATGAAAATTTGGTCATGTTTTTGATATTATGATAGAGTTTTTCATAAGAAGTGTAGAGTGATCCAAAAGGTAGTTTTGAATGTTTATGGTTATGTGAATAAGTGAAGGGGTATGATATGCATTGTATCTCCATCATATTGGTAGGCAATTAGTGTTTAAGAGATGTTCATATCATAGTTTTTGGGAGGGTACTCAATATATAGGTCAAAAGGACTTGACCATCCAATGGGTAGGTTCTCCTTATGAAGTAGGTGTTTCACTAAATCTAGGTCAAAAGGACTTGAAAATCTTAGGGGAAGGTGCTCCTTGTGAATCGAGTCTTTCATTAAATCTAGGTTAGAAGGAGTTAACCATCCTAAAGGGTAGGTGATCCTTGTGGAAGGGATGTTCCACTAAATTCTCAGGTTTTTAATACCTTATAGGATAAGTAGCCATGTGTTTGCAATCTTGAGAGTGGGTTTTATTCCCCAAGTGGGTTTCCCACATAGATCTTATGTTGTGTGTATAATCTTGCATCATCTATTTATTCATTACTATAAGCATCTTGAATGTTTCATGAATGGTTGTGTTGAATGATTAAGTATTTGAAGGGTTTATAAATTGAATTAGATTGTTTTCCATGATTGATTCACCCCCCTCTTAGTATTTTGTACCTTTAACACATATTTGGGTAATAACAAAGTCTATCAACATCACTTTTCTTAAAGAGATTAATCCATGGATTATGGATCTAAAAAAGAAAGAGGAGAAAATAATAACTACCCCAAGATCATTAGGTGGAGAAAAAATAGAAACACTAGCTCCAAAAAGTGACCCAATATTATTGGGGGTTTAATTTAATTCAAATACCACCAACTTGGAAAGAGTGACAAAAATGAAGGCCATGATTTTTGGAGAGGAATTTACCTTTTGAAAAGTGGAACCATTCACTAGTTTGACTCTAGTGGAAGGACATAGACTTGGTGAGGTTCCTATCTCTAAAAAATACCTATTTAAGCTAGTTTATGTAAAATAAAATAAATTACAATCCATCATTAGGCATGATGCATCAACAAAAAAAATTAGAAGAGACTACCATCTTATCAATCTAAAAAGATAGATTCAATATATTTAAGGATACCATGATTGAATTATTTAATTCCCTAAATTTAGTTAGAACTAAACAAGAGGTAATCAGTAAGAAAAATTCCATGGTTATAGGCCAAGTTGGCCAATGGAAAGATTTAAGATATCAAGTGAATAACTTGATCAAAGCCTTAACCAAGAATCAAGTCCCTAAATTTAGGAAAGTCAACCTAGCACATTTAAATATGGCTATGGCTATATTGGTGGAAAAAATAAAAGCCCTAATAATATGGTCCAAGTAAATGGAGGAGATTTCCAAGGGCCTCAAACAATAGACAGATAATATTTTATGCATGTTAGAAAGCTTAATCAAAGATCCCACCCCACTTATTTCTTTACACCTTATCACTAATGAGGAGTTCAAGAATATAACTTCTCAATTCATGTAGGAGATGAAGAACCAAGGTCAAGGGAAGACAAAGGATGATAATACAAAGATCATGGGCCTATTGTTTTCATCTAAATAAAATATTTGAGATGTTAGGTGCATCAACCAAGTTTTGGAGAGAGCCAAGAGAGATCTAAATAGCTTGGGAGATCAAGGAAAAGCATTGTTCATGAGACCCATTACTGACCTCCAAATGATGAATGTGTAAAATTATAGAATTAAGATCCTACAAGGAAGGTAGAAGTCTACAACATCACTAGGGTCCCAAAGTTAGTTGGATTAGGAATTTTTTTTGTAACTAACATTATATATTTTGGAAAAGGAATATTTTTTTTTGTAAAGGCATGTACAACATGTAATGTACATTGTCTATATGTTAGTATATTAGAAAATTTCATTGATTATATAATGTAGCATAAAGGATAGATATATTATACACATGGAAAAATGTAATTTGTTATTACTAAATGACATACTTCATGAATTGTATATATAAAGAGGTGTTACCAGTTGTAAAAAGTGAGTTTTGGGAACCAAAAAACTATTTGTAACTTTTGAGCAAATTAATATAAGAATTTTTTTTTGAAACTTTTGTCGACATTTGATTGTTTGAATTGCTATCATGGTTTCTTTCTCATTTGTATGGTCTCATCTTTAAATTTGAATGGATCTTATGAATTTTAAATGTGCATATTTTAATGTAGAGTTGATATTTTTTTCCAATACTGGATTAGTTGAAAGTTCTTAGGTTTAATTCACTTTCTTTGCTCTTATTACATCTAGGATAATTATCTTTACTTATAGGGGTGAAATTAATAATGTAAAACTTGTTATTATTTGCATATTTTCATAATTTCCTTAGATATTTTCTTGATATGTGATAGGATTTGAGCTTATTCTACTTCATGTTACACATTGGTTAAATGCATGTTTAGATGAAATTGGAACTCTGTCATAATGCTTGAAACAAAGATCAACAACACTTCTCTTTTCTACCCTACCCTTCCTTTTACTCCTTTTTTATCAGTTTACCTTAACTCAATTTCATTATGAATATTCATCTTAGTTTAGATTTTGACTTAGGTTTTCATCACAATTCACTTGAAATAGCATAGACCATCTTCAAAATCAAAGATTAACTATTAAGCCATAGTGGCTTCCAATAACCAACTAATATAAATTTGTGAAACAACCAACCTTTTATGCCTCTATTCCATTAGGGATAATAGGATTATCACAACCAATAAATCATGCAATGTATTATGTGAATACATAAATGAGAAGTGTTTCTTAAACACTATATGAACCTATTGATACATTTAGGTGCATCAATAGGAGGCAGGTGCTCCCACATATTCCATTTATTAAAGATTATTTTTATTTTTTATATTTCTATTTTTTGTTATTATTTTTAATGTATAAATTGGTATCAGAGATTCAATTTATTTTATTTTATTTTTAGCGAGAAAAAAAAAATAAGATGGGAGTTTACCCAAAAAATCATTTTTTATGACTAAATAGGAGATGAAAGGCTTATTTGATGATTTATGAAGATATTAAAAAAGAGACATTTTATATATACACAATATTTTTAAATTTTATCATTTGCTAAAACTTCCTCTCTTATAGGAACCTATAAATTTTTAATCTCTTTGAGTGCACACCTTAAATGGTGCATTAAGAAAGTTATGGGTAGATTGTTGGTTCTTTGAATGATAATTATTGATCATACCATTATTAATACTAGCCAAAATTCCTTATAGTTTCTATCCAATTACCTCATATGATGTCTCACTAAAATTTTAGAACCCTAAAATATGGCCAATTCTTAAATATTAAAATCTAGTATGACCCTATAAGACTTATACTTTACATTATAGTTCCTCGATGTTTGAAACCACCCTCAAACATCCTATTATTATATTTATTATATATAGTTCCTAATTCATCATATTTCATGCATTTATACCTAGGAAATCTACCTTCGTAATAAACCCTAACTAGGTCAACTAATTTTATTTTTAAGTGAGTTTGGATGACTCTTTCACCCATTTTTTCTATACTTAGCCTGCCCATCCATGTTATGAAATTTAAAGCACATTTTATAACACTAAGTGATCCTATCTGACTTAGTTTGATTCCTAATGATAACTTTTATAAATAGGGTTGTGTTATCCAACCTTGTCAACTGAAATTTTAGAAGGTTTAAGTCCTATCCATTGTTATTAAGACAACCTTAATTTTAATAGAATAAATATTAACATTAATTTTCACATTATTAAAACTAACAATTCTACTATATCTATACTTGAAAAATCCATTTCTTAGGGTTTACCTTGGAGGGAAGATAAATTGTCTTGTGGGAAGTCTTTGATGCAAAGTAGGAGTATTCTAGCCTATAGATGATTTATATAGAGTTATCCTTATAAATCCACAATAACCTCTTGAAAATAACCATTAACTAAGGAATAAATTAAGCCTTGATAGGTTCACTCAAAGGTAAATATTCCTAACTTTTATTATTTCATTTGATAGAAAGATATTGTATAAAGTAACAAGTGTTGAATTCATAACTCCTTACTTAGACTACATCTATACTTATATTTATAGGGTTGTATTTTATTTCCATCTTCCACATTAGGTGATCTAGGATACCATTTCCTTACCATGATAATTTGATTGTTTATTTATGTTAAACCATCCCCATTTTTCCTCGAGATTTGGTGAGCACTAGATTAGTTTTATTTCATGTATTTAGAATTATCTAGGGTTATTTGATAGTGTTATTTTTGTAGAGGCTTTGAAACCCTCTCATTTATTATTTTGTGGTAAGTTATCTCTTAGTTAGGTTTAATATATTTAATTTTGTCATGCCCCTAATATAAATAGTATTGTAATAGATATTAGTTTATTACCCTATCTGATCTTGGATTTACTATGTAAGATAAGCTATATATCTATCCTAAATTTTTGCATACATATTTATTATAAAAATATCTAGATTGACCATCTAATGAAGAGGAGGTTGAACCCATTTGGGGAAAACTTATACCAAATCGACTAGATGAGGAAGAGGAAGAATAAGGAGGCGAGGAAAAATACAATGGAAGATCACGCCATTATTATTTTAACATGAGAATAAATATCCTACAATATGATTTCAGGGGTAATATGGTGGTTCATACATGGTTGAGCATACTTAAGATAACCTTTAGGGTAAAACTACTAATGAATCAAGAAAATTTAGGGTAAACCTACTAATGAATCAAGAGGACATGTTGAATGTGTCTATAACATTTAGACAGTTCTTCCACAATTGGGGAGAGAGATGGGATTCTAAAATTTTGGAGGGGGAATTTTTAGAATTTTTTAATTATTTGGGGGAATTTTTAGACTTTTTTAATTATTTGAATAAGAGAGACATTTAGAACTAAGATGAATGATATGATACATAGTTTATGCATTTATTTAAAAAATATATTTTAGTTGAGGATTATATATAAAAGTTTTAAGTTTTGGATTGAAATACCAAACTTTATTTAAATATAGTGTAGAAGATATATATTTCCAACATGCAAAATGTTATTTTAATCAAGGAAATGATGTTTGATCCTGAATATTTTAAAAGGTCCATTATTATATGTATAAGACTATGAAAAGACATTGATAACCTAAAAAAATAAAATGTTAATACCTATCATTCATATTAATTTTACTTGGGAGAATAAATCCAAAGACCCAAGTCATGATTATGCCTCTACATCCATTTTTATAAACCCATGCCATATGAGTTATGTTAGATGGAGTATAGGTCATATCTATAATCCTAGAAACAATATTATATTTAAGGATGTGTCTTATTTTGATTTATGGTTAGAGTTGTAAAAATATTAAGGCCCTTAGAAACATAATTTAGGGTGTGAACTCAAATATCTTTCTCCTAATATAGTAGAACTAGGGAAACTATTTGTATCACATTCTACTATGACATGATTAAACTATGTGGACACATTAAATCTATTTTATCATGTCCATAAGGACTATTTTTTGGGCATGGTTGATCCAAAAAGTACACATACTATTATAGATTATTAAATATATATATATATATATATATATATATATATATATATATATATATATATATATATATCAACATCCATTTAGACACTTCTAAAATTTTCCATTTGGGTTCTTGGACAAAGTATTGAATGTGTAGGAGTAGTCCATAATGTATATTTTATTTCAAGGAGGTTCTAGGGAGAGGAAGAAATCAAGTCTTGGAGGTGACACATTTTAATTTCAAAAATATTAAAAATACAATAATTCTCTCCTCTTACATATTTGTAAAATATACAGATTATTCATTTTCATTTTTACAAGAATTTAGGAGGAAAAGTCTAGAAAAAGAGAAGGTTTCCATGGCTTAAACAAGGCCTACTAAGATAAATAGATCTTTGTGTTAATAGAGTAGCTTAATTTCATGTTTGCATAAATTTTGAGTTTAAATTTATTTTAAGGGACTATTGATAAAATATCTTATGGTTAATTTATAATATGCTTAAAGTTTATAATTATTCTAAACAAATGTTCCTATAGTATAGGGATTTCATATTATAAGTTGAAATCCCTAGTTAGTGCCATATTATTTTCGTAAAGATAAATTATATATGGTATATATTAGTGGTTTGGATGTTCTTTTATGGATTAAATGATTATACTCACTTGAAACATACTCTACCAATCATTACAAGTTATTTTTGACATTCAAACAAGGGGAACATGAATATATTATCAATTTCTTGCCATCAAAGGATTTTTTTTTATTCTAATAAAATGAATAAAATTTTGAATAAGGTTAATTTTTTATTTATGGATCACTTTTATAATATGTATGTGTAATATTATACCTCACATTAATAGTATCTAGTTATTATAGATCCTTTATGAAAATATAAGGTAATTTTTTAGAATCTACCAAAGAGTCTATTGCTAGATGGGGAATTAGGACATTAATGATCTTGATCCTACAAAGGGTACAATGGTTGTACACCTATATAGATACTCTAATTTTAAAAATTAAATAGTAAATTGATCACTAAAATCTTGGAGGATGGCATCATCATCCAAAATAAGATATCATATGTTTCTCATGTGGTACTAGTTAGGAGGAATGATTGGTCTTATAGAATATATATCGATTAAAAGGTTTTAAAAATAATAAAAATGAAAAACAAATTTAAATGTTGAGGATATGATCTATATGATTATTTTCATGGGTCAAATTATTCGTAATAAACATGTCTCAGATCAAGATACTATAGGATTCTAATTCAGATTCACTATTAGGATAAGATGACCTTCAAAATGCATTAGGGCCAATACAAATTTAGGTTCATGTATTATTATCTCACCAATGTTATAGACACCTTTAAATTATTGGTGAATAAGGTATTAAAAAAAAATTATGTAATTTTATTCTTGTATTTTTTTTATGACATTCTAGTTTATAGTAATTCATTGGAATCCCATCTTGAACATTTAGATTGTGTTATATATAATATCCACAGAGAAGTTGTATGCCAAATAATATCAACATGAATTCACAAAGGCATCCTTGGAATAAATTGGTAAAATGACCTATATGAAGGGGGTTTTAAATTACACTTCAAATATCAATGCCATATATGATTGTAAATACCCAAGACTCTTAAGAGGCTTCATAGTTTGCTACGATGGGAATATTTTATAAAATATTTGTGAGTAAATTCTCAAAAATAGCACATCCATCAACTAAAATCACCATGAATTATTATTTAAAGTGGTAAAAATAAGCACAATAGTATATTTTGGATGTCAAATTAACTTTGGTATATATTTTTGTTATAAAAAACTCTAGTTTCTCAAAGTCTTTTGTCATTAAATGTGATGCCTCTATATTTGGATTGGGCACTCACAAGTATGAAAATTTAAAAAAATGAGAAAAATATGTCCAAATATAACAATGATATGTTTTCTATACCATATAGAATCATATATGGTGTTATTTTTTTTAGGGGAGCAAGTTTTCTGTTAAAATTGACAACCTTAACCTTAAGTACCTATTAATTCAATGGAATTAACAAAGGATTAAAAATGGATCAATCACCTTAAAGGATATTAATTATAGTTCCTATAAAATAAAGGCATACATAATGTGTTTTTTATCCATTATCCAACCAATAATAACTATAATTATTTCAATCCATGTCCATATGTTAACTTGCTTAGGTACACAACCTTTTATTGACATAAAATATGTAACTTGGTCACCAATGTTTATGTAGTTTGAGATTACATTAGTTCGAGATGATGTTAGTTTGATATAATCTAGTGTATAGGTTAGTATTGTATGCAGTTAATTAATTATTAAGTTTATTAATAATATTTTTAATTAGGTAAATTCATCCACACATAGAGTACACATGACACATATATTTCATAATCCAACTATTTTTATTCATATATATAAGTATAGTACATTACAAGGATATATTTACTCTACACCTATTCAATATATTATACTATAATATGTATTTTAT
Source organism: Torreya grandis (assembly GCA_037957365.1). Taxonomy (NCBI): domain Eukaryota; kingdom Viridiplantae; phylum Streptophyta; class Pinopsida; order Cupressales; family Taxaceae; genus Torreya; species Torreya grandis. The sequence goes on along the minus strand of JARHVA010002160.1, from coordinate 2,055,122 downwards.
CTCTATATTTTATTCTTCTCAAACAATTTATAATAATATAGTATATATACTAAGAGTATGCCTATATAATATGATAGGTAATGCCTTTGTGAGGCATGTCTATTCTTCATAAAGTGTTTCTATTGTTATCGTAAGGTCCAAGAACTTACCACATTACCGAACTTGTTAGAAGCTTATGTTCCATCAACCAAGATAATATTTATGATTATAATATAAATTTGGATTCTCCATATTAATTATTCATGAGTTATGTGAATTGATGGATAATCCTACCAATATTTTCTTAGCTTTTACAACCATGTCTCATCCTCAAGATAAGTCTAAATATTCCTAGCATGAACAAACCAAAATAATAACCTTTATATGTTGTGAAAATAATTAACCTACTCAAGGGTAGCATAATAAAAAATTAGAATTATAGATGTCTTTCATATGAATCAAAGAATCATTCTCTACTCACCCATCTATGTTTATAGGATAATGCTACCATTCATTCCAAAATTATATAGCTTATTATCAATTGATTTCCCCTATTTTGGTATACATTTACAATAATTTTATGTCATTAATTTTGAAAAATTTTCCCAGTTAAATAATATATAATTAGTGTCTAGGATATTATATTTGATTGTGTTGTTCAACTAATTTGCTTTGATGACATTTCCTAGAGCTAGTGAAACCTCTAAAGGTTTCCAAAAATCCTCATGCTCTACTATTATAGTTATCTTTTTTTCCATATATTTACATAATAAGGATGCGGTCCTCAATTTACTCAAATATTTATATTATCTTATCTTTATTCTCATTATATTCATATAGACTAATCCATTTCTTTTGCTCTGCTAGTGAACGGATCATTTTTGCATCATAGCTAGTAGAAGCTATGTTGATATAATTTTATATATTTTACAATTCACTCTTTTTATCTTGGGTTCACTATGGATGGATAATATAATATGCATAATTATTTAACTTCATCCCCCATGGATTTATGTAGTTTCTTAATTTGATCCTTATATTTTATTCTCCTTATTTGATTTTCTCATATGAGAGGTCTTGATAACTCTACCTCATATTATTATATTGATTATGATTGTATAATTATTGGGTTTTGTGTCCATTTTTTATGTATCCCTTATTATTTTTCACTCATTTTATAGTTTTTTTCCAATGTCATCCCTTGTTGTGTGAAAAAGTCATCCATATCCTTCACTGCCTACAGTTGGTTTTATTTGTTTAGTGTCTTTGTTACCAAATAAATATTTTGTTTCATTCATTATTATTTATATTTAATTTTTTATTTTTTACTTATTCTCAAGGAAATTTTTTTTTCCCATATCACCTTTTATAATTATGTCTTAGTATCTTTTTTATATGATTTTAACTTCCTTGATCTTCTCCTAGGTGTTTATGATTGCTTCTTACAACATAGGTTTTAGTCCCCCTATTATGTCATATAGAGTAAATGTAATTATCTATACGTAATATATTAAGTATTGAAAAAAATAAGGTATTCAAACATAATGATATTTATATAACATGTAACAGTGAAACCTATAGAAATATCTCTCTTTTTCTTAAATAGTTATTTAGGTAAACACATTATGTTATTTTCCACACATTCATGATGGTTGGGGAATGTTTCCTTCCCAACCTAAGATCCTACATATTTACACAATTTGGATGCACGATCACCCAAAATATACATAAACTTATATAAGGAAGCATAATTGTCTAATTATTCATTAAGTAAGCATCATCTCTAAAACTTTATGGGAAACATGGTTTTATTTGTATACATGTGTACTCATTCTTTTGTCTTAATTATTATTAAATTTACAATTTAATATTCTATATTGCACATAGGAAAATTTTGTTACTACATATTCATTTTAGTATTAGATGGAGAAAATTTATACATTTGGAACTATATCCCAAATTGTAGAGTGTGTTTTACACACTCAAGGACATTTAATCCTTTAAATATATAAAATAAATTACTATAATAAAAGGGTAAAATTTCTAGATAATAAAATATGTTCTTAGATACTTTAAAATGACAAGTTTGACACACATTTACCATAGATTACTTAATCACTCAAAACAAGGTATTAATATGTTATTGTCTCACACTTAGATGTTATTTTATAGTCAAACCTTACATTAATATATTGTACACCTTTAATAATATCACTATGTATTTAAAATTTTATAAATATCATGTTCAAACATCTTATTTATCTCAGTTCAATCCACTTCTACACATGTTAGTTCTCTTAATTATGGTCATTATCACCAGTCGATAAGGACATGTTGGTTGAAACTAGACTACTCCAAAAAATCTCTATTTTGTAAAATAAAACCTATACTTATGGTTATATAATTATCCTAGTGTTATTTTATGCATTATTAGTTATTCAATTTGGATACATATAAACAAATCAAGGTTTCACTCAAAAGATATTTGGTGTTTATCTTATATACATCTATAAATTATTGTACACTAATAAAATATGACATATTATTCCTAATTTTCAAATATTTCACTAGGATTAATCAAACAAATTTTTAAATAACTCAAAATACAAGTCAAATTATTCATTTTCAAGAACAAAGGTCAAATCATTAGTTGTATACATAGAAAATAAGTACAATTTCATAATCACATTGGGTGGGAGAACTATGTGTCTCTCAATTTCTCTCCTTAGAGTAGTGTATATGTAGGAAAAGGTGAATTATTATATGGGGTTTATGGTTTAAAATTGGCCCATTACACTCATCCCATGTTTTTAGGTTTTTTATCACTCACAAGCAGACCTAGGGTTTAAATACAAAGGAGGTTGATTTATGGATTTATGCACATCATCAAGGTTACGAATTGATTTAAACTATCCTTTAGGGTACCAAAGATAAATAATAAATAATACAATTTTAATGTGTCTCTATATCACTTGGATGGTATTTCCCACACTTATGTAAAGAGATGGGTTTCTAAAAATATGGGGGGGGGATTTTTAGACTTTTCTAAATACTTGCTTAAGAGATCCAACCAGAACGAGGATGAACCATATCATATATAGTTGAATCACTTATTTCAAAAATATATGTCTATGGAGTATTATATCTAAAAATTCATATTTTTAGAGATTAAAACCAAAATTTATTTATATTTGTTACAATATATCTATATTTCCAACTTATGGGACAATCCTTGAATTGAGGAAAGGATGTTTAATATTGAATCTTGTAAAAGGGCCATTATTATATATTTAAGAGTATAAAAACATATCTATACCCTAAAAATAAAATAATGGGCCTATCATCCATAAGAATTTTACTTGGGATAATAAATCCAAGGACCCTATTCATGATTATGCATCTATGTCCACTTTTGTAAGCCCATTGCATGTGAATCATATTATATGGAGTAGAGGTCATGTATACAATCTAATATTTATGGTATAGTATGTTTGTTGTTTTGATTTAGTGATAGGATATGAAAAATATTAAACCATTTATAAACCTAATTTTTGGTGTGAACCCAAATATATTCATCTAGCTATAGTAGAAATGGGGGACCCATTTTTATCACATTCCACAATGACATGGTTATAATTTATGACAACGTTCAAATTATTTTCCAATGTTGACAAGGATTTATTTTTGGTCATGGTTGATCCAAAAATAAAAATAATACTATAGATAATAAATAAATTTAAATATTTATCATCCATTTAGGCACTTTTGAAAATTTCCCCATTCAGGTTCTCATTGAATGTGTAGTAGTCAATAATTTTAATTTTTTAGTGCCAAATTATTTCCTTGAAGATAAATTATATGTTGTATATATTTGGGGTGTGGATTTTTTTAATGGGTTTAATGGTTATACTCATTTTAAAAATACTCCACCAACAATAAATAATTTTTCTTAACATTCAAGGATAGTGATTATAACTATATTATCAATTCTTTACCCTAGATGGAAACTAAATAGTTAATTATAGTCAGATGAATAAAATTTTGAATAAGGGGCATTTTTAATTTATGGACCAATTTTATAGAATGAATGTGGAACATTATACCTCACATGAACATTCTCTAGGGATTCTAAAGTTTTTATATAAGTATAAGGTGATTTTACATAATATATTTAAGAGCCTAACAATAGATAGGGAATTAGAGAACCTTTTTTAGTTTGATCCTACAAAACTTGTCCAATGGTATTTGATACAAGGTAATCATACAAACAATGTAAGTATAGTCATAACTGAGTGTGTTTAGTATTTTATCACCCTTTGGAATGGTATTGATTCTTTTAAAGGGTCACTAGTGTCTTAGATTAGGTGTTCTTGACTTGGGAGAGTTTGCTACCAAAACCCCATTTTAAATGATTGAATAGTATTAATGAATTTTAGTGTGTGTCAATTCATGTAATGTTATAAATTATTGTTTTAGGGTATTACGTGATTATAAGTGATCTTAGTGAAGATTTTTCATGTATATGTCATATGCAAAATGATAAAAAACCAATATTTTGAATGTAATATCCACATGGGAGTCAATTGTCATAGAGGTAATTAATAGGAAGGTAGTTTTTAAGGTTTGTAACCAGTTTTGGTGGAAGTAAATAGTTAGTCTCAAAGGTAGAAGATAATACTATAATTTAGGAGTTAGTGTGGATATTTTGAAGAGATAGGAGTATGGATGAGATCCAAGAATGAGTGATAAAAGTGGGAAAAACCTTTGTACTTTATCCACGAGATAGAGTTGTGACTGTATATATGCTTAGAATAAAATAAAGGTTGAAAGTTTAAAATGTTTATATTTCTTGGCATTATAATTTTTTCAAGACTATTAATTAATGTGGTGTTAAAATATAATAATTTGAAAACATAAATTTGTCATGAAAGGTGCATGGGATATTATATTGTAGACTGTAATAATTATGTGTTTCTTTATTGAATTTAAGAGGCTAAAGATATTTTAAATTATCTATAGGAGTATAGTTTACATAAATGGGTTTTAGAGGTAAGAATACATTTTTATAGTGTAATAAGTCATATTTATTTGTGAGATGTTTCCAAAAACCCAAAGTTTAAGACAATTTTGTGAGTACCATATTCAATATATCTAGTCAAATAACCTATGTATGATCTCCATATTTTTCATAAGACTAAATGGATAATATGGAAGGATGGTAATGGTGTTAAAATTTGTTATGAAGTATTGAAAAGCATATAGTAGGATAAAAAAATAAAAAGGAGGTAAATATGGACTTAAACCCTATTTTGAAAATATACAAGCAAAGTATATTATGAAAACACTGTGAGAATCACATTTTGAACATGGTAAGGGATTGGTCAAGAAGATATAGAGTTTGATAAAGGTGTATATAGGTATAATTGAACCTAAAATTATATTTTAAAGTTTTTAAAACAATGTATATTCATTAAGAATCCAATTGAACCCTCTCAGGCTAACATAGACCACAAAAAACCATAAGTTAGGGTTGAATACAAAAGTTGAATATAAAACATTTTAACCCATAGAAATTGTTCAAAATTGGTAGTTTGGTGGATGATGACGTGAAGAAGGTGATTAATAATTTTTTAGGCATATATGGACACTGTACATATGAATATAATTGACCGTGTTGAAAATAGTAGTGGATTAGGCCTTAAAAGGCTAATTTAAGAGAACAAGAGGCTATAAAAGACCCTTAGGAGAAGAGTTAGTGCATGAAAATTTGTGGATACATATAAGACATATAGGGTATTAGGATAACTATTTATTTTTACAAAACTTAATGGTACTGGTTTGTAAAACATAGAAAATCATAAAAAAGGCTATTAGCCTTGAAGTGAGGTTGTGGGTATGTGGAGTGTTGTAAGGACTTGAGATTGTAAATAAGGGTTGAATGGGATTGAGATGAATGTGTTAATACCAATAGGGGTTATCCATAATAATTATAGTTTTCATAAGACTTAGATCAATAAAGGAATGAGTTATGTTTTGAGAAGTAAAAAGCATAGGGAAGGCCAATAAAGAATATTGAGATAGAACCAAGTGAGAGATCATGATGTGGAAGGTGAGAAAAGACTTGTAAGAGAGATTAGGTCCTGATGAGACCAATAATTTGATAGACATCTTAGATAAGATGAATAAAGAGAGATAAAAGATAAAATAGGGAAAATTTGAGAAAAACTACAACAAGTAGATGAAGGTGCATGATGACACCAAGAGGATAGAGATGGAGAGAGAGATGAAAGAGATGAGGTAGTAGATAGATGATTTTTTCAGTCAAGATAGAGTAGATGAGAGAAATTGATAACCCATGTTGTGGATGGGTCATGATAAATAATCCAATTAAGTGGCCAATAAAGTAATAGATAAAGAGAAAGGAAGCACAAATTATGACAGAAGAAAGAGAAAAAAATAAGTTTCTTTGCAAGCAACTCAAAAGTGAGACCAATAGGTATTGAATGAGTGAGTATCATAGTGATGAAGATAAATAGTTCCTTCTAGAATATTTGAGTGAATAATAAGTAGATAGTTGTAGTCAACTAGATGAAGGGAAGGAGAAAGAAATAGGTCAATTTATACACCTTATGGAAGGGTTGGAAGATGAGGTAAAATTAATAGATAAAGGCTTAGAATGTGATTGTTATTTTATTTATTAGAGTTATAATTAGTTAGAGTAATAATTGGTAGCATTAGAGGAATATTTGTATGGTTAGATAAGGGTGAATGAAAAAAAAATTCAAGTTGTAGTAGTTGATTAGTATGAGAAAGTAGAGAAAGAGCATGGAAAACAAGGATTCATAAAAGTAAAGAATCAAGTTAAAATAAATAGGTAATAAATTGTATTATTTAATGTTGAAAATAGAGTGATGATAGAATGGGGATATGAATGTACATGTGTAGTCATGTTTTTGGGCATACACAACCCATATGATAGAGGTAAAAAGAGAAGAAAGAGAGCACATGAAATGTTGAATGGAAAAAGAAATTGAGGAAGAATGGTATATGATAGAGGAAAACATGAGAGAAAAGAGGATAAATTAAGGAATGAAGTAACAACATCAGAAATGGAGGATTCAAGAGAGATGAATTGGAATACATGAAAGAAGCATGCAATAGTTCGTTGGAGTTCTATTTCTTCTTCCTTAGGAGTATGATCCAGGGTCATCATGTAAACAATGTACCTATAGTCATAACTGAGTGGGCTTGGTATTTTATCACCCCTTGTAAGGGTATTAAGTCTTTTAAAGGGTGACTAGTGTCTTAGATTGGGTGTTCTTGGCTTAGGAGAGTTTCTGACAAAAACCCCATTTCAAATGTTTGAATAGTATTAGTGAATTTTGGTGTCGATCAAGTCATGTAATGTTATAAATTATTATTTTAGGTTTAGTGAGTCTAGGTGGTGTTATTTAAGATGTTTCACATAAATGTCATGGAAAATGATAAAAATCAATACTTTGAATGTAATGTCCACATGGGAGTTAGTTGTCATAGAGGTAGTACTAAGAAAGTAGTTTTGAAGGTTTTTAATGAGTTTTGGTAGAATTAAGTAGTTATTATACTATGTATAAGGTAATATTACAATGTATTATTTAGTGTGGAGAGTTTAAAAATACAAGGGTATGGAGGAGATCCAATAATGAGTGAGAAAAGTGGGTAAAACCTCTATACTCTATCCATGGGATAAAGTTATGACTATATATATGCTTAGAATCAAATAAAGGTTGAAAGATTAAAATATTGTTTCCATTTATTAGCATTATGATTATTTAAATAATATTAATTAATGTGGTGTTAACCTATATGCATTTTTAAGCATCAATTTATCATGAAATTTTCATGGGATAGTATACTACATATTGTGTAATAACTTTGTGTTTATTTATTAAATTCAAGAGGCTAAAGAAGTTTGAAACTATCTAGAGGAGTATAGTGTGTGTAAAGAGGTTATATAGGTAATGATACATTTTTATATCATAATAATTCATATGTATTTTTAAGTTGTTTCCAAATACCTAGAGTTTAAGATAAATATGTGAGTAACCTATTCAATATGTGAAGTTAAATAACCTTTGTATGATGTCCATATTGATCATAATCCTGAATAAAAATTATAAAATCATGGTAATTATGTTTAAATATTTTATGAATGATATTAAACCATGGATGAGGATCAAAAAACATTAAGGATATAACTATATACGTAAAACCCTATTTTGAAATTATACACATAGACTGTATTATAAAAACACCATGAGAATCATGTTTTGAACTTGGTAAGGAATTGGTAAAGAAGATATAGAGTTTTAAAAATGTATATATAGGTCTAAAATACCCTAAAACATTATTTTAAAGTTTTAAAAACAAATAATTTTCTTTAAAACTCAAATTGAGCCCTCTCGGGTTAACAAGAACACAAAAAAAAACCTAGGTTAAGGTTAAATACAAAAGTTGAATATAAAACATTTTAAAAAATGGAAATTTGTTAAAAATTGGTATTTTTGTGTATAATTACATATTTAATGTTATTAATAAGTTTTAAATCATGTATTGATACCATATGTATGAATATAACTGACTGTGTTGAAAATAATGGTGGACTAGGTGTACAAGGGCTAATTCAAGAGAATAAGCGACTAGAAAATACCCTTAAGAGGAGATTTAATGCATTAAAATTTGTGGATACATATAATATAATATAGGGTGTTAGGATAACTATTTATTTTTTCAAAATTTAGTGGTACTAATCAGTACAACTCAAGAAAGCATAAAAATGGCTCTTAGCCTTGAAGTGAGGTTGTGGGTGTTTGGAGTGTAGTAAGGACTTGAGATTACAAATAAGGGTTTAATTAGGTTGATATGAGTGTGTTAATTCAAATTTTTTTATCCATAATAATTATATTTTACATAAGACTTAGATCAAGAAAGGAGTGAGTTATGTGTTGAGAAGCAAGAAGCCTTGTAAAGGCCAATGAAGAAGATTGTATGAGTAGGTGTGAGAAGGTGAATTGAAGAAAGTGAATATAAAAGTATGAGATTTTTATAGGTTATAAATAATGTTTAAATAATTTTATAACAAAATTCATAGAACCATAGAAATATAATTTCATCAAACCTTGAGAAAGATTTGACATTGAATGGAAAACAAGTTGTATGCATAAAGTAAGTAACTATTTTCAAAGATGAGTATAGAAAAAGTTGAAAGAGTTCCTCTGCATCATTATTACACCCTTATATATTTATTTATTTTAAAAATTTAAAGAGATATAAATTAATCATAAGTATTATATGTTAGAATCATTATCCCTAGTAAGGTCTTATATGTTTTTTTCCAATTATACTAGCTACGAAGAAGGATGGGTCATCTAGAATTTATATCAATTGCAATGACTTAAAAAAATAAAATAAAATAAAAATTTATAATGTTCAAGATTGATGATATACTTTATAATTTTCATGGGGAAAATTATTTCTCAAAAATATATCTCAAACTAAGATACTATAATATTCTAATTCATATTTAATATTATGACAAGATGTTCTTCATAATGTATCAAGGACACTAACAATTTGGAGTCATGGCTTTTGATTTCACCAATTATCCAGACACAATTCAAGAATTTATTATGAATGTATTCAAATAATTATTTTTTAAATTTTTTCTTATATTTTTTGATGACATTATATATTAAATTAAATCATTGGAATCCCATCTTGAGCATTTGGATTACGTGTTGGATATACTATCCAAGGAGAAGTTATATGCTAAGGAATATAAGTATGAATTCACAAAGGCATCCTTGGAATACTTTTGTCACATAATATACATTAATTGGGTTTTCAATTAACATTACAAATAGCAAGGTCATATGTGATTGGATATTACCCAAAGATTCTTAAGAAACTTCACCTTTTTCTAAGACTGAAAATATTTTATAGAATATTTTAAGGTAAATTTCAAAAAAAACCACATCCATTGATTGATCCCACTATGAAGAAATATTTAAAGTGGTCTAAATAACTACAACAATATTTTTAAAACATAGAGGTTTTGCATATACCCCAATTTTAGAAACCCCTGAATTCTTAGACTTTTGTCATTGTATTTGATGCCTATGGATTTTGACTGGCCATTTGAATGTGGGAATTTTAATTAATTTGAGTGAAGGAGGGAAAAATTTAGTAAGGATATGTGTTTCATCCCATATGAATGCACCAAATGGAATTAGTTTCTATAGGGGAAAAATTTATGTTTTAAACTTGACCACCTTAGCCTTAAGAACCTATTAACTCAAGAGAAATTAACATAGTATTAAAAATGGATTGATCGCCTTCAAGAATATGAATTGAAGGTAATATAAAATAAGTGGAATGGTAATGTGGTAGTGGATCCATTATCCCACCAAGAATAACTAATAGTATTGTAATCCATGTCCATCGATAAATGCGTTTGGATACACAACCTTCTGTTGACATAAAATATATAACTTAGTCAAAAAAGTATATGTAGTTCAAGATGATTTTAGTTATATATAATTCAATGTATAGGTTACTTTTACATGTAATTACTTAGTTATTAATTTATTTCATGATATTTATGGTTTTTAGAATTCATCCACATACACAATACATAGTATACATATATTTTGTACTCTACCTCTTTTTACTCATATATATAAGTATAATACATCTAGTACATTCCACATAACTCTTTACTATATACCTCTAAAATATATTATAATATTATTTATATGTCATCTTTTCATGCTCTTCCTCTCCACTCATTTATAATTCTATGATATAAATACTAAAATATATACATAATTTGATGGTAATGTCTTTTTAAGGCATGTCTCTTCTTAGAATAATGTTTCTATTATTATCGTAAGGTCTTAGAATTTACTACATTTCCTATGTTGGTAGAAGGTTATGCTCCAGAAACCTAGAGAATATTTATAATAATATGGTAAATATGGATTCCCCAAAGTAATTTCTCATGAATTATGTATTATTATGAATAATCCTACCAAAATTTGCATGGATTTTATAACCTTGTCTCATCCTCGAGATAAATGTAAAGAATCCTAACAAGAACAACCCAAAATAATGAACATTATATAATGTGAAAAAATTAACCCCACTCAAGGGTAGCATAAGAAACAAGCAAAAAAAATAGATTTATATCATAGGAATTAGAGTGTCTTCAATTGACTCATCTAGTTGTGTTTATAGGAAAGTTCTACCATTTGTTCCAAACTTGTAGAACCTCTTATTAATTAATTTCCCATAATTGGGTACATAGTTATCATAATTTTATTTCATTAATTTTAAAAACATTTCTAATTCAATAATATAGCCTTAGTGTCTATGATCTTTTATTATATTTTTGTGGTTTCCTTAATTGATTCAAGAAATATCCTAGATCTAGTGAAACCTCCAAAGTTTTTGAAAAAACCTCATGCTCTATTATTCTTGTTTCCATTTTCTATATATAATTACATGATAATGCTTTGTTGTCCTATATTTCCAAAAAGATAAATAGTATTTTAGATTTATTATCTTTATATTCTTCATATAGATTGAACCATTTCTTATGTTATACAAGTGAATGGATCATTTTGGAATCATACATAGTAGAAGCTATACTGATCTACTTCTCCATAATTTATAATTCACTCTTCTTGTCATGGATTCACTAGGAATAACAAATAGAATATGAAAAGTATATTGCTATATCCCACATGTATTTTTTTAGTTTATATTTATTCTCCATATATTTTATTCTCATTATTTAATTTTCTGACATGAGAGTTCTTAATAACTCTCCTCACATACATCTATTGCTTCCAATTTTATGCTTCTTGGGATTGTGGCCATTTCCATTATCTCCCTTATTATTTTTCCCTCATCTTCTAGTTGTTTTTACAATGCACTCTTTTGTTATATGAAAACTTAATCTATTATATTACCTAAACTTTTTTTTTGTCTATTCTCTTTATTATGAGATCAATATTTTGTTTTGTTCATAATTATTTCTATGGATTTTTTCAGTCTTTATTTTTTCTCAATGTACACTATTTTTCCCCTACCACTTTTCATAGTGTTACTTATTACTATATTTATTATATTATTTTTGATTCCTTAATCATATCCTAGGTGTTTATGATTTCTTACTTTAGGGTAGGTTTTACTCCCATTATTATGTCATCTAGAGTAAATAAAATTATATGCGCATAGTCCACAAAGGATTTCATAATTATTTTATGACATCTAGTGTCTACTCTATTGCACATTTTTCCTAGTATGGGTGCACCTCATTTATTTATACATTATTATGAGTGATTACACATTAGTTATCTAATAAAATAATATCCTTCCATATTTTATTTTCCTTGTTCTCCTTCTGAGTAATCTATCTCTAGATAAGATACTAATGTTTCCTTGCTTCTTCATTCTTTATATTTTATTTTTGTGACTTTTATTTTTATTTTTTATATATTTTGTTTTTATAGGGTGATGGGATTATTATCCTATTTATTCTAATCATTTTTAGTAAATATTAGCCCACATTTTCCATGGATGAAGTAGTTAAAATATCTTATTTGTGCTTAATTTTTTAATGGTTCTACCCATGCGTACCCCTTCTCAATAATTTTATTTGTCCTCCCCTTAAATAATAATATAGGGATATTTTTAAATAATTTTTTTATAATGGTAATTATTATAATATAATATTTTATTATGAATATATTAATCACATCCTCTTTATATTCATATTAATTTATTCTAGGACTATCTTTATGTATCCACGTGGAGGGTCCTACTAGTACTAGATGACATGTATTTTGAAGTTTAACTAAAATTGGAACTTGTAATGTGATGGTTGAAATTCATAAAAGGGCTTGATATATAGTGTCTTGTATGGCTAATTCAATAAAAAAATTAGTTGATCTTAGGTCTCTACTTGTTCTTTGGTTAATTATTATAAACACCCAATAGATAATGGCCCTTCCAAATACTATAATTGTGAGAAAAAACCACAATTGTAATATCATGATATAATTAATATATAATATCCCATCCCATGGGATTAATGGTATACATATGAGGTGGATTTATTAAGTAAAAAACATGATAAAGGACAAAACCTAATCATTAGAGAATATACACAAAAGGAATTAAAAAGTTACTATAAAATAAGATATAAAATCTTGGATGTCCCTCTTTTGGAAAATTTAAAACATCATAATAGCATAATTATATATTGGTATGATAGTGATGATGATGATATTAAATATCCAATATATGAAAAACTATATAAGTTAAATATCAATCCTATCAATCTGGATAAGTAGTCATGTCATAACATGTTCACACTATAGGTTTAATAGAGTATTAGGATGATTCATATCTTAATATTACTAAGGTTTCTATTAATAAAAATATAAAATGATAAATTAAGTGATATATATCAAGATAATAAATATAATGAAATCACAAACAATTATTGTAGTATTAATACACAACAACAAAAAAATCAAATTCAAGACTTGTGTCTAAGGGTTACATAAATTGAAGGCAATATTTCACATGATTAAAACTCTAAAATTGATAATATTATTTTCAAAATTTATTATTCACTAAAATTTTTTAGGTATCAAAATATTTCCTCCCAATTATGTATTTAAAAACAAAATACATCTACAACTAATGGTTCAAAAAAAATTATACAAGGTTAATAAGAATCCAAGTAACATTTTATGAGAGAATATTTTAAATAATTTAAGCACTTTGAATATTGCACATATCATGAACAAATATTGATAATATTATTATATTCATTTAGTGCATGGACATCATATATATAATTTTTAGGCATTACAACAATAGATTCAAAAAAAGGGCATGATTCCAATAAGTCATCCACCAACCAACCATGGTGAAAATAAGGTCAAAAAATTTTCACAATGAACGAATCTTATATTAATTATCCCTAGACCCATACAAAAATATACTAATTAGTTCAAAACATAAGATTATGGCACATAACCTCTGTATATTTGTTTAATTATATGCATGTGTTAAACATTCCAAAAATGCAAAATCATTCAAATATTAAAAAAAATGATAATAAGACCTCAACATGATATTATTTTTATATTAAAATAATTACGTATTTTATTTATCAAATGTTTGGTATATGGCATATTAATTACATACAAACATGTATATCATGATATTTTAATTCTATACAAGATATATAGGATACACATGGGCATATATATTTTGGTTTCCCCTCTACCTAATGGGCATTATGATACTAGGGGTATATTGTTCGATACGTTTCACTATTATATTTTATATATTTCTATGACCTTTACATGATGTTGAGCTACCTACATTATTTACACGTGATTTTATATTTAATTTTTTATTACATAGTTATATATAATATGCCATTATACTATAACGTGACATTAATATAGATGGATGGTGGAGACCAGTTCCTTGTTCTATGATCCATTGATATTTTTACACTTATACATGATAGGTTTATTTTTGTGTGACTATTATGTGTAGTCATGACCCTTTCTTGATGTGACATATTTGATGTCACTTGTTTGTGATAATTTTATTTCTTCTTGTGTGTGGCACTTGGCCTTATTTCCATGATATTATTTGTCCCTTAATGTTTCCCTTGGCCTATGTGTGGCACTAACAATTGAACTTATTGAGATTGATAAAATTAAGGTGTGCTATGAAATATTTCATAGACTATTATTGCATAGTATTATGCAGTTACATTATATTTCATACTTCATGGCTACTTATATCTAGACATGAGACATACATGCTATGAATTCCATATGTTATATACATGCCTTGATTGAAAAATATACTGGTACAATGACATATTCTTTACATGATTAAACATATAATAGTATGATGACATATGATCCATGTGAGCAAATGATATTATATTATGTTATCATTACAAATGAAATGGTATAGTTTATTTTGAGATAAATGAATTACAAGATTCATCTCTCATCTCAAAAGGGTGGTGGGGGATATAATGGGTTTTTCATACATAAATAAAA